>VXAL01005667.1:223662-336382 GCA_013399475.1 Chauna torquata | reverse complement strand
ACGTCGACGGAGGGCAGGCTGATATCCACCTTGGGAGCTTTTGACATTTGAGATACTTCTTCTGCTTTTTTGGATGGTGTACTGATTTCACCCTTTTTTATTTCAATATCAGGTGTAGTAATCAGTGTTTCTCCATATCTTTGTTCTATCTGAATCTCTGGTGTTGTCTTTTTCATATTTGTAATTTTCAAGCTTGACAGTTGGACTCCCGGTATGTTTTTGATATCCTTGTCACTCATTTTTTCTTTGGTTATTCCTATTTCAATTTCAGCACTTGGAACCTTCATTTCTACTTCTGATATGCTCATCTCCATTTTTGCACCTGGTTTTATAGATGGCACTTTTGCTTCCTTGTTACTTAACTGACTATCAGTTTCCGCTGTCTCATCCTTTGTAATTGCCCAGGTAAATGTAGGTAATTTAAACTTTGGCAGTCTGAATTTGCTTTCTTTTCCATCTATATCCTTTTCTCCTGTCTTTATGCAAATGTCCGTCTTCAAGTCTTTATCACTTGTGGGCATGTCATCTTCTGTCTGTGCCTTTTTTACATTATCTTCTGATTCAGCTGTGCTGTCTTCTTTTGATATTTTCATATCAGCTTTAGGTACTTTGGCCATTTTGAATGATGGCATTTGCATTTTCAAAGTAGATACTTCTAATTCTGCATCAGGCATGTGAGTATTCACATCTAACTTCCTGCCTTCCTCTGTACTTGCATCACATATTGTTTCTAGTACTGCATGTGGAACATCACTTTCTAGTTTAGTTAAAGTGTTTTCAGTCTCCTGCTCTTTAATTTTGGGCACTGAAATCCCAGATTTTGTTTTCTGAATTGTTAGTATTTGTGTGTCATCTTCTGCTTGTTTTTCTCTTGTTTCCAGTGTGTCAGGTGTGTGTAATTCTGCTTTAGCAGTGCCTATTTCTAGACCTCTTACCTGTATGGATCCTTTTGCTATGTGATCCATTATGTCTATGTTAATTCCACTTCCTCCTTCTGTTTTATCAGCTGTTCCTTTCTGTTTCTTTTTCCGGGATTTTGATGAGGCTTGTGGTGGTTGTTTAGTTGGGCTTTCTTTCAGATCTGCTGCTTCTAAACTGGGCTTTAATACCTGTGTTGTTATAGCTGGTGCTTCAGGTACCGCAAACTTCAATGTTGATTCCTTTTCCTTTTCTTTTTTAATGCTTATTTCAACTTCAGGGCATTTTTTTGCATGGGTGGGAATGCCATTTTTCATATCTTTTAAGTCTTTTGTTAAAGTTTCATGTAACTCCCCTGTTTTCATTTCATAAGCAGGAGATGTGGTATATTCAACAGTCAGTATTTCAGGACTTTCCAGGCTGATATCTTCTTTATGTATTTTTTGTCTTTCAGAAAACAGTGTCGTTTTTATTTCTTTTTTTTGCTTTTCCTGAGGTTCTGTTTTGGATCTGTGCATTTTGAATCCAATACTAGGGAACTTCAGTTTCTTTTGGCTTCCTTTTTTTTCTTTGATATGAACTTCTTGTTGGAATTGAGACTCTGTGTCTGTGCTTGTAGGGGAAATATCCTGTATAGCAGGCTCATATGCATCTGATGTACTATGAGATCTTCTGTGTCCCAATATCTTTTTATTTTTAATTGACTGGAATTTTGGCCATGATAATCTATCTTTTTTAGGTCTCTTGCTTCTTCCTACCCTTTGGTTTATAATTAATGTTTCCCTATCTTCTTCTGAAATAGTTTTTCCTGAAACATGCAGTGTTTCTTCAGGAATGCTTTCACTGAGTTCTTTTTCCTGAAAGAACAAATATAGTTAATAGATTAAGAGTAAACTAAATATAGATGCAACACAAAATAAAATATATACTATAAAATATGTAGAAAATTGAGCTTTGTATTCAGATTATCTAATTCTTACATAAAAAAAAAAAATCCTGAAAATGGAGTATATGATTGAGGCAGACATTACATAAAGTAAATAGATTATATGACTGTAATATGTGGACTTGTGAAAGTTTGCCCTCTTTGTCAAACATTACAGTAAATAGAAGTTTCAATAATTGTCTCTCTCTATTCCTGTATATATATATAATATTTATTTTTATATGTATATGAAGAGAAAATATGCAAAAATAATATTGAATGTGATGGAGACCTGTCAGCAGATCCTGTCTATGGAGACATCAAGGATTAAACGTATTTTTAAGAGAAAATTTCCTTGCTGAGCTTTTGAGAAACGTATTTACTTGTATTTTACATTTTGAAAAATATTGAATATAAATATTACAGAGTTTATCTGAGCTTATTCTGTCAGTGGACTTAACAACAAAAACAGTGCTGACTCACTAGAGAACAATGTTTTTCTACCCTAAATCAAGATTGTGGTTTTATCCAAAATCTATAGTCTTGCCCAGGATATTTATAAAGATGCAAATATTGTGTGGGACTTTTTTTTATTCTAATGAATATTCATGTTAGTAAGAAGAAGTCTTAAGAAGCTGGGTGAGTGTACTTTCTAATCTTTTTTTTCACATAGCATGTCACTACAGTGTTATACAAGCTTTGTAAACTAATCAAGTTAACTACCTGACTTAATTTTTCCTTTTTGTACTGGTCTGTAGAGTGAATATGTTCTAGCTCTTCTTTCCCAGCAATTTTTCTTTTGAGGCTGAATTGGACTCTGTATGGCTCGGAATATTGAAGAATCTTGAGTGCATCTTCATATTTGATGTTATCAAAAAATATTGTAGCACTTAGAAGCTGATCACCTACAAGAGGAATCAGACATCATTTTAATTAGTTTGCATTTTCTTGCAAATTTTCAAATTCTGTTGAATTAATGTTCACACAGAAAAAATAATTAACATCTACCATTCATTTAAAATATAAAATTATGTTCACAGACTAGAATCACAGAATGGTTAAGGCTGGAAGGGACCTCTGGAGATCATCTAATCCAACCACTCTGCTTAGGGCAGGGTCAACAACAACAGGTTGCTTGGGTCGGTGTGCAGTCAGATTTTGAGTATTTCCAAGGGTGGTGACTCCATAACTTCTCTGGGCAACTTGTTTCAGGGTCTGACCACCCTGACAGTAACAATTTTTTCTTATATTTTTCACTATTTAGACTTTAGATTTTTGTTCTTAATTAAATCATTATTTATTGTAGTTTTGTGGCATAATATTTTGTAGAAGAATCAAAGGCAAGTTCTTTGTGAATGTAATAATGAGTTGTTTCTTTTCATTTTAATTGTGTATATACTACTTTCTATATATCCTTTTCACTGTTCCAGTGAAAATTAGATATTTTTTATGGTATACAAAACAATTCACATTTTGTTACTATTTAAGAAACTGATCTCAGAAATTATTAATATGGAAAGGTTAAAATATTAGTTGGCTTGGCATCTATTATTTCTATTATCTACAGAGATGACAGATCAGGCAGATATCTATATGCACACACAGCTACATGACTGATTATTTTAAGACTAAAAAAAATCAGAAAATCAGACCATACCTTCTCTCAGACTAAATACTTTTGAAGCAGGAGATTCCTTAAGTACTTTTTTAATAAATATTCCTTCTTTTCCTCCACCTGTCACACTAAAACCACTAGCACCAGCTTCCACTTCTGTTTTCAAGGTCACTTCCATTGTCTCCTAGATGTAGAAAAAGATGTTTATTTATAATTATTCATTTGTATTAAATGTTTGAGATTGTACAATAAAAAAAAAAAGTGTCTTCAGCCATTTTTTAAGTAGCTCAAGAAAGATTATCTAAAGCAGAGAATGTATTTGTTCAATGTGGGTCGGAGTCTGTTCTAAAATAAATTAAGCACATGTGTTAGGTCCCTGCTGCATCAAGGCCACAGGGAAAATAGATTATAATTTTAAAATGTGAAACATATGGATTTTTTTTAGGGCTGAAAGATTGCATTTTCTGTGAAGATGTTAGGCACCTGAATTAGAGTCAATAGGCCAGAAAAGTCAGGATAAGAGCCAGTGCCGTAGTATACTCAAACCAGAGAAGACTAAAGAATGTTGAAAAGAATTACAGAAGGATGCCAAATAGGGCAAGTAAGTGTTCATATCTTTGCCACTACTGAAAAATTTGTGAAGTTCCTGGCCAAAACAAGTCTAAAGGGATTCTCTGCCCATTTGCCCTTTCTGTCTACCCATCCACGTCTGTGTGTTGTAATAGACTTTACTGTTTTGCAAACCATATACCTAAAACAATTGAGTGCTTTTACACTGACCTGTGGATGACTCTGTTTTGATTTGTCTGTAGAATATTTTTTGTTTTCTTCTTGAAGCTGAAAAATAAGTTTCAATTACTTAGTGTTCATCATTTGTGCTGTTCTAAAGTTCAACAAAAGCCCTGCCTCAGTTAAAATGCCTGGTTTAGACTGAGCACTGAGGCTGACTTTACTGGCAACATAGGCAAAATTGGGATATACAAGTGCAATGGACAGTGTTAATAATTTAACTATATAATCCCCAGTAGTAAATTAGATGCAGGGCCTCCCTGCATTGTACCAAAATTTGAAGGAAATGAATGCCAGAGACCAGTTGTATTAAGACAATGCGAGTTTTTCTTAAGTAGTACTTTTGTCATGCTTTCATCTTTGTGAACAACATACATGTTTTTCATTTATTTGACTTTAGCATGAATTTCAAAATGTTGCTTACTTATCTTGACATGACTGTACTAATTAACTCTTTACTTTTGAATAATGAATAGATACAGGTAATTTTGAAATATGTATTAGATTCAAGCCAGTTAATGCTTTTCCTAATTAAAATATTTATCATGTCTTGACACTGTCTGCCCCAGGTCCTGTAAGAATGAAGTCAAATGCATTTTTTGCCAAGAAACAAGAACACAACCAACAACAAATTCAATACAGCAAAAAGCCATCAATGAACATGGCCCTGATTTTGGTGGGGGCAAGGAGACATTACGGCTGCAACACATCCTGATACATGACATATGAGTCTTGGCTAGTTGTAGGAGCTGAAATCCTTTGAATTGATCTGATAAATCCATGCCCCCATGAAACCTCAGTGTCTTGCCTTTAAATATTCTTCTTCTATGGAATATTCATAAACTGGAGAGGATCCCTGTGGCCTTGGACGGATGTCTTCTACTGCCACTTCATTAACCTGCGGAAAGAAATGAGTGGTGGGAAAGGCACATCCACCATTAAACACTGACCAATTTTTTTAGGAGAGATTTTTCTACTTAGGCATAGTCTCCTTCTGTGTACACATCTTTCATTAATAATGGTGAATGCAGAATAATGAATAAATCTTTTCTTTGGTCAACAACAAATATAATGCTCATTTAAGGATGTTATTCAAGAACACGAGGGACAGACTCCTCAGAGACAAAAGTACTAGTACAGTGACTTCGGTTTTCTTTATAAACTGTATGAATCTGTGGGCTGAACAGACTGAAAATACTAACTGATCAGTTAGTAACAATTGAAAAAGGCTAAAAAAGGCTATAACAATGCCATCCCCTGCTTTATTTGCATGGTTAAACTTTGCATCTTTTATCTTCAAACTTCATTGCCCCTCAATAAACAAGCAAACCATGTAAGAGTCCCAGAATGAACTCTGCTGACAAACACTCAGCATGCTTCCTTCTGGGGTCAGACTATGGGGAACCTAAACCAGCTAAAGCTTTAAATAAATGCTATTGTAGCCAACAGCCACGTCATAGTTTGCTAGGTCTTGGTCTTGTTATTAAACTCATGCTGGTGAATCATGGCAAAGAGCAGATCACACTATGTTGAAGCATTATTCAGGCTTTTGAGCTGGCAGACGAATCCCAAGCAGAAATACTACAAGCTACATTTTTGATGAGGAAAAGAATCACCAGCAAGACCCAGCTATAAACAAAATATTTCAGATTCCACTTTCACAAGGTAATTGGGGAAAAAGAAAAAAAAAAACTCACTGAATCTTCATCTTCTGCATCAGCATCAGCATCTCCTGGAGGGTCTGCCGGTCTCAGCTGTCGTCCAGAACCTGAAAGCAGCACACGGGTCATAGGTGTCCATGCGAGCCATGCAAAGCACAGAGCAGTGAGCTTCCAAGCCAAAGCCCCCCCAGCAGCATGCCTGGGAGAAGCTGATTGCTGGCCATAGAAAGGCCTGCTTTCATTCAGCTCCCTTATCCCAGATCTCATTAGGCTGATCTTTCCAAAGATACCAGACATATTCATATCCAGCAATGTAAAGGCTTTTGTGAAGGGAAAAAAAGAAGGAAAAAGTAGAACTAGAAGATGGCCTAATTTTTTAATTAATTACCAAAGGGGCTTGAGGTAGGCCTGGCAGCGTTTTGGCAGCGGTGGGGCTGAAGGGTGGTCTCTGTGGGAGGAGGGCGCAACCGCCCTGGGCCAGACACAGCTGGTGCCAGCCAGTTCCAGCTGATGCCAGCCAGTTCCTGCCAGTTCCAGCCAGTTCCAGCTGGCTCTGTAAGGCACAGGACACAGGCACTGCATGCAATGCTGACCCGTTTCTGGCAGGTCTGCAAAAATGAGTTTAAGAAAAGGTGGTAAACACCAAGGAGGAGGAGGAAGAAGGAGAAGACCACACCAGAACAGGAGGAGAGAGGAGAGACACTGGAGCAGGAGAAACATTGAAGCAAAGTTGGAGCTCGCATAGGAGCTGAAGTAAAAAGCTGTCTGAGCCTGGACAGAGAGGAGGTTTGACTCTGACGGGTCCATGTCAGGTGGAGGAACCCATACCAAGGCAGCTGAGTGTGAAACAACAAGCAGAAAAAGAAAAACAACCCCAATATGCTGACCCCTGCCTCCCCCACTGCACCTCACCTCCCTGAAGGGACTGAGCATAACCTGAGGTGAGGGGACTGGAGACCGGAATTGGAGGGGAGCTGAAGTGTTTTTCCTGAAGTGTTTGTTTGTGTGTTTGTTGATGTTTTTTTTTTAAATATCAGGATCAGTAATTAAAAGTTCACTAACTGGCAATAAATTAAATTGATTGAAATTCCCCATCTGGAAACTCTTCCTTGCTGTGACTCTTAAGAGAGTAAGCATCATGACATTTTGATAGGCATAATGACTCTGCTTTCATGGTTTTTAAAAGTATCCAGGGCAGAGAGGGATGGAGTGAAGAAGGAGATGGGCTGTTTGAAAATATGATTCTTTTGAAATGTCTGAAGTTGGGCAACAAAGAATGAAATCAGCATGAATATATTATCGTTTTTATTGATCCAGGCTTAGCCAGTAGATGACAGTGTGGCTGACTTGCACGTTCCCTGATGCACAGCATATTCTAATACATACAAAAGTCCTTGTCCTGCTGATTACACCTCTTTCCTGTCTCCATGATACATTATTTTCAACGCATTAGGCTCTCTCTCTCTCTCGGGCCCAATTCTACAACCGCCATTAGCATCCATTGTTTTGGCTCTCCTTAACATATCCCCTGGCTTAAAAATATGCTTGAACACTAGAGAAGACAGCCATAAGCAAAATTGTGTGATTCTTTCATTGTCTACTTTAAATGAAAAATTCTTGGCTGGAAGATAACATCTCTGACTGTGGATATTGCATGCTGTGTGTGCAGACAAACTGGCATGTCTTATGTACACATGCAATCACTCTACAAGTTGCCAAGCTCTTGTTAAAATGGCTGTGATTTTGATAGTCTTTTTTCATAGTTTACTGATCACCCACATTTGTTTCCTTGATTTTTTTTTTGCATATGAAATTATTTAGTATAGGCAGGGTCATAAAAGATCTGTGGCATGTGATCAGCGATGGACCACTTCATTAAGATGAATAGTGATAGCGTGCTTCCAGTGGGAATGTCACATGTCAGTCTGGGGGCCAAGTTTCCAAACTTGACTGAACAGAGGACACCTTAGCCATATGTACATCATCTTAATCATCTTTCATATGGTATTTTAGCTGCAGAGAGCTAGGATCAAATTAGAACATAGCAAGACTGCCAGACCTGGCCTCCTTTAGCATCCACAGGACTAGTCCTGACACATACGATGGACAATTCCAGAAAACGATCTTAATGCAGGCCCTAATTCAGATTAAAGACCTATATAAATTGGTTATATTTTTATTTTTTTCAAAAGCTCTAGCATTTGTAGTTTTCAGAAGCTCAGTAAAATTGGAAAAAAGCGTTTAGACATGTATTTGTGAACCTGATTTTAGGCATTTCTGCTTGAAAATCCTGGAATTCATTCATGAAACTCTTCACCACACCTATTTTAATAAGCATCATCTGGAGAGAAGAGCTGCAGGACTGAGGCTTGATTGTTTAATTTGCTTAGTGCTTCTAAAGATTCAGGTGCCAACAGCAAATTTTATGGCTGTTACTAAAATTCCAAGAAATAGTAAGGACTTAGGCTTGTGGTATTGCTGTATTTTTCACTTGGGAAAATCCCACCCACGAGCTTTGAAGTCCAGTAAAATGACTTAACAGAATAGCGCTTGGATTGCATTTGTGCAATCTTCAGTGAAGCACTTTAAGGCTAATTACAGCATTGATCCCTGGTGGCTGCCAATGATTTTGCTACTGGAAAACAAAAAGGAAAGAATTATCTGGGAGGATTCTTGGACTGGTTCACTGCTGTTTCTCTTGTTTTACTCTGGTGTAGCTTCAGTGACATTTTAGTTGTCTAGAACTGGAGCAATGCAAGTATGCAGTTCTCCATTCTCAGGACTTGAATGGTCATGTATAGTTTGCATGGTTGATTTATCTCACCATTCAGTAGGGCATATCCTACAGGGTCTAACAGAGGTAAAGTTTTTAAAACCAGTTGTTTTAAACAAAGGATACTTAGAATGATTAGGTGACCAATACCTTCAAAATCTTCCTGTTGCTAAGACCAGGCTACTCCTAAAATCCAAGACAATTAGATCACTTCCTGCAGTTAGACTTGTACACTTGCTTCCCATCAGGATGCCATTTGAAAACAACAAATTACATTGCCAAATCTTGTTCAGCGTGGATGTAGAAAGGTAGACCTGGCCTGAATGATATCTCATCTGTGCCTGGATCAGGAGAGATGTTTTTTATTTTTCACCAGCCATTTATCAAGCAAAGCAGTGCTGTTTGAGGCACAAAGGTGGCTTCACTTGCTTGGACACTTATTGACAGGTGATTGCTTTCTTTGTCCTTCCTAGGGGACTGTGGATAAAGGCTTGCCAAAATGTCATCAGGAACATCCTGTGCTGTTTAGGAGCAAATCCGTCAGTCTAAAAGGCCTCTTTCAATACACCTCATGATGTGTAGGAAAGGCAAGAGTCCTCCTGCAAAAGCCTTTAGTAAACTGCTACCTCTCCCAGATGGTAATAGCAGGACTCTTTCCTACAAAATGGAGCAAAAGTTTACAGGGCTAATAAAGATGCAGCTGAGATTGCATGGAGGGACATCAGCTACACCAATGACCTCCCTTCCCAAAGCTTCACAGCGAGGACCTTTGCAACCATCCTGATTTCCCCAGACTCTGCGTACTCGTATATTAATTCTCCCCTCTACCATAGTCTACTGGTAATGTCATAAAAGGAAAGCTTTGCTGAAAATTGAAGTCATCAATGTACCTCTCGTTCCTGCTGTAGAATAGGCCTAAGATTTGCTTCAGATTTTTTTCCTTAAAAGCAAATCTATAAAACAGGGGAATTACAGTACATTGATGAATTCAATTTTCAGCAAAGCTTTCCTTCCGTATATAAAAGACTGTGCCAATTACTATGATTTATATGCATGTCATTCTCATGCCCCAAATAGTGGTGATGCCAACATTTTATAGGTTTTAACTTTTTTTTATGAATCCTGGACAACCAATGCTTTGTTCAAAATGTTTTCATAAACAAGATGGAATTTACATCAGTGACTACTTCTAACAGCCAGTGAACTGACTTCAGAACAAGGGAATTTTTTGAAAGTAGGCAGTAGGAGTTATGTAGAATGGAACATTTTCATATCATATGACTGAAAATTGTTTGCTTTTTTAAATGCAATTTTGTAAAAAAAATTATTTTATTTTTAATCTAGCAACCCAGCTGGGCTGTTTTGGGTAAAACTGCAAAAATGTGAAACCAGTTCTTTTTTTGGTGTGCACATTCTGTGGGTAACAGTCTCCAAAAACACATTTGAGACATTATAATGAATTTAAAGTATGACTGTCATCTAATTCAAGTCAATTGTGTATTGATGTATTATATAAACTGAACAGAAACCTAGCTTTATGGCATATAAATTTACCATAATCTGAATGCTTTAAAATCAAATTAACAATAAAACAGCAAATGATAATACCGGATATGTTGTTAAAAAAAGAAACTATAAACTACTTTGCTGATCATTCCAGTTTCCTTGCTTACAGACTATATTCCTTTCTCTGCACTTCTTAGATTTGGGCTTTCTGCCTCTTAAGATTTCATAGTACAGATATGTTTGCATGTGAATGTAGTGAATTTAAGTAGTCTGCTCTTATTTTTAAGTATGCAATTTTTCTTTGCATCAATTCCTTGGGCATTAGATTTCCTGCCAAAAGTGGCTTTGTTTTGTTTTGCTTTATTTATTTACTTATTTATTTGGGAGAGAACTATAATGCCGTTGTTGTCTTGTTTTCCCTAGGATTTTAATGTAGATCAGTTAAAACTGACAGGAGTAGCAGCCATTGCAATGCATATATTTTTGACAAAGATTAAATATTGCTCATTCTCAGATAGTATCCTCACCAGGAGAAGAGGTTTTCTCTTGCCATGTACTGACTGGCATGAATTATCCAACTTCACTTCAACACTGGGTTTCTCCTGAGCTGTGATAAACATATGTCTGTAGGTGAAAACTTTTATGTTTTGCTCACTCATTTATTATTGTTTGCTAATATCTGAAAGCCGCGAAACTGTGCCTTTTCTTTACTAAGATTTTGGTGTTTGCTAATTTCCATTTCTTAGCTGTGATTAGAAACAAACAGTTCTATTTGTCCAGTATTGGTCTGGTCTTGTGGAAATTAATAGCTTTGTGTCCATAGCCAGTTAGAGGACTTGTAGTTAGACATGGGCAAGGCTGAGACATCTTTAGATCAGGTCTTTTCTGACAACGCAAAGCACACTCTGTGCACGGAACTTTATTTGCATTATTAATAAAGCGGAGGAGGAGTAAATAATTGTATGACAAACACAACAATAATAATTTACTGCCATTATCATTGTTGGCACTCTGTTTGACCCAGCAAATAATTTATACATGTAGGTCAGGAATTTTCATGGGGCTCCTTCATGTGCTTAATATTACATATACGTCTTATTATAAATAATGTTGTATATTGCTACCACCATGCAAACCTTCCGCTGGCATCAGAACCCCTCTGCCAGGGTGGTATTTTCAGCCATTGGGTCCCTACAGCTGCAGACCTGTCTGTCCCTGTGCCTTCAACCACCCCGGTCACAGGCCTGTTGCCTCTCATGTATATGTTGCTGGTCACTGCTAATGCACTGCTCCAAAATTGTTCCTGTTTTTTAAATTGAATCCCTTTCTCAAAATGGGTAGTGTGCCCAAATTTTTTTCCATGGCTTGTTCTCCCTCTCTTGCAGATATCACAATTAGTTGGATTCCTTCTCTTCCCTCAGAGCTCTCACAGCCTTCTGAGCAGTGCTGCTGTGAAGCCCCACAGCGCCTTCTGATTTGCTTCTCATATTTGAAATAGGGAATATTTAGAATATTTGGAATATTTAAAATTATAGGTCTCAGTTCAGGAAAGCACTTGATAACAGGAACACTATGCACATGCTTGGCGTTTAACTTGGCCTCTCAAGAGCACTTTTTCTGATAGGTAAGTTCACCTGACTTTAGTTTGCTAAGAGAAAATTTTCTCTTTGAGGTAATAGGCAAAAATGCAGCAGTTTAAACATTTTACTTTTTCTTTGGCATCCTCAGTGCTTTCCATATCTGGTTCTATTTTATATTCATCCCAATCCATGGTCTCAATTATTTTGATGAGTTATTAAATTAATGCATGCATCTTGCACTGTGTTCTTTGGGTTTCCAAGGATATCCCAGGAGACTGAAGACTGATGAATAAATGTAGATCAACCAGCTAATTAAAATGTCATTTCAGTTAGGCAGCATCATCAAGCATATAAGCTATTGCATTCTTGGTTTGGTTTCCTTAAAGCTCTCATGACTGAAAAATAGCCTAAATCAGAATTTTTTAAAAGGCCTCACAGACAAAATTACAATGACCACAGAAAGACGATCTTTTCTATCTCAGCTACCATTTTCTGAATGTGAACATGAATTTTTGGCGCTTAAAAAACTGTTTTCACCAGTTTCCAAAATCAGCTGTGCTAAAGATCTCTGAACCCAAAAGCAGATCATTGTGTTCTTTCACCATACGCAGGTATGGTGGCGCTGGTCATTGTGAGGGGCTTGGCTGTGTCAGTTCAGAGCAATCATCCTCACCGTCCAAATCCTCCTGGGCAATTTAGTGGAAGAGTCATGTTCTTCCAAGCAAGCAATGCTGTCAGTGAGGGAAATGACAAGCATCACTTGGTAAAGATAAGAATCTGAAAGAAACTGCATATAAACTGCTTTATGCATGCACCATATTCCTTAAGGAAGCTGCCACGACGTTTAAGGCATTACCAGTAAGCAGCTCCAACAATGCTGGGGAAAAGCATCAGCTAAAAACCGAGAGGTCCATTTTATACAGAAGTTTCCTAGCGCATTTCAGAGAACTGGTTTCATTCCATTGTCCTGCAAGATCCCACTGGCTGAGTTACAGCAACTGCTGGGCAGGGCTCCGGGGCACAGCAGGACCGCAGCGGGAATGCCGCTGCTGTCACTCTATCTGGGCAGCATACGTGGCAGTGGGGAGATGCGGGCGCAATGTCACCGAGAAGGCTGCCTCTCCCGGCCCTCCCTCGCAGGAATGTAATGTTACTTCACTTGAACCACTGCCAGCGAGACAGCGGGGGCACCCAGCCGCTCCACCTAGAGAAACTAGCTTGTCAGCTCCGAAACGAATTATTGCCACAGCGGAAAAAGCAGCCATTCTGCCTCGGAAAAAGTGAGGACTAGCACCCTTCTTTTTATATTTCCCCTCTGCCCTATGCTGGAAGCGGGACCCTCCCCACCAAGCCCTGAAATTCTGGTCTCCCTAACTGCTTCTGTGGGATGAAGACAGAAGGTCTAGCCTGTGGAATGGCGATAAAGGTGTTGCATGCAGCTAAAGGGGTTTAACAGGCCTCCCTATCTGCAGGATGCTATCAGAACCAGTTAGGCCTGTGTTTAAGCTATACTCCTGCCTTTGTTTTGCATTTGGTTTGGTAATGCCCCCTGGCTGCACTCTGTCACTTAGCTGCATACTTGTACCATGATGAATGTAACTCAGCCTTCAGAGCCGAAAGCAGGGGCTCGTAGCACAGCAGAGCTGAAGGAGTGGCTACTCCCAAATAACCAACGTGTGAATAGTTTCCTTCCATTCAAGGCATGAACAAGATGTTTTGCTTCAATGCCTTGGTATGTTAAGCTGCCTTTGTCGGCAGTTAGAGTACTTCATTAAAAGCCTTCAAATCATGTCATCTCAAAACCTTCCGAAACCAGAAAATATATATAAGTTACAATCATCCGTCTCCTCTCCCGGCCAGAGAGCTGTTTGTGAAGTTAGCTCCTACTGTTATCAAAAGGAACAGGCCTCTGCTCTGCAAAGGCCATCCAAGTAGAGAAACATTTAGTGAGTTAAGGTTTCTTACACCCCAGACTGGGCTCTGTAGGATTTTACAGAGCATTTTCTACAGGTTGACTAATATCAGGGAAGATGTGGGAGAGCACCAGCATCTAAGAACAGATATAAACACTACCATAAAAAGAGAAACTAGCAGCCCCCAGATGAAAAGAGGAGTGAATGGCTTTCCCGTGAGTGTGTGTTTATTGATAAGCTCTGTCCACAGATTTAAAACTATTAAAAGCATGCCTGCTCACACTTCGCAATAAGAGCGAAAACCTTTCATGATACCTATCAGAAAAGAGCTCTTTATTTTTACAGTCATACATCTTTCCTCTGATGGTGAAGATAAACTTAATAGAATCCATAGGACATTTCAGACCATCAGAATAAAAGCACCCTGGCAGGGCTTTGCACAAACTTTCTCAGCTTGAGTCACATTTAAGCAAGAAAAGCACAGGGGATTTTTTCTTCCAAGACTTTTTTTTTTTTTTCAGTTACCAAATCGAAGTTTCCCAGATCCTGAGTTAATGAGTTTCATCCAACTGTCACCATTTTTCAAGTACTTGGCTGAAAATTACTGCAACGTGATTACAGTAGTTCTCGTGGTCTATATAGGAAATGTAATTTAGCCAGATCCATGCAATTCTTCTGGTGCTAAAATAAAATATTTAGCAAAACATTTTAATAGTCCAATATTTCACCTAGTACAATAAAAGAACTATATTTTATAGGAGTAACATGGTATTTGAGAATAAGCTTTCTAACTAAGTTTATTGTGAGAACATAATGGCCACAAGTTGCGCACAGGGAAATTTAGACTAGATATCAGGAAAAACTTTTTCTCTCAGAGAGTGGTCAAGCACTGGAACGGCCTGACCAGGGAGGTGGTGGAGTCACCGACCCTTGCGGTTTTTAAGAGGCGCCTGGACAAGGTGCTCCCAGATATGGTTTAGTAGCTTAGTGGGTAGTATTGGTGATAGGATGACGGTTGGACTAGATGATCTTGAAGGTCCTTTCCAACCTTGTGATTCTGTGATTCTGTGATTCTGTGATCACTAGAATGATGTCCAAAAGAGACAGCAAAAGCAGGCGGCAATGGCTGATATCTGAATTTGTCTCTCCTGATTCATCCTTTATCTTGCTGGCTAAAACATGGCTACAAATGGCAGGGTGAAAATGGCAGCTGGAAAGTGCTCATGGCACCAACCAGGCAACCAGAGGGTCAGTGCTGTTTCCCCCTGCCCAAACATTCTGTCTCAGAAGTGAAAGTTTTGCATTATCTTTGTAGCTTGAGTCTAATGATTGCCTGGAGGGTAGGTGCAATGTCCTGTCCTGTGTCTGTGTGCTTGTCCTAGGCAGGAATTTTCCTCTCTGTCAGGTTTTATGTGACAGAATGGGTTTCCAACGTGTGTTTTACTTCCTGCATGAATTCCCACGGTGTTCTAGTGTATAATTGTTGTGATGCTTATATGCCATTAGGATCCTCTCTGATAATTATCTGTTATGACCTTTCTCCAGGACTACAGTGCCTCTATTCTCACAATGTCAATAAGGGAAGGGCATCACTTTTTAGCAGTCATTGTTATAGATGTCCCAGCTCCTGGGCTGAACAAAAACTGCTTACCATCCTTTTGGAACGGGCAAATGCAGGTTAGAGATTCATAGCCAAATAAAGCAATAAAGACTGGTCTAATCCACTGTGATGCTCAACAGTTTTATCTCCTGGGACTCTCAACTATTTTATCTCTCGGGATATACTACTTTTACTTGCAGCTGAGTTGGTACCGGTGCTGTAAATACTTGCATGGCTACCCCACTAAAATCTGCCAGGGTGTCACTGTCTGGATTTCCAGAAGGGCTTCAAGGACATGTTGCAAGTGAAATGCTCTCACTGGCTTACCAGCTTCAGAAACCCCAGTAGGAAATACTTTGCAGGTATTTGGTTATCCAATATATTAAGTACGTTGCAGCTTTTTTCCCTCTGAAATAAACTCCTCTGCCTATATAACAAAGTAGTCTTTGAAAGTGAATGCAAAGCTGCCTTCCTCTCACAGGCAGCTCTCTTCTTACTGTCCTCCCTGCTAGATAGCTGTGAATTCAGCTCTTATCATGGCTTGCCTAGAAGCGGAGGCAGGTGGGTGCCTCTTGCAGATAAGGCCCATAAAGCTCACACAAATTAACTTTCCCACATTCCTTCTCCTTGCTGATTCATCCCCCCAAGAATCTAGGCTTCTCCCAGAGCAGATTGCCTGCTCCATTGCCAAAGCACAGCCCTGTCCAGATTTAGAAATGATCAAACAAATACACGTATTAAAAATCATCATTCTGCCGGTGTAGTCTTGATTGGCAGCCCTGGAGACTGAACTTCTCTGGCTTCAGAGTAAGTATTGCTTGAGAAGTAGTGGCCGTAACCCCAAGCTGTCTCTTAAGGTAGCCCAGTGCTGACCTGGAGAGGCAGCAGCGTAGGCTAACTACTGTTTGTCCTCTTGTTGGTACAGTAAAGGAGGATGCTAACTCTCGGTGCTCTCGGTAGAGTGCACATTTGTCACCTAAGAATAAGTCTGAGAAGATTTACTAACATTATGTAAAAAGCCCAAAGCAACTGATACAGGCTTTATGTAAATGCCACTTGCCACTCCAAATGAGAAACAGATTTTTCAACCCAAACTGTTCTTCAACACCATGTAAAAAATATCCTCACCAGAATCAATGTGCAGTAAAAAGATTATATTTATATTTATATTTATATTGCTTATATAGTTTATTTTATATAGTTTATATATTTTTATATATTTATGTAGTTCAGGCTAAAGATTCTTACTGTCTAGGAAGACTTTTATTTCTCTTTACTCCACTGATAAAATTCAGTGCAAAATTAAGTGCCCAGATGGAGCAATATTAATGGAGTGATGTTACTGTGCATGTCTCTCTGGTATGCTGGGTACAGCCCCTCTCAAAACAGGAATGCAGGAAAAAACTTGTAGCTTTTCCACAACCTTTTATGGGGGCTTTTATATAAATAACTGCCCTTGGAAACAGGTTTTCAGTTTGAGAGAAAGTTCCCTGGGCAACTTGTTTGGATGTAAATCACCACAGAAGAAAATATCTTTTAAGCTTTTAAATTCCTTAACGTATATGTAATACCAGAGATATGGGGAAAAGGTGACAGAAAATTCTTATGGGAAAATATTTTACATCAAAGATAAAGTTAGCAGTTCCTTCACTTTGTTAAGATAAAAATCTTTTCTGTCAATAAACAGTGATGGTAGCAAAATAGTATTTGGCACAGCTCAATTTTTCTTGTTTTTTATGCGTAGGAGAGTCCCTTTAAAAATTAAGGAGAATTTCTGGATGCAAACTGTGGGTTTACAAAAGCACAAAAGCTAATTTACAGATAAATTAATACATTGATTCAAGTTAATAAATTAGTATAGTTCTGTTAACATCAGTGTGGTTCAAATCTGAAAAAATGAACTACAGACTGGGTTTTCAGCCCCAAAGAGGTCAGATTTCAAAAGAATTCAACAGGTCACCTACCAAATTCTTTTCAAAAATGTTGTCCCCTTGTTTTAGTTCCTTGGCATTCACCTCTATTTGGAAAGACTTTCCCTAGCAGAGGTATAACAGAATCTTATCGTGCCTGAGTATATTCTAAACTTCAATTTGATAACTGTCTTCATTTACAAAGTAAATTTATGAAGTTAATCTGTACTCCTTGAAATTAGAAATAAACAAATATATGAGGCTGAAAAACATTGGAATTATAAGTGTCTGTTAAGTTATAGAAAAAGAAGCTGAAAATGACAAACTTTCTTTGCATTATATTGTTGCAAAAAATTATTTGAATCTTTAAGTATGACTTTTAAATGATTCAGTGCTCATTTTCCCCCTCAGCACCATCTAGCCAGCCACTGAGACACCCAAAAATAACAAACCAGTATGCTTGCCTAACAGATTAGAGGAAAACAAAATTTAGTTAAGGAAGTAGATTTCAGTTTTATGTTTTGCAGAGGCTAGCATAAGCGACAGGGAAAAAACATTTTTTTAAAGACTCGTTACTACAGTTCTGGATTTCCTTGTGATTAAAGACTCAAATAGTGAGAAAGTAACTGCGCTGCAGTTGATCCATGTAGTAACTGGTGAATTAATTGAGATGGGTGGAGTTGTTTGAAAGCAGTAAGAAAACTATTTCTTGGGTTTGATTATCAACTGTAGGGCTGATTCATAACAGTTGCAAACATTCAGAGACCCTCTGTAATAAGAAAATAATGATATATTATGGAAATTTGTAACTGTTTCTTATCATAATGGTCTACTCACACATAAGTTAAATATTTTTTAATTCAGTTAAAACAGGATGTGTTCTTTTTGCAGGCACATGGTAATATTTTTCTTGATGAACAGCTGTTCTAGATTCAGACTACCATATAAGGGAGATTAAATTATATTTTGAATGTAATTGAAATCAACAGCCTTGCACCAATACAAAGCTAGTATAAGGAAAAGGAAGACCCCAGGGCTTCAGTTAGAGTCTTTGAGATCTACTGCAAGTAGGTGGGTCTGATTCTTCTCTCGGTTGGATTCTTTGGAGTCATTTACATCTGTGCAACAGGAGGACAATCCGGTGGCTTGTCCTCACTTTGCAGAATACCAATGACCACCTTGATTTGCAGAGCTGTGGAGAGTTCGAATACAAGATGTTAGAATGGGAGGCATCTGGAGATGACCCTCAGTCCATCTGTAGGTTTTTCTGCACATCCTTTCAAATCATATTTTAAATCCAATAGTGTTTTACGACTATGCTGTCTTGCACTCTACCTCATCCTATGGCCCCAGTGAGGACTCTCTGTTTTCTCTGAGCTGCAGTTGGTCATGTGTGACAGAGAGGATACTGCTCTCTCCCAAAAAGCTGCATTTGTGTTCCCCGCCCCATCACCATATACAGCTTACAGTCAATGATGCCAGAAAAGCAGAATAATTCCTACCTTGAAATCACAAGGTGGAATAATTCTCATTTTACTGTCAAGAAACAAAAGTTTCATCACTATCTTACTGCAGCATTTTTAAATACTGCAGTCCTGAAGTCCTCCGTGAACTGGGATGTTAATAACATTTTAGCAATGACTGAAATATTTGCTTTATACTGTGCTGTTGGAGTTGGGTTTGACTCTGCAACTACACAGAGTGCAAAATTTGTTGTTGTTGTTGTTGTTTTTTGTTTGTTTTGTTTTCATTACAAGTGCTTTGAACACTACTACTTTATCACCCTTTGAGCACTATTATGAGGTAGGTCTGTCCCTTTTTGACCAAGGGAGAAAAGGAAACAGCAAAGTGTCTGGGCTGATCTTTGAAGAAGAGAAACAGCCAGAATGCTCCTGTTTTGAAAGAAGTTCAGTGTTTGGCATCTTTCAATGCACAGCATAGTGCAACTGCACATGGATGGGAGAAGGGCAAAGACAATCCATGCATTGCCTAGAGTCAGTCCTACTTCAAGAGCTGCTAACTGAAAAAAATAAGTCCTTTTATACTTCTACACCAGGTAAACCTGCTATGGTAAGATTATCTCAAAAGGTTTTGAAAAGACACCAGGGCAAGCATCTCAAGTGCTCAGAACCCAGAACAAGCAACGCTAAGCCAAGCACAGTGAAGAGGGCCAGGGCCTCCTGATGTAGGGCCAGGCCCTCCTGGTGTAGGGTCTCCTGAGACACGTTTTTCTGCTGATGGGTTCAGTTAGGGAAAAGAGCTCTTTGCTTTTTGGAACACAGCTTGGCCAACACTTTGTGCTAGATCTTGTTCTTAATCCCTCGACTTCGAAGGCCCATTCTCAGAGGGCCTGTGTGCACATGTAAAGTACGTGTTGCTGCGGGCTTATCCTCTGCAGCTGGAATCACTGGCCCAATTAAAAACTTCTGGACTGGTATTAGCATTGTGTAGGTATAAGAAGGCTCTGGGGGGGGGTTCCTACTCTTATCACTTGGACACATGTGGATATTATTCATATGTTACTCTGCACGTATCTGCAAAAGGAAGGTCACAAACACTTCTACGACTACATGCCTGAAGAGATGGGTCTGAAAATGTATCCGAACAATTTCTAGGGAAGTTTAAGCTCTCCTTGCTGAACAGTGCCAGCCCAGGGGTGCTGGAAAACACATTTTTCATGCATGTGTTTTGTATTAAAAACAGCTGTCAAAAAAGAGGACGGCTCATGTTCCTGAAAAGGTGCAGCAAAGAGAAGACAAACGGTTGGAATAAAGCATTAACAGGAATGTGCCTGCTCTGCCTAGGCAATAATCACCACTTCCATAGACCCTTCGGGGCAACCTTTAAATGAGCTTGCTCAGGGACTGGGAGCTGCCTAGCTGTCAGATTTCAGTGAATGCTGCACAAACCCAGCCAACTCCCCACCTCCTCCCCATCCCCACACCAGCCAGATAGACACTGGCTCTGCACAAACTGCACCTTTCCAGTGCTGCATCAGTACATCTGGAGAAAGACTATCTTCATCTGAGCCTTGCTCTCCCTGCCATGCTGCAGATAATGATTTCCAAGTGTGTTGGCAGCAAACGGAAACCATCTACCACAATCTGATAATGCTTACCTCTAATCATTTTGCTGCAGTAAAATTATGGAAGTGAAAACAGCACCGTGAGTGTTTATTTGCTTGATGATAATTTGCCTCTTATTCAATAGACTTCGGTTCAAATTTTGTCCTCTGATCTAAATGCACATTCTGAAGGAGTTCAGCTGGATTTACACCAGTGCAATAGCAGAGTTCAGCTTGGGATCTTCAAATGACAACATCAATTAACTGATTTACTTATTTCACTGTAATATATTTGTATTTTCTATAAAGTCTCATATTCAACAATAATAATTTAACTAGCATGCAGTTGTGTGGCAACAGTGTACCACATAAATTAAGCTAACTCTGGGTAATATCACAAAAAAATATGTGTTTATAGCTTCATGCCAGTTTCTGACTAATGCTTTTGTTTGTTGCTATAGCAAACCACACATGAATCTGATAGCCAAAAGCATGTTTATGACTAACCTTAGCTCTCTGGGGATTGAAAATATGGAATAAAAAAAAACTCACAACACAATGTGAGGAGAACATGATAGGAAACACCTTTTTTGGCACAAGTTACTATGAACATTAAAAATGAAGAACATCAAGAGTGGAAAACATTAGGAAATGGGAACTGTGGGAATAACCGGCTTTAACCCACAGTGATTCAAATACAGCTTCTATTTCACATTGCAGAGTTGTCTGTGCAGAACTAGAGTACATTGTAGGAAGACCTAGCTGGGTGTTAAAGGATGGATTTAAGCCTCTGAAGCCTGGAGAAGCTTTGGATCACACTCTAAAACATTCAGATCACTTTACTCAAGATCATTTTTACACTCTGTCTTGACACCTAAGACACTGGTATTTACTTAATTAGTTTCTATTTCAATTTATACCTTGGTAGTTTCCAAGAACCTGTCCCAAGGCTCACACATCATTACGCCATATACATACACAATGAAGAACAATGCCATTCCAACAAGGTTTTTGTCAAACTAGTGGGGAGAGCCAAAGGGAGAGGAGGGCGGACAGAGGGGGAGTGGGAAGCAGAGACAGAGGCAATGTGACTGCACCACCCACCAAATCACAGGCTGAACCCAGGTGTCTTGCACCCCAGCTCACTGGTCTGTTTCAGATTGCCAAATATGTTACCGTGGGAAGAAGAATTCATATGTACCCTGCAGAGGAGGGAAAGTCAATGGTTAAAGTGATTCCTAATCTAGGATAGCTTACAACAAAGCTACATTATGGCAGGTAAATTTTGTATTAATGTTGCTGTATTATTCTTAATAACCTCCTTCCTTAGTGAGTGAAAAAAAACAAAGCGGAGTATTGCTGTATAGTGAATAGACACAGAAAAGATCAGTGTTTTCTATTGTTATTAATTACTCTGGCTCTAGACTGCATATTGCATCTTTATTCACAGATTTTGCTGTGAATAAAGACATGATTATCATAATTCATGGCAAGTTCTTCCGTTATCTCTCCCAACACGCAACAGAGAGTTTTGAGATCATACAGAGCTTTGTGGAGAGGGCAGTATGACCGAGCTCCAGTGTTCCAGGTATTTCCAAGAGGGTGTTCATGAAAGCCATCTTGACCCGTCAGTATGGTAAACAGGATAGTGTCATAAATGGAAGCCTACAAAAATCTGTAGGACTCAGATGATACCTGCTGGTCATTTAGTACCCACACGATCAAATCTTGAAGTACTCAGATTTCATTCTGTGCATGCTCAAGCAAAACATCCATTGGCCTCAATGAAACTGATATATGGCATTCTGCATCATGTTCATCTTGTAATTCAGACTAGTACAGCCTGAGATCAGCTTGTATCCCATCTTGCGAAATCCAGCAGAGTACACAGCACTGCACACAGTAATCAAGCCTGCACCTTTGTAAGAGTAAATACTTTTAGAAAAAAAACACAAGCATTTTGTAGTTTAGCCTTGAGTTCAATCTATGTATACAACAAGTAGCATAAGTCATCAGAGTGTTTGTTGTACAAAGTGAGAAGCAAGTCAAATAACACTCCAGCTATAGCCTAAATGTCACTTCTGGACTGTAGAGCAATTGCTGGTGAGATGCAGAAGGCCATATATGACTCCCTTTTTCCTTTCACATGCTTTTTTTAGTTCTTAACATTTGGCTGAAAATGCACCTTATAGAGAAGAAAAAGAGTTTTCAGGCTTTCCTCCACCTTGGGAACCTTGAAACAGCTTTCACTACTGGAAGCCCCATATGTAGACCATGTCAAAACAGTTACCTCATTTGCTGTGACTCACCCCAAAAGCAAGTGCTCTTCCCTGCGACCAGTGTAGTAAATGAGATAAGAAATCATAAGTATACGTGAAAGAGGCTGCAAACCCAACTCCTGCCCTGAATGACTTTCCCATCTGTAGTAACAGAAGGCACTGGTTACTAGTACCTACGGACAGGTATTTACGCAGGTGCAGTGCTACACAGTGAGCACCTTTCACTTTGGGATCTCAAAGGGCATAGCTACCCCTCTTGCACACTCTGGGGTATTGATCACCCAGACAACGTTGCCTGATATAGTGCGTGTGGATATGCCAGCTCAGCTGCTATGGCATTTGCTCATGGTCACCAATAAAGTCCCTGCACCTGCCCAGAGCACCGTGTGAAAGCGGGCAAGCTCTCCCTGCCTCACAGAAAGTGAGGCAGTGAAGTGAAAAAGTGACTTGCACGAAGTCACAAAGCAAGTTGGCAGCAGAGCCAGCAGTAAATACAACCCAGATGTCCTGGATTCCACCTCCTCCCTGCACCATGCCGCCTCGCTGAGCTCAATGCTGAAAGGAAATGTTTTACATTTACTCATCCCTCCTCTTCCTTTGTCAATAGAAATTAAAACAGGCATCTGACTGCCTAAGCCTTGAATACTCTGATGGTTTCCAAGGCTTGTGGTGAAGTTAGCCAACATTTCTATTGAATCCAGCCCTAATGGACAACTAAAAGTGATTTCTCTGCCAACTATCCTATCAGTGCAAAACTCATCTAAGCACATATTACTTTTATATAGATATGCATTGTATATATATATATGTATTTCATGGCTTTGCAAAGAACCACTAATTGCAAAAATACTACTGTTGCAACTCAGCCAGTGAATAGACTGATCTACCACTATTAAAAAAAAAAAACAACTGCATCATAATTTTTGTAAGTATAGATTTAAAACAAGGCTCTGTACCTTCATACTGTGTTGAGAGGTAGGAGGGTCTGACAGGATGATTCTTGCATTGAACCCACTGAGGTCTACTTAAAGACTGCTGGCTAATTAGTATTAATTTTCCATCAATTTACTTTTTGAACAGGGTGTCCAAATATTTCGTGTTTGCTTATTGAACTATCTATGGTGTCTGTGTGGAGGGCCACTTCCGTGTATTTTCCAAAAGCAACGTAATCTCTTTTCCATCGGAATAAGTCATGTCCTGTCAGCAGAATATCCTTACTGCTGTCAGCCCAAGGTGAGTCCAGGTCTCTGAGCAGTTGAACTCACTCTACTTTTTTTTCACCCTCAAGGTAAAAGCCACTCCGTTTTTCCTGCCTGTCATCATAAAAATCCAGCTGGGAGCTGTAGGTGTTGTGCTGCTGTAGCCATAACTCCACTGCCAGTGTGTTGGTTTGGCTACCGGAGGGGACTTTGGAGGAGCTGGACGGACGTTACAAGGAAATGCAGCATTATGCGTTGTGTCCGTCTCTCCTCCAAACACCCGAGGGGCGTGATGGTGGGAAGAAAAACTTTAGCAGCTGCAGGTTGCCTAAAATATTAAACTTCTCTTTGCAGAATGCCCTCTTTTTTCCTGACTAGAAAACAAATACGCATTTTCAGAGCAAGATTTTGCATTCAGATCTGCAAGCACAGGTCTCTGTCCCTCTGCAGGACAGCAGCAGGAGAGCCCACACGTATCAAGATCTCAGCACTCCCGCTCAGTCATACCGTGTGCCGCCACCTCGAGCACTTTGCATGCACCCGCTTGCTCGATAACTGCATCCACAGCTTTGCTCCAACCAGCAGGGATTTATTATGACAGAATTTCTGGGATCTTCTAGGCAATGAGACAAACCAACACACAGCCCAAAAAAACCTTCCTTCTTTCTCTGTAAAACTATTCTTCTACAATTTCCTCATTCCTGCCACCCCTGTTTTGCTTGACTAGCTTGACACAAAGCTTGTAAGTTCTCTGAGGCATGTCCTAGGAGGTGGCTATATTATCACTTAACGTGGTGGGAACCTTCACCTGCCATCAGGCAGCAGCAACAATACAAGACAAGAATAAATCTTGAAAAACATGGCTGGGTTTGTGGTATTCTTGTGAAACAGTAGTAAGTTTGACAGAATTGACTCTGCTTTCATCCCAGAGGTGTTTCCTTGCAAGGCCTCTTCAGAGCAGAAAAGTATAACTCCTCCTCAAAGCTATTGCAGCCAGCTTAAGGAATTGCTCCTTGCTGCAATTTGTCAGTGCCAGCTTGGCAATTCCCAGTTCCCTTTGCTTGAGCGTGCAGGTCCTTGCTGGCCAAGCACGTATTTTCAAGTGTGTCCGAGGGCCAAAACCTTATCACAGTCCATCTCTGACTCCTCACAAGAACAGAGCTAGCAGAGGAGTTAGCATGGTCTGTTTGTGCTGGGGTGACAGCCAGCTCCTGTTTTGGATTAGAGGATGATAGTTTTCCTTCCCTCTCCATCCCTTATTGGGCATTTAATAGAGAAGGATTCATGGGAAGGAGAAAATGCTTGTTTTCATGCCTTTTTATACCGCTTCTTCCCTCCCTTTGCTCTGGTGCAAATGAAAGCCCCAGGCTCACGGGCTGTATCCGTGTGTGTGCTGCCCTGGGGCCTGACTGCTGTCAGTCCCTGCCTTGAAACAGCAGTATGATAGCAGAGAGACATTCCTGCAGCACCCGAATGTACCTGCCAGTCCCCACGCAGACGAGTACCGGCAGCAGACTGGCTGCCCATGCATGTTGCAACTTGGGAGAGCGTTGCAAAGTGCTGCCTCCCTATCACACAGCGGGGTGGAGACCTGCTGATTCCAACCCCCATTTTTCAAAGCATGGCAAGAGACTGAACATGAACCAGCAGTGAGCCCCAAACACAAAGGAGTGCAAATAAATTAATAAAGCACAGCTGGGAATGCCTGGTGCAGTGGTCAGCAGAAACACCCCAGATGCCCTGAGAGCTGCGAGGACTGCCGTGTGTCTTGCTGGTTACATGCCCCTACAGCTCCGGGTCCGATGCAATGTCTGCAAGGTGTTCCCCCTGGCTGGAAAGGTTGTGGCTGCCCATGGGGGCGAGGAAGGGGCTTTACTGTGTGGGGTTGTCTCACCACTGCTGTTTTTCACTGTTGTGTGGCTGGACGTGTGTGCATGTGTCCCTGCTGGATGCCCTCTCTGTGCCCTTGAGAAATAATCCAAAATGGTTGGGTTTCTTTCCCTGCCTTTTGCTTCTGTCCCTGCTCCAGGGTTGTTGTTGCCTCCATCACTGCAGCAGGAAGGTTTGCAGGCACCTTTAGGTGGTCGCGCTGGGGCACTGGTGGTGGGCTGTGGCAGTGGGACGCACAGTGGGCTCCCCTGCTCCCAGACGTGTCTTTTCGCTGGGGTATCTTCTCTCAGTGCTGCCTCTGCCGGGCAGACTGACCCTGGAGATGTCTGCCTGCAAAGGACCTCAAGGTGGGCCTGTCACAGGCTTCCTTCATTGGTGCTGTATGAATTTAAGCTTTTATTCAGAAAAAGCTCCAGAAAATCAGCTTTCTTTCCACGTGTTTTCCTACCCAGACCTTGCCATCAGCTGCAGTCCACATCCAACCAGTTGATCTGCCTCAGCTACTTCAGCCCCTTCGTTTCGGAGCTGCCTGTGTCTCTCCAGTGACGAGTGCCCCGAGCACCCCGCCAGCGCCGTGGCTGCCAGGCTGAGCGCCGTTTGCCTGCACGCAAACACCCCGCCTGCTGAACCACCAGCCCATCTGCTCTGCCATCTGCCCGCCACAAACTTCCCCGCTCTGCGCTGTGCAGCTGTGTCCTGGGCAAGCCGTGGTCCTAGGCGGAAAGAGAGGCATTGCATCACTTGTTAAATCAAGAGAGAGAGAGACATTTCTGCATTAACATTTGGATGGCAATGTGCTCCAGTGCCCATAGGTGGAATGGGACTTCATCCTGCCAGGCACTGACTGGATGTACAGTAAAGGCTGCTCACACACCTAGCTATGGGTGCCATCCCCGAAACGACACAACACTGCTGCCCTCCAAACAACATTTGTGCTACCGGATTCTCCATACGTACAGCCTCTGAGATCTTGCCACTCCGGGACGTTGTGTTTTCCAACACCCTCTGAGCAGCCTGGCTTCTGAATGGTCATACCCACGCACCAGCCCACGCTCCCAGTCCTGCTCTCCTCATCAGCAGCAGAAGGGCAACAATGGTCCAGATCTCCAGGAGGAGCCCCACAGACAGTTCACATGGCCAGGACGTGAGCTGTTTTGTGGGACTGGGATTGTTTACCCATGGTTGCAAAGCAGAAAAAGGGAGAAAGGGAATGAAGAAGGGGGAAGCACAGAGGAGAGCTCCTAGGCAAGTGTGCTGTGGACAGTTTGCTTGTGATCTCCTCACCATGAGACCCTGGGATGATCTGTTGTCACATGCACCGAGCACCCTGTTTTCTTTCTAAGAAACAAGCTGGTATATTTAGAAGATTACATTAATTCTTGAGGTAATCTGCAAGTGCTATGTTTATTCTCTGAGCTTTAAAGTTTATTTTGAGTAAATGAGGCTTATATATATGGTTGGTGAAGCGTGCAATGTATACATTATAATTATGTAATTAATGCCCTAATCTCTAATGATGAGCTTTCCTGGCATAACCCAGTACAGTTATCCAAAGACTTCTCTTTAATCTCTGAGGAAGGATAATTTTTAAAAGAAAAATATGATTCCTCCTGCTATCTCTATCCAACTCATTTCATTCACAGATTCCTGTTAGACTGACTGAAGCAGTTATTAAATCCATTGAAGACATATAATCCAAATACAGACTTAGATCACAGTGCCATTACTAAATGTGTTCCTTTCATAGCAGGTCTGTGAGGGTTCTGCTTCCATCCAGCTCTGTAAATCACTGAAGTAACTGAAATTTTCCCTTGTAAATACCAGTGTGTGAAATACTTTTCAAAAGTCTGTTTTACACCACTTACACAGTCAATAATTTTCTAGTCCAACACCTGCCCCAAAAGCAGAGAGTAATAGCAAAGCCTGCAAACATATTGCCCTTCACAACCACTCCAGCACTGTCTGCTCATAGGAAGCATGATGAGTAAGTTATCCTCACAACTCCACACATTATTTGCTTTTGCAGCCATCCATCACCATGAGTACAAACCCTACACATAGTCATTCTCATGAGGAAATGCCCAGTTTGCCTCCAAAATGGGCTCTGACTAACTGGTTACTTTAATTAGGCACAAAGTTGTCTGAGCTATTTGTTGCACAAGTAGTTTTTTCTCATAATCAAGCCCATTATGTGAAAAAGTCAACTTTAAGGAGTGTGAGGACACAGTTCATATAAAAATCAATGCAACCTTTCACTAAAACATAAATCAGATCCACTCTGGCATATATGAAAATATTTGAGGAATGTTTAATGACATTTTTGCATTCTTGTAAATTTTCTGCTTTCGGCTGATTTTAGAAAGAGGAATAGGGAAAGCTCAGCTCACATCAGGAAATATAAGAGATCAAAACCACTAGCTTTCTCGTGATAGTTTCACAGATCTCCAGTTCATATGCCTTCTGATAAACACACAGGCATTTCAAACAAACAAGCAAACAAAAAACCAACCTTTTGAATACTTATCTGATCTGAGGACACACTGTTAAGCTCTTTTGAGGTTCACCGAAAGCTGTTTTCTAACTATTTTTCAAAATAAAAATGCCTAACACCACTTGGACATTCTTCGCCTTCAGAATATAATGCCAATATCAGTTAAAGTAGTTCTTGCTATGTAGAAGAGATTATCCCATTTTCCACCAAACTCTAGTTTTCACTCCTGCATGCATGTCCGTTGAGCTGTTTCTTCAAGATAAAACTTCCTTTTTTGAATTCACTCCTTCAAATAATTCTGCTGAAGCTGGATCTTTGGACTAAAATGAGAAGGACATGAGGCAAGGAAAAGAAAAGTTCTTGTGTGTACTTATTTTGAGGGAAAAGTAGAGTTATGGCTGGCTGAGAGTCAAAGGTCTGAGTGCTGGAGCAAACCACACAGCAAGCAAATGAAGAGGTGACCTGTGGAAAGCTGAATGGCATTAGCTTTCTAGGGCTGGAGTATGAGGATACTTAGGAAAAATAGGGACCATTGGACTGGTAAAATGTGTGAGCTTCCAGGACTCACTGCACGGTGGAAGATTTTATATCAATAGTAGTTTATTAGACTATTTAGCTAGGACTTGTTGCAGAAATGGGAAGAAATGTGTGCAGCTGGGACCCTTGCTTTTTGGTGCTGGGAGACTGAGCTGCAAACATACCACTTGTCAAGGAGGGAGAGCTGAGAGGTCAGTGGGCAGGTAGAAAGGTATTTAAAATCAGATGGCTGCGAGGATAACAGCTGCTCCCCTGACTCTGCAAATATCAGATGCGATCCACTGCTATCAAAATCAAGTCATGTTTGTTCTCTTAAGTACAGAGGAGAAATAACATTTGCCCAGCAGTGAAGAACAGTTACTATGACTTTGGAGTCTCGAGAATTATCAGTGAGCTTGGAAATCTTATAAACCTTATCTCCTTGTTTGTGTTTTTGAAAAACAGATAACTCTGCTCTCTGAAGACACTGCTATCTTTATTGGGCAGATGAAGTGGACAGCCTCGGTGCCTGCTCTTCTTCAGGCGCTTGCATTCCTGCTCCATGGAATTTCACTGGGATTTGGGCTGTTCCCACAACCTGAGACTTGCTCCTTGCAGAGCTGCCGTTCCTGCGCCATGGGAGCAGATGGGTTCTCCAGTGGTTACCTTGGCTTATTACTTACATGACATAAGAACCTGGATGTATTTTAACTCGTTCCAGCCACTCTGGACTACGCTTTTGGTCAAATTTGGCTGGTGAACCCATGGCCTTCTCTTCTCCGACAGCAAACTATAGACCCATGCTCTGCAATAAGGCAGCTGTTGCTTCCAGATATTTAGCTACCTTACTAGCTACCACAGCCTCCTTACACAATATAAAAATGTTGGTAAGAAGTATTTAGCACGTGAGAGGTCCTCTCCTAGCATGAAGTTTTCTTCCCCAATATAAAATAATGAATTCCAGTCTCAACCTTAAAATCCCAAGCGAGGCATTAGCGAATATGTGGATTCAGCAAGTTTCCCTAGCTGCAGGCCATCTGAAGATTCCTTCTTGCCACAAAAGCGTTGTCCCAATCTCTATCACCTGCACGGAGATGACAGCCTAGTCCTGGCAGGGTCTGATCTGAGCTCCGGCAGGAGCTCGGCCCTGCTCCACCGCTTGGCGTTGGAGGGGAACGCCTGCTAGGTAGAGTGGCAGTTACAGCTACGGGAAGCAGGAAAGGCAGCAGTTGTCAGGTGATGTTGTCAGGAAAACAGTCTTTTGGTGCAGAAGAACTCAGGGACGTGGCAAACTGCCTGCAAGTAACAGCCCGCCCTTGCTCGGTCTGCATGTGGCAGCACGGAGGGGCAGGTCCCCTCCTCGCACACAGCGGGGCTGGTGGGGAGGCCTTTCGCAGTCTGAGTGGTCTGGATTGATTGAACCTGCAGCGTGGAGCCCAGAAACATGGCGAGATGTTCTTCCAGAGCTGGAAACCTGAATTTCTACTCCCTGATGCAGGGGACATTTTGGAATGCAACAATAACTAGATGTAGAAAATAGATTAATTCTATTTTCTCAATTTTTTACGCAGAATATAAGTGAGTATACTGGCTTATATTCTGATTATTTAGGTCTCCTGATGTGAGGAATTGTAGAAAAAAACCTTACTTATATCTCTTGGTGCTTTACACTTGCACAGGATGAACTGGCTTCTTTGCCCTAGTAGAAAGCTGAAGTAAAAATAAAACCAACCCTCTATGCATCTTTAGAGGTTCAAATCTAGGAAATACACATTCCTGTGGCTTCGTAGGAGACACGATACCTTGGCATGATCCCGATACTGTATGTCCCACCCCCCTCCAGTGACACTGACAACAATAAGTGAGGTTCCCGGCGTTGCTCCCTGGAGAAGGGTGCCTCCAGCCCGGCCTCCTTGCACCGAGCTCGGGACGCTGAACCCACTGAAGTCAGCAGGAGGTTAACTGATCACAGCTATTCCTCTGACCGTGTATTACAGGCAGTTGGATTTTGTTTCAGTGATGAGCTTCAAGTACAGCCAAAAGTGAACAGAGGCACGTTGACCTCATAGCTGCGAATGCAGATTGAGCGTCTAAGACAATTAAAAGCATAAAACACGCGCCATCTCCAATCCCTGGCAAATCAGCGCTAGAAGTTACCACTGCCCCGTCTGCCCGAGAAGACTAACACTCGCTGCATAGGAGGTTGGAAGGCAGCCATCCCTAATGAATTACTTACGAGCTCTGACTAGAGTCAGAGTTGGAGATTTACACAAGCCTCGTAATCTAATAGTAGAGTTTACTTTATGAGAGTGCCACACCAAAGATAGTAAAATGCAATTTTAGCTAACAAATCTACATGCTTCCACAGAAAAGCTCCAGCCATCACGGAACGTGTCAGCACTACTGAGGGCCTCACACAGATTTATAGTTTTCAGTGTATGGTTCAAGAGTTATTGTTAACTCCATTGTTATAGAGTTACTGCAATTAAAAGCTCCAGTCACACTTATCATTTTGACCATAACTAATAAAACCCAATAAATTCTGAGAAATGATGTGTTTTCTTGTGCTGCTAAACATCTGAAACCTTTTCATGCTGGACTTTTGACCTACGTTAGGATAGATTTTGGAAGTGAATTGGCTGTCGTAAGCTTCTTTTCCTTTAATTTGCTTGGATCTGCAAAATCCCTTATAGTTTTTCTTTACTACAGTAGGACACATAGCAAGGCAATGCTTAGAAGTTTTCCCTCATGCATGCAACAGGTGATCATAAGCAAAGTCTCTTTAAGAATCACCTTTCAACTTTCTGTGTTTTGTTTCATTGCTTTTAAGAAAGAATGGTTATTTTTCTTGTAGAGGGATAGACCTTTGGTGTTTTCTCATGTTAGCAATGTTTTTTCTCTTTTCTCTCAAAGCTTTAAGAACGTGTACTTTTCGGTCATTCTACAGGTGGCTACAGATACAAATCCTACCTCAGATGATCTGAATTCATGTGTTCAGAAATGTACTAAAGTGTGTGGATGGGGCAAAGAACCTTGACAGGTGGACAGAAAAATTTAACCCAGCATATTTCCTAGCATTTTTGTCAGCTAGCCTCAGCAGCCTTGCAGCGAAGACACGCAGGATCCCACTTCTATTGACAGGGTTACGGATCTCTGTTATGTAATTCTTCAACGTTGCTCTTAGTCTCAGATACCACTAACATACAGAGATCCTAGTACCAAATGAGTATATTACGATGATATATATATATTGCAAATGGTATTTCTTGAGATATAATATCCACACAAATAGAATTCCTCTTGTAGGAGCACAGATACTATAAAAATCTGAATATATGTATGGAGAAAGCACATAGAAAATTCATATTTATCAGAAACCAACTTCACTTCGACAGTTTGCACCTTGCAATTCGTTGCAACAATTGGGACTGTGGCTCTTTGTACTACAAAGAGAGTTTCACTGTTTGAGATCATACGATGGGTTAAGTATACAGAGGGAGGAAGTCAGAAAAACAACGTGCATGATCTGGAATAGAGATTACTGAATGGAGGGGTGTGTATAGGACTGAGAACCAACATGCCTCTGAAAGCTTCGGGAGGCTTAGTGCACAAGTTTGAAACCCCTGCATTAAAAAAGGAGCTCAGAAACTCTGGGCAGGCTGAACGCATTCGTTCATCCCTGACCATACGTCTTCCCACACATGAGAAAGAGGCAAAACTGTATGCCAGGTGGGATGCACCTTGGCTGAAGTTCTCACCAGGCTTTTCCCCAATGGTAACTCTTAACCCACAGCGTCTGCTGGTTTTGCTTATCAAGTACAGCAGCTGGAAACATTGCTATTTTATAATCAGAATGCCCAGCTTCTGTATCAAAGGACACTGAATGCACACGCCCACATCTCGTTGCAATTTTTAAAGCCCGTTGTCTACTGCAAACTTGTGCAATCTGCATCAAAGATAAAAAAGAAAGAGAGATTAAAAAAAAAAAAAGACTTACCAAAAATAACTGAAGTTCTCTAAAGTTGCCCTGAAGTTGAAATAGCCCAGAACACCAGTGCGGAGCCTGCCTTAAACTCTCTCTCTCTCTTTCTTACTCCCCCCTCTCTCTCCAGCAATTGGAAGGAGGGCTGTGCAGAAATTCAGCAAACAATTTTCCTTCTATGTCGACCGGGGCGTTCCTCTACGGGCAGAAAGGGGATGGCTAAGCCTGGGTGAGGCTTGTTGCTATCCCCAAGCCAAAAAGCGCTGTTGCAGATTACACAGCCTGTGAAATCCAATCCCTTTCTCTACTAAGGCAACAGCTGTACAGCTTCAGCTGAGGCAGGAGCAGTGCACAGACCCTGGGCTTGTTCCTGATCGGGTTTTCCATGCTGGGGGAGGCAGAGGAACAGGGCTGCACAGGTTTCCGTAAGCTCCGTGGCTTCTCCCTGCTCGGTGCCTACAGCTGCAGGCATGAGCGCACGGAGGGTGGAGGTACGGGGCAACTTCCTCGTGACCGAAAGTATATAGGATGTGGGCGCCCGTGCAAAACAAACATCTCTTTTCCTGAAATTCATTCCCAGCCTTGCTTCAGGACATAAGTGGGTAATTAACATTATATTTATTAGTAAATTCTCATGCAAGCATGCACAGACAGGATACAGTCTGTCACAACAGCATGGTTCAAACGGGTTTCATGGCTGCTCCAGTGGCCTCTTTAAGTTCATTTTTTCTTGTAATTTTTTGTCAGCAGTTTAATTCTTCCCAAAAAAAGCCTGAACTCCGAGCTGACAGACCTTGCACCACACTGAGTGCTATTGTGACTCGCAGCCTGAGGTGCTGGTGTGCTTAGCACTGCCTTTGCAGCGTGTCCTGATACCAACGCAAGGAGAAAGCCATTTAGCACCAGCAGAAATGGTTTTACTAAATCTCCCAGCCCCTCCTCTCACCTGTTGCTATTTCTCCACCCCATGCAAAGGAACAAAATTCATAATACAGCTGATTCCTCGCTCTCTGAGGAATTGCTCTGGTCTTCTGATTCCTCCTCCCTGGCGTTTCGAAAAATCACAGCAAGAGATCTCACTTGGGGCTTCCTTGTTTCGCAAAAGTATTTGCCTGCTTGTTTGTGCGCTGTCAGATAGGTGAGAGGTGAGAGAGGGTGCGAAACACAAACAACACATAAGCAGCCCCGGGAGTGTCCTGCAATTGCCGATGCACCAGAGCAGAATGTGAACAGGTAAAATCCATGCCAGCCAAAGGAAATTCTTGTGTTTACAGAACAGCCTCCTTTCATGTTGCAGCAGATGTGCTGGGGATTTCTGTGCTATCAGCTCTGAATATGTTTCAGGATCTCAAATTCTGTAGATGCCATATATTTGGACCCAACTTTAGAATGGGCGCACACCGTTTCTACAGCTGGCATGTGGAAATTCAGCAGTGAAATCTGAGGGTATGGCTCTGCTTCCATCCTGGCGTGTGCTTAACACAGGCATTTTGTAAAACTAGGTCTTAACAGAACTACGGTATTTGTATTAAAGCCAGTTCTGGAGTGAATTTTGTATAATGAATGCAGACTATTATATCTAATTATATATTAGATAGGATCACATATATAGTATAATTAATAAGTACTATATATAATTTTATCTAATTAATATACACAATTTGTCTGCATATGAACTAGATAGTGCCTCATATAATATGTATATTAATTATACAATTATATCATATAAAATATAATTTATACTATGCAATTATATATAGTATATATAACTCTATATAATTAATATAAATATTATGTGAGGCACTACCCAGTTCATACGCAGTTTCTTCTTGTGAGTGTGGCATCCACATTCATGGCAGAGAAAAAAATACTTTGGCTGCAGCCAATGTAAGGAGGCACGGCAGCGAAGGAGGGAGACAAGGCGACGTGACCGCGTCAGCGCAGGGGACGTGAAACTCCTCAAGGTGACAGGTTTCAGGCGAGACCTGCCACAGCTGCCTCGAGGATGGAAGCGACCAGAAGCACTGAAGGCTCCTGAGGTATGGTCAGCAGCAGGAAAGGCAGTAAACTGTGGCAGGTGGAGAATGGATCAAGACCTCTCTAATACTTAGCTCATTTTTTGGCTTGCTCTGCTGCCATCCGCATTTCTATTCTCAGTCCTTGGGACTATACCGAGGTCCAGCCTTTCTGAACCATCTCTCAACATCATCCTGACAAACAACGTATATTTTTAGAAACAGACATGCAAAACAAGGAGCCCAGCCTGACACCATGGTTCCACGCAGAGACAGCTCATTTGGATGCGGAAATCTGGCTCCCACCTCAAGAGCCGGTGGTGCAACCAGCAGCACTCCAGCCAGGCACAGACCCTGCCTAGCAGCAGCAGTGTGTTCCATCCCCAGTCTGCGCTGTATTTAAACTCTATGCTGAATATATTGATGAGTGTTGCTTCGATCTTTCCAGAATTTTCAAAGCCCACGTGAGACAAGCCCATGGCTAAGTTGACAGAAGCCAACTGTTTTTCCATAAATGTGGAAGAAATTATTATGTTCTTTTTTAAGGTATTGGGAAATCTACATGTTCATTGTCCCTGGTTTTTTTCCAGTTTCAGCTCAGAACTGAATGCATAAGCCCTGACATCTGAGCAGTGCCATGCTGCTGTAACTCTACTGAATGCAACTCATACAGTGGAGATTTATCCCCACATAACTCGAACCCTAAAATCTTCCCTCTTGCCAATCAACAGAAGATCTATATGGTAGAGTTCTGTGACTATCAAAGTATTTTAACATTATTGGACTAACATGAATGCACAATGCTCTCTTGATTTATCTTTAAAAAAAAGCAATGGGATAGCACAATATTTATCAAATCAATTACTTGTCTACTGAGCTATTAAAAAATATTATACCAAGCTGATCATTTCTAATTCTCCAAATGATAGCAGCACAAGGGAGCTGACTGATTCAGTGGCCATACTCCAGGTAGCCCTTCTTGTTTCATTTTCTTGACAGACATCCAAATATTAAAAGAGAAACTCTCTGAATTTGGTGAGGCCATATTGAAAGCTCCTCTCCACTCTGTTGCCTTGCCAGGGAGTATGATTGTATCTTGCATTTCTCTATTCCACCTCTAGCCCTGTTTCCCATCTCCCTGTATCACAACTTTGTTTTCTTTCCTCAATTCACAGGTAAGGCTGAGAATACACAATGGAATGACGCAAGTTTGCTTTTATTGTTGTTATTCACACCCTGACCTGTGAATAGACTGATATTAGGCCTGCGCATAAGGGTGTGCTGCTTTACTAAGTAATTGAGAAAGGAGAGGAAAAACAATGGGATTTTTTTTCTGTTTTCTTTGGTCCAAAGAGACAAAATGTTCGCTGAGACTGTAGTAAAGCATGCTATGAAACACAAATTCATGCACTCTATTGTGGAGGATGTAAGGGTGATCATTTCTATTCTTTTTCCTTTTTAACGATTGTGAATATTGAGAAATTTTGGGGGAAAATAGGGGGTCACAAACTTCCACGTCAGCAAGACTGGGTAGCAGTGACCAGTTACAGCAAGCGATCTTGTCAGCTTCACTCAGAAATGAGTTAAAAAATTGTGGACCTCAGGCTTAAAGAGAATTGGGCTGCCAAGAGGAGGAACCACGGAAGAACAAAGAAGGGAAAACCAAGATCAGTGTAAACAGAAGGTGTGGAGGAGTAGACGGAAGAGAATGTCAGACCAGCCATGAGAAGCATGAATAGATGGCCAAGAAGGGATCTGGCCACCAGCTCTCAGATCAAACCCAGAGGAAGATAAACATTACATCAGTCACCAATTTGCAGATACCTCCTATGCTTTGTCTCCCATGACTCTACATTTTGTTAAGGCAAGGAAATTTATATATTTATAATCTTGTAGTTTGAACTAAAAAGATATGTTAGCCAGCCACACAGACTTCCTCTGAATTTCTTCTCTTTTGCAATACATAAGCCATAAATTTGATTGATTTGCTTCAACATTATTTTTGCATGAAACTCTTCCAGCTGCAGGTAGACATGTAACCTCAAAAATAGAAAGAGAGCCAGGTATGGAAATGAGATTTCATCACTGCCTCTTTTAAGAAGCCTTAGTGTTGGACTCAAAGACTTCATTCTGAAGCTGGTCAATTCAAATGAATTCCAAAAAAAAAAAGAAGTGAATGGGTGTCATTCACGTATCTCGTAACCTAACTGGAATCTGTCCTCCAAACAGGTTAGTCTTGTGTTCTTTATGTCCTTTTCATCTCAGAACTTACTCAAAAGAGGCTCCAGTGTCTACCTGCTGTTGGTGGGCTCTACCAACACTACCTGCATGTTGCACTGACAGCAAGCTGGAAAGGCTAGTATTTCATGTAGTGATAGGTTTCTCCTTTGTGAAGATAAACAAATGTGAACTCCACGGTATCCAGGGATGGAGAAGTAAAAGCCAAATTCAAGCTAAAGGCAAACAAACCCAGGGAAGAATTGTTTGTTTGTTTGTTTCAGAAAGTGAAATGTACTCTTCCAGGATTCCTAAATACATATTTTTTCACTTTAGTGGTTAATACTTTTGCTGATTAGGAAAAAAAAAAAAAAAAAAAGGGAAGCTAAAAATGCTGATCTGCAACCAGCATAAATAAAAAAACTCACCGACAACAGAGAAAGCATTATTTAGAAATGAAACAAAATGAGACATTTCCAAGACCAATCCTTTCACGAACAGGAGGAGAAGAAAAAGGAAACCAATTCACTCTGGACAGCTTCTGTTACTTTGTCCTGGGGCATATGCTCCATCTCCCTTTGTCCTCCAAATGAATTTCCACCAGCTCTGACAGTGCTGGCATTGACCTTCTGCAGCCAAAATAGCCTGGACAGAATGAACCAGAAAAAAGGAGGCAGCCAGACCAAGGGCCAATGCAGCCGTGGACCTGGGGGAAAACTGCTATAATTAGCAAGGCCTGTGCAGGAACTGAAGAAAACCATAGTCCTTGTGGACTTGCTGCCTTCCTGCCCCCATCAGCTGCGTGTTAGCTCATACGGAGCGGAGCAGAGCAGAGCCACCACCAACTGCAGAGCACCTCGCACAGCCTGGCCTGGTGGGTCACCCAGCAGTCGGTGTTCTCCTCCTCTCCCAGCAGAGATACGTCTCCAGACTGCATGCTGCAGAGGGCTTTAATTAAAAGTTAATATTTACTACATGTTCCCCCCAACAATCTCATTCCCTCCTCTCTGTTGTGTTTAATTCCCCTCTCAACCAGAGTTCAGAGCTGGCTGACCCTGGACCTTTATTATTTTACTGTTTTGAAACCTGCAGTATTAGGTGGAAGGCAGAACCAGAAGTGTCCTTGAAAAGCGAAAATTAGTGACAAACAGCTGACAACATGAGAACAAAAGCGTCTTTTCAAGCTAGAGAGATAGGTGTTATTACCCACAAAAAAAACTGATTGCACCAGGTGGCAATGCTTGAGTATCTGAAAAAGGAATGATTTCAAACAAATTATTTCTTTTTCTGCAATGTCATTAGGCTGCCTTAAGCCCTTTTCTTTTATCACCAACTCAAGTTGGTCATTTTTCTTCAGTTTGGAGATCCTGGGGATTGTGGGGGGGATAAAACCTGCCAAACTGTAAATACAACACTAAGAGGTTCTGTATTTTCAAGTGACAATGTACGAAGTCGGGTATTTCTAAAGAGAAAGGTAAAAATATTTGTGGGACATTTGTTGTATTTGATCGAGACACCTTTTTTTCTATCAGATTGGAAGTTACAAGGATGTTGCACTGATGTTTCTAGATCTTGTATAAAAAGCAGACCCCGATAAAAGTGAAGTATAAACATTTCATGCAATAGCTCAGATGCTATTGGAAAAGCAAAATTTTCAGTTGTGTAACAAAACACATGTTGGTTGCTCCACTATGATGTTTCTGGCTCCTTTCCTTTTTACTAGGCACTCTATATTGGGGTATAAACTCTCACTTTTTGTGGGGGCTTGTATGGTCAGGGCTTATGACAAAGGCTATTTGCAGCTGTGGAAACGATTCTGAGTGAATCCTCCCTTGTTTTTTATTTTTTTTTATTTTTTATTTTTCCCAAAGCCTTAAAGACAATCCTTAAACAAAAAAAAATCTTAAAATAAAAAAGAGCTGGCAAATGATCTCACTGTGTGCCCTGGGGTTTCCATGGCATTTAGTGAGCAAGCACGGATGAGTGCATTTGTTGAAGTGGAGCAGATAAAGGAGTAACTGGGAGCTGAACCAAAATGATCCCTTTCCTGGCTCGGGGCTCGCCCATGAAGCATGCCCTGGGTGCTGGAGGGGTGCAAACGTTCACCGGGGGGCCCTATGGTGCCCTTTTCATCTCACTTGGGAAGGGCTGTGCATGGGGTGGCTCTTGGTACGGAGGGACATTTCTTCCAGTTAATTCTTTCTGAGACTGTTTTAACCCAGGTGCTCACACAGATGCTGTCTCTTGGATTACTTGTGCCCAATGTTGTGCTCTGTGGACATCAGCTGGCCCTGAGGATGCCCAGGTGAATGGGAAAAACAGGAGAAACTCCCTCAAACTGCAAAAAAACCAGCGCCAGCTCCCTTCTCCCTAGTAACACAAACCATCCACCTCCAGGCTGTTTTGTCCCTCCACTGCCGGGATTAAATGAGGGTATGTCATGGACCCAAAGGTTTGCAGGGTGCCAGTGGCTGGCACCAGCCTCTGTGGAAAACAAGAGTCAGCGCCGCCGCTGTGCCGCGGCTCGGTGTGCGTCGTCAGTCGCGACAGAGAAGGGACTCAGTGGGTGACAATGGGCACACTGTTTGCTGTCAGAGGTTGGCAGCGTGGCGGGATTTACTTCTTGATGAAGTGAGCCGCTTGGTCAGTATCAAGTTCTGTTTGTTAAGTCAAGTGATGGGGCCGATCCAAATGTTAGAGGACCTTGTTTTAAATAAACCACTCACCACTCTGGACTGGCTTACGCTGCGTAAACAACATCCACGAGAGATGGAAATATATTAGGCTAATTCATTGTGGGGCTACGAGGTCTCCTGCTTTCTTACAGAGCCGAAAATGATTTTCCAACAGAACAAAATTCACCTCGAAGCCCTACATCCCATTGTATGCAGGTCTTGGGCAGGCCCACACAATTTCTGCCACTGAAGCAAATGCTTCCTGTAACATCGCCGGTGGAGACAGAATTCCCTCGTAGGGGGAAAAGCCAGAACTGCAGAGTAAATAAAATCGGGTAACCTGCAAAATTATCTGACATCAGCACCTCAGGTTTTTCAGCTGAACCAGCTCGCAGGTGCCCCAGAAGGGAAACTTGTGAGACATAGTGGCCAAGAGGGCGCAAGGACAAGACTGCTGGCTCCTTGAGGGCTTCATCCCGTGCGCTTCTCAGCTCCCGCAAGGCTGCAGTCAAATCTTTGGGCATTAAGGGCATTCAGTTCCTCTTCACATCTCGGTGCTTTGTAGATCTGGGCCTTTTCACTCTGTACTCACTGTCGCTGAAGCTGTTGAAGGGGTCTCTTCTGAAAGGGATCCTCCGCCCCGGGGCTGTACGCTACATAAAGCGGCCGTGGTACCACCGACGTGCTGTAAAAACTTTTCCCCACCGCTGCGCTGATGCCTTTGAGTTCAGCTGCCAACCACTTGCTTGAACGAACAAACCCTATGTGCAATAATTAATTCCCCCTAATTTGATAACGATGCTAATGGTAAACAAAGTTACTGTTCAGTCTTGCACAGCACAGAGGGCTGTGTTCGTTCTGCCTGCATTTGTCCTTAGATAGGAATCGCTGAAACCACAGCAAACAACTCGCATTGCTTTAAGAGAAGAAGTTATATATATTGCAGAGTTTTGACAGCAGAAGAGCTCTCCTTTTCTGGTGCAAACTCAGTGAACATTGACTAAGAAGAAAGACTGCAAAGCCTGAAATGGCCTGGAGGTCGGAGGCAGAGAAGAGCACTTTTTCTGAGGGCACAGCAAACCGGGAGCGGTCAGCAGTGAAGGGGCTCTTCCATCAGCTGCCATCTCACACAAGTGCTCATTTTTCTGGTATTTCTTTGCTTGTGAAGAAAATTGTTTTAGTTTTATTTTTCCTAAAAAAAAAATTTCTAAGTATTTGGGCAGTAGGAGGATAATTGAATTTTAACAATTCTTCAAAAATGTTCATTAAAATATGTGGAAAACTAAATCAAAAAGTACTGATAGTTTATCTATTTCTATATCTTTTCTTTTTCAAATTATAAATTATCTAAAATTACTTTATTAATTAAAAGAATGCCAAGAGGTACCTAGATTGGCCAGTGAAATACAACAGCAAAAAAGAAGGGAGAGGGGATGTAGCTTTGCTGTTTTGAACATTGTTCTTGGTCAGCTTAATTATATGGTAGCTTTGTTTAAATACCTTTCTTTAAAATGTGAAAAAGTCTCCTTAAAAGTTTTTATTTAAAATGACTACTCCTATGCATAAATGGATAAGACAAGTTACTGGGGGATTTTTTAAAATGTCTTTTTCAGCTGCTGCTAAGCTCTTGCTCAAGGAACTAAAATGGATGTCTGCAGTGCTTGTATGGCTTTGCTCATGCCACGCACCCACTCACACGCTCCGGAGCTCCCTCCGAGCCCCTTGGCAGCTGCAGCATCCTGCACGGAGCAGCCCGGCGCACACCCCAGCCTGGGTCTGTGAGCAGTGTGAGTGACTCAGGCAGCCAGCGCCTGTGACAGCTCACCAGCAGCTCTGTTCCCCTTTCACGCTAAATCGACACGATTCATCACCTTCTGCTGATGGTATCCTGTGTATGGAGAGGTTCGGTTAAGCAGCACTCAGCCTATAGATTTCCAAACTCAACATCCTGGTTTCAGGAAACTAGTCCTTTTCCAAATATTCAACAAATACACAACAGAGGAAGACGTGATAAGGAAATAGAAGGGCAGAAATATAACTAGCATCTGTCCTATGCTTACGTCTGATCTGTTAGTCCTTAATGAAGGTATTTGGACGCATGGAGAGAAGCATGTCACCCTTCAAGCAGCATCCACACACGATAACGATGCTGAATGTGCCCGTATCCAGCATGGGTCCCTCAGGGAAAGCAGTGGGGACTCAGTCCTCAGGGCTGCCTCTGCACAAAGCACCGCTGGAGTCACCACAGAGTGCAGCAGGAGCAGCCTCAGCCCCCAGCGCAACACAACAGAGCTCAATGACACTGCCTTATTTATTTGGATTCCACAAAAGTTTACCCAGGCATTTACTTACAGCAATAGAAGGGCTCAGCGTGCCTGGTGATAAACTGCTGCCTGAAGCCCATTTCCATCTGTAATTGTTAGCACAGCTGATGACTGTCCCTCAGTTCATGGAGCCACCCGTTATTCTGGGCTCTGCTTCATGACTCAGCTCCTGAGAGCTATTTAGAGTGGCAGAGGGGACAAGCTGCCAGGCTGGCATCCCCTTCTGCTGGCTGGGTGGAAATAGGATGTGGCTTCGCACGACATGGTGTTTTATCTGCCCCGACAAAGAAAGTGCGTTCGTGCTCTGTGAGCTGTCTGAAGGGATTACGCTGACTGAAGCCATAATCGTATGCTCTGATATTGTTGATGTATTATAAATGGCCCATTATTCATCCGCATGAGCAAAGCCAGAGGAATGGAAAATTAAAATGTGAAACTAGTGAGCACAAAAAATGAGCAAGTGATTCATGCTGGTGGAAAATGGGCCTCACTGGGTGTAGGTCGGTGGTGCTGTTGAAGTAAGTACAGCACCGAGGGCTAATAATTTAGCTCATTCACAGCAACATTTGCATCCCTCTCAGTCCTGAAAAATGCATGGGTAGAAACAGCAACAGAGCCTACGTGGGACTTAGTCGTCCCGGTCTGTTCCCTCCCGCCCTTCAGCCCTCTCTGCTAGCAGAGGGAGCTGCAATTATCTTCTCCCCTGTGAACCTGGGAGGAGAGGGCAGAGCAGATTTTGTCTAGCACATACAAAAACCAACAGAACAACAATGATTACCCAGATTTGACCTGACTGTCTTGTGTTCCCTCCTCCTTTCATCTCGAGTTATGCTGAGTCCGGAGGGTTTCTTGTTCGCCTCGTTTCCAAGCCCCCCTCACTGGAGGCTGCTCAGTAACAAACACGAATGCTGCTGCTGCCCCTCCTGCCGAGCTGTGAGCGGGCCCCGGAGGCACCGGGCACCTCGCTTCCTGCACGACCCCTCAGACATCACTTTCTGCTCCCTTGCTTTCAGCAGTTTCAGTTCCAAGACTCACTCTGGACACCCAGCCCTGATGCTGTGGCCTAGGACTATTCTTTCCCTGGTCTAGACTATTTCTACGTCCATTTTGTAAAGGAAGCACAGCAGCAAGGATGCAGATTCTCTTTCCTGAGTGTCGTCTCACTCCTTGCTGGGAAGACCCTCTCATCCCCCTGCTGAACAAAGAAATGTCGGCAGGGAAAAGAATGAAACATGGTTTATATTCAGATACAAAATTCTCACTCAAAATGGATATTTTTTTCTCTGGGAAAAACAACGATTTTCCTCTCCTGGATTTTAAACTTTATTCATACCATAAAGAACCTTTAGAGGGAAGTGAAGGACCCATTAATCATCTCCATTTCCAAACTCATCAGGTGCCACAGAAAACCAGAAGCCCTTGGAGGTAATGGGAAGTCCCCAGACAACTACCTGAAAATTCAAAACTGGTGAAGGAACGAAGGAGTGAAACATCCCAAATGCCCAATTAGCCAGCTTTATTATCATATCTTGTGTGGTCTCTGTGAAAATCTAGCTGCATCTCACAAGCTCTGAGACCATCAAAAAGATGCTATATGTGTACACTTGGTAATCAAATTGTTAGAAACATATGAGGAGGTTTCTAACGTGAGTCACGCTATCCAGGAAGAAATGAGACAGAGCAGTCAATTCACTGTTAAACAGCAGCATGAGTAGTGCAGCAAATCCTTGCAACTGTGGAGATCACAGACAAGTTTGGACAATGTTTTATTTACAGTCTCACAAATGCCTAAATCTCAGCGAAGCCGCACATCTAACTCCCTGCACTGATCTGGAGGAAGGAGGTGCCAGCAACAGCTTCAAAGATTTATTGGCACTCCATAGCACCCGCCTAACTCTCCAGTAGACTTGCAGAGAGGGGGAACAGAGGCTGTGAGATGGAGGAGCAAGAGCATGGCTGAGGTGGTCTTGGCTAACTGCATGGAAGAGAAGCCTTAGGGAGATCTTAAAAGACAGCTTGGAAAAGAGATTAGATTCGGGTACAGTGTTAATCTTTCATTTTCTTAGTTTACACATTTTAATCTGAGGAGCTTTTGACTTCTAACGACGGAACAAGTTATAACAGAGCAGCACTGCAGAACAGCCCTTGGGGTGCCTACAAACCAGAACAGATTTGGGAATCAGCAGCATAAGGCCCGCTGATCATCACCCAGTAATATGCAAAAAGGAAAAAGTCATCCTGACAGAGGTTAGCTAGAGCCTTAATAGCCACAACCCATGAATTTTAAGAAACAGACATTTTGTGAAAACCAAACTGACCAAGCAGTAGGCAAAGCAGGAGAGCAGTCATGGTGACACTACTGGGGTGTGTGCTCCTGGTAACACCAACATGAGACACACAGCAGCCTGAAGCAGCCTGTCCTTCCCAGCCACTGCAAGATTTTCTTATCTACCTGACTTAGTTCTGTGGCCCATTTTTTCCCCACTTAAAAATTCTCTGCTTCTGGTCAGAACATGTCCCTGCAGAGAACACCCATCTCATGGGGCAGGAGGGGTTGGCAGCAAGTCAGCCCCTGCTTGGGACCAATTCTGCAAATTGCAGAGCTGGAGAGAGGAGACGGTGGACAAAAGCCATGGCAGGCATTACTGTGATATCTGCTGGAGGGATTAGGCTTAGATACGGGTTGGACCTAGACAAGACTTGGCTGAGAAGAGCATATCTTTACCTGGACTGAATGAGGAGCATGGTGGAAACCTCCTCAGCTCTTGCAGACAGACACCAGCGGTGCAGAAGAAGCTGGAATTTATTGCATAGAGCAAGGAGGAAAGAAGTCTAGGAGAGCTGGGTCTGGTGGGAAACAGTCCACTCAGGTGTGTGGGTAAGATTTGTCCCTTATGCATTTTCTGTCCGTCACAACTGCATTTTCACAAATTGTCTAGCACACAACTTTATAGGGAAGAGCCTAGATGAAGATTTTGAGCATGTATTAATAGAAGGTACAGAAATCGGACTGTAAGATCTCACAATGGTCAAACAACACAATTCCAGTTTTAGACCCTGAGTGCTCACGGCAAAACTAAGACAGACCAAGGTACAGAGGAGACACAGCTGGAGATACCAAAACTGTTGTTATTCCCCTGGAAAGCATGGAAATCTCTGGCTGCTCATAGAAGCAGCTCAGCAAATAATTTTCTGTGATGGAAGCTTTAAGCTTTTAAGTGGCACTTTGCCAGTAGAAAGAAAGGTGGTGCACATCAAAAATATTGTTAATTTTGACTGCACCTGTTGACCCTGACCCTGTGGCAGATGGAACATGTCATACATTTCATAATGTGTAAATACTGTGTGACTACATGCAGGACGGACTGCAGGACCTTCCATAGTGTGATTCACTGAAAGTCCAACTCTTCTCCTATACCTACAGGCCCCACACATCTAACAAGGCAGATGAAAGCTGATTTCAAACCCTTTGCTCCTTCCTGGGGATCCCACAGCCTTTCTATCCCTTAATCTTCAATTTAAATCAGCATTTTTTTCTATTTAATTTGAGAATAGGGATGTCCCCCAGGTTTAGGTGTACCCATGAACGTGTACACCTCTGCACATCTCATCAGTGATCACAAGCAATGAAGGACGGAGCACAGTTGGCAGAAATAAGGCTGTAGTTACAAGCTTAGGCACCAAGTCACACCTTTCCTGCAACCTGTAGGCTGAGCAAGCTGTACGTGCTCCAAGTCTGGTGGGTGTCAGACTGTTTACTGAGTGCCAGCATGGGCAGATGCCTGGTTTAGGACTTTTCCATGGTCCTTTGAAGTACCCACACAAGACAGCAGCAAGAACTACTAGAGGATTGACGCCCTCAAGTAAAGCTAGACTTTTATTCTGAAAAAACTACTTAAATCCAATCTGCTGCTGTGTAATGTATATGCCAGAGGGACAAAATATGGTGTAAAATAAGATCTCAGCAAGCTGAGATCCAGCTTACATATTTGGCCTGCTTAATCCAAGGATGAAAATAATTACACAAAATCAGTCTAAGCAATCCCAGAAGGATTTTAACATATGAAATACAGTCATCGCGAAGAGCGGAAGGAAGGGAGAGCTACACCAGTTTCAGTTCCCCTTGGCTTCCTTAGACTCATGTGTGAATTTGGCCCAGAAAGCTGTCTGGCATCGGGGGTGGTGATCATTCATCCCTTCTATTTGCACAAGAATGTGGGAAGGGCTTAGAAAAAGCTCGTCTTCTCCCATCTGGGGGCCTGGGTGGGTGCCAGTTAAGTCCAATGATTCATAACCATTTCAAGAAGCTCCTTGCCACTCTCTGTTTTGCAGGCGTTTGTAAAGAAAGCAAACACACATGCCACAGCAGCACGTAGGTTGCTCCATCGGGATGGGGGGGATCCGACTTTCCACTGTTCGTCATAACAGCAGGGGCACGAGAAGGAAAATAAAACCAGCTTATCATCTCAGCACACATCCAGCCAAATCCTCAAGCCCCAGCAACTGGGGAAAAGGAAGAGAAGACGCATAGGTAGAAACACTCGATGTGGTGTCTGCCCAGAGAAGCAAGAAGCTGCATCCTCTGAGGGCACCGGAGCCCTCCGTGACAGCGAGGCAGCGGCGAGGCGAGGCACCGCGGCCGTGCCGAGAAAAGCCAGTGCCTACCTGGAAGCCGTGGGCAGGTCTCTGTCCCCTTCTCCCAGCCGACAGCTGTCCCCGCCGTGATGAATGGGGTGCTTTGGGTCATTCACGGGCCCAGGCCCCCGGGGTGGAGCGGCCTGGGCTCCAAACCCCGCCTCGCATCATGTGAGCCGCTCGTGGCCAGGGCTCCCCAAAGCCAACTCTCTTTGCCCACGTTTCTGTAAGATCTTCGTGAGCTTCTGGCGTGTGGGGCGGCAACCGGCAGCCAGCCGCCTTGCCTTTGAACGCTCGCCAGGACGTTGTTTGTTTTCTCTTCTGTTTGAAACATTCTTTGTGTCTCTCTGGCTCACTTAATTAGCTGCAATACTCAGCTTCTCCACTTTTTAAGTACTGCCCTGATCAGATGTAGAGGGACTTTAAAGCCTAGGCAGCGGGCACGGATACGCTGGAAAAGGAAGGTGCCACTTTGCCTGTCCCAGCATGAGTGTGACAGATTCATCCAGCTGGTGGGGATAACAACAGTAGAGAAGATGTCATGGTTTGGGGTTAACGACCTGAGCAGGGTTGGTGCCTCAGTTTCCACAGTGCCTGCAGCCCATGCTACCACATCTTTGCCGAGTCCTTGCAGAGTTCTCTGAGCGAAGGAAACAGCTTAGCAACAACTGCAGTTGCAGGAGGGGTGGCTGGGACGAAAAGAGAGGATGATGGTGCAGACTCACCATCTACGAGGGAACGCCTCCAAGGGGTCCTCAGCAGCCAGGAAGGGTGGGAAGCCTGAGAAAGAGGCACCTGGGGAATGGGAGGAACCCCTCTGAGGCTGCTGGGGAGGAGAGGTGAGGAGAAAGACAGAAAAGTAGTGCACAGTCAAAAGATCTGAAAGAAAAGTGGCCCTGGATATTTGGAGCAGTTCTACCAGATGGACCCTCAAGCTGTGTTTTAGGGGTTTGTCTGAGCTGGGCTATTCTCACATCCCCCATGACTTGCTTATCTTTACCTATCACAATGCAGTCTGTCCACGGGTTAAAACTGCAGTTTTCAACCATGTGGCAGGCTGTTGTAATCCGTCCCTATTACATAACCCAGCAAATATTCTGCTAAAGTTCAGTTACATTGCAGAATTGGTGGTGGCAAGGAGCAGATCATTGTTTACAACTTTTTCCCCTTTGGAAATCAGGATAGTGACATGCGAATGACAGCTTTTCCTCCGTTTGCCTAATTCAGTGACCAGGCAAAGGCACCATGTTCCCCCTCATCCCATTCTGCTTATCGAGGAGAAGGTTAGCGTTTCTCCTTTCTCTGCTCACTCCTGATGTGGGACAGGGTAGAGATTAGAGTGTAAGAGACAAACATGGCACAAGTCGAGCAAAGAAAAGGAAACAGTGTAGGAAGTTATCCTTAGACCGAATTAGGTGGAGTCCAACTGTTCTTGTACTGTTTTGCTAAGGTCACTCTGGATTAAGAGTGTACACAAAGGGGAAGGGAGGGTGACAAGGAAAGTCTTGTTATTTAGCTTCTGCCTGAGGTGGTTTATAGGTTGCTTGACATATAATTTCATGAATTTTCATGGCAGAGCTTTTCTAGGATGTTTTTTTTCCTCCTTTTAATGCTACTGCTGCCTTACTGGTGATGCGGGACCTGTGCAGTACTCCAAGTCTCATATTTTCTCCTGCTCCTCCTCATCTGTGTAGGGACTGGAGCCCAACCCCGCTTCTCTCTTCTCATTAGGATTCCTGGCCCTTCTCTATAATACAGAGAGCAGCTGCTGATGGCTCAGAAACTCTGATTGTTGGTTCAGATCCCAATTGCTCTATATTTTAGAACAGCTTGGGTTCCAGCTCCTTCACACTTTGCTGCTAAGACTCACCTTTTTCATCTTTTTCCATGCCTTCTGTTTTAATCCTTTTTGTTTTCCTAATCACTGCTTTAACCCCCACTTACTAAAGCTTTTTGTGGCCCAACTACCTCTTCCAGTTACACTAGCATGAATCTAGAGTAAATCTGCAGGTGTCATTGGGATCATAAGATATGAGATGACTATATGTTCCATCAGCTGGAGCCAAAACCAATGGCACCATCGTCAGCATCTTTCTTGGTGTTGTTCCTAATATCAAAGAGAGACTGTAGCCTGGGAATGGTGATACTAATCATCAGACTTGCATAATATTCCTAGTAAAACCATCTCCAGATACTTTATAGCCATTAATTAAATATAGGAGCCCAGTAAAGAAGAGGGTATTCATTTTCAGGGTGAGGCACTAAGAAGGCAGCAATGTTCTCAAAGTCACATATCAAGGGTCCAACCTTGCTTTGTGGTGAAATCCCCCATTGATTATATTAACTCACAGTCAGTGATAGGAATCAGCAGAAAAGTCCCCATCTCTTGTCACTGTGCTGCCAGAACATTGATCCCACTGGGAAAATGGGTGCCGGGTTTTCTCTATGGCACAGCTGTATCGAATTTGGAGTTAGTAGAAGAATCCTTTCTTCTTGTTATGTTAAATAGCGGCAAAGGAGACCTTTACAGAATGGAAACTATACTCTCAAATGAGATTTTCTGGGGCAAACCACCCCATGTAGTAGCATTGGCTTCACTGGGGGCTATCACATTTCCTCTTCCAGCCAGTGGCAGCGAGGTTTGCAATCCCCCAGGAGTCTGGAGCGGTTTCAGCCCTTTCATGCTAGTGCTGAGTCTCAATGGGAGTAACTGATGTTGATCATCAGTCCAATATGAGTGCCACTTCGGTATGGCCAGACCTTGAAAACAAAAGTGTAGGGGACTTGGTCTGTTCTGTATTCATGCACATTCACAGCACCTCTCCTGAGCAATGTGTGATGCTGCAGTAGCTCAAAGTATGCTGCTTCATGCTGCATGTCGTGAACTTTAAAAAAAAATAGAGAATGAGTTTGGAAAAATTCCCAGATTATGCAGTGCATCTGTATTCTATGCCCTAAGAAAATGGTGAAGCAGATAAGCCCTTTATTTTTTTTGGTGCATAGGTGTGCTCTCACAGTGAGCTAATGCACTGATCCAGCCCACCTGTGCATTTCATTAGAAAAATTCTGTGTTGAGGGGAGATGGAAAGCTCTGTGGTGGTGAAGGAGAGTTGAAGCAGTTTTGTGTCTTCTCTTTTATGTGTTCTATAAATTAAGCATTGAATGCAGATAAAAGAGTGCATGCTATAATTTACAATGAATTTACAAGCATAAATTTACTAATATTTTGCCCACAGTAATTTTACCAACTGGACATATTTTTTTCCAGCCTGTTCTGACAGAGGAACTTACACTGATAGAAATCTGATGGTGCAATTGTACTAAAGAAAACCCTGCAAGCACAGCCAGGACTAATTACTCTAACCTCAGACCTGGCTGCTATCCACATGACGAGGCTCTGTGCCGGCACATGGACTAGCAGGATATGTAGAGGAACAAACTAATGGAGAAACAGGAATGAAAAGCTACGCTTGTGCAACCTTATGGCCCCGAAGATGCTGCAACATCAAAGATGTTATGCCAGTAAGTTTTGGTACGCAGATACTACTATTTAGTAAGCCCATAGGGTTAAACCTAGAAAAATCAGGATCTTGAAGGCATTTTAAAAGTCATCTGTGTCTCATAGCCAAGTAAAATCATGTAATTGCCTGTGCTGATGCAAAGACAGGGATGTAACCTTGAGAGATGGCTATTCCTTCGGTATTTGATAGATTGCTGGTGTTCATTTTCCAGGATGAATGGGCTCCCCCATGGGTTGGCCAGACTGGAGGAAGCTCCTTTGTGTGGGGGAACAGCCCCAGGTGCCTCTTCTTTGGCAGCAATACCAACAGCTACCACCTCCCCTGCCCCTTCTCACCGCTACCTCGTCCCCAAAGGTGCACTCCAAGTTGGAACAGGGTGAAAATAGCCCTCTGGCAACCTCATCGCCAACCAAAAATCTGGGTGGGGGGTATTCCACTACTAAATATTGCAGCCCCGAGCATCCCAGGGATTCAGGCTACCAGAGGTGACTGTGCTGGGGATGAGGTATTGATGGGGACAAGGAGCACAGTATCCAGGCTTCCTGTGCAGCCGCTCCTCTGTATAGACAAGCCCAGCCCGGCCGTTCGGCTGTTTGTCTTGGCAGCGAGTCCCCGCGTCGAACCGAGGGTGTCATTTGTCTCCGGCAGCAGCAGCCTTCACCAGAGCGAGTAGCAGGAGCTGGCGGGGGCTCTCCCTGGCCTTTGCTTCACATTCCTCCACCTCTTGCACAGTAACAGGGGTCCTGCAAGAGACCTCTGCCAATTCCTCCTCTTCCTTGAAGTTTTGAAATGCAGCAATCAAGAAAAATCACGTTTTTCAGCTGGTTTTGGTTTGCTCCTAGGGCATGTCTGTTCCTCTTGTGAATCAGAAGCAGTGGCAAACACAACGTGCTGTGCCTCTGTTGGGTACATACCATCCCCATTCCTCGCAGTTAGATGGAGAACAGCAGTAGGGTTTATTGCCCTGTGCATGGACAAAGAAAGCCTTGTTCCCTGTGGGACTCTGTCTTGCTGATATTTCTTTTCCATTTGGCACTTGTATGTCACCAAAATAGCCAGTGCGCACCCATTGGAAACAGAAGTGTGAAATTAGTAACCAAAAATAAAAACTCGTGAGATGGCTCTAGGGAGGGAGAACTGAGAAAAGTCAGAGGGATGCAATTTACTGAGCCTGATTCACCGCGCTGGCAGGGAGCTCTCTGCCAGAGCCGAGTGAATCAGATTCTCTTTCAGTCTGTGCTGGCACCACAGTTATTTTGGTGTCACCATGGGTAGAAGGAGCATGTATTTGGGAAGCATTTTTGGGCAGACAGCGAATTTAGACACTCTGACGTGTGCTCTGAAACTGAAACAGCTTGTGTCATTTTAACGTTACACTCACTGAAAGAAGTGAAAAAATAAGGAATGTGAAATACGATGGGATGTCAGGTCAGAGCCTTCCCTGAGAGCCAGGGAGGTTGCTCCTCACCCACACTGGGAGCCTGGCTCCTGCAGGTTTTGTTTATCTCTATCTCGTAATAGGGCTGGAATAGACGCTGTTGCAGCTCATAGACAAACATCTTGAGAAAATGTTTCTAAGAAAAAATGCAGCTCAGATGGCGTTTTGTTTTAGATCCTCTAAATTTTTAGGCCATATTCAGCAGCTCTTAAGACAGAGTGGACACCCAGCCCTCACGGTGCCTTTGGCATCCCAGATATAGCAGAGAAAAAGGGATTTATTTGAGCTGTTAGCATTTTTTGAATGTCCCTGCTTGCAATGGAGTCCTGCCCATGGATTTTCACAGCTCTGGCCCATATCACGAACCCACTTGTGTGCTATTCTCACACAGTGCAAAGATGAATCTGGCACCTGAGAAGCAGCAACATTGTGGTCCAAATGCCCATTCAGCAGTCCTAAAATGTGTGTCTTGTTTTGACCCTGTGCTCCACTCCTGTGGCCATCAGGAGGACATCAGGAGACCATGCAAACCTGCTCAAGTGTCTCACTGAGCTGGGTCTTTTACGGACTGCCATTAATTTGGGGGGATTTAGGACAGGCCCCTAACAAGATAAAGAATAAGTGTAGAAAGCATTTGTGCTAGGAAGACCTTTATGTTTTAGAATTTGGCCAGTTGCCACAGTTTGCTGATGCAGACGCTCCTTCTCCTGCTTATTTATTGTTCTGACTCAAAAATTATCCATGGAAAACATTGTCTCGGAGTTCATCAACAACTGCAAAATGCTCCGGGCATCCTCCAGACGTCAGGTCTGAGTGCAAGCTTGCGCTTGCCTGGCTAATAGGGAAAACTGGCAAACTTTTGTTTATCTGTTTCTCACCTGTATCATCGTGACAGTCAGCTAATGCAAGGGCAGATGAACATAGCCAGCAGAGATAGCAGCTTATGAAACAAGCCTATTTTTAACAAGCTTTCCTTCCATGCTGTGGAGGAAACAAGGGATTTAATATGTGCTTCTTGATGTGGGATTCACCGTGTGGTTTTCCCCACCCTAGTTCGGATGAGCCTGCCTCATCACCATGCTAATACCCCTTCTCTCTTTCTCCTGTACTTGGCAGGTTTTCCCAAACACACACCGCATGCCCCAGGCAGCCAGCCAGCCTACCTGCCTGAGAAAAACAGACCTGCTTTTCCCTGCCGCACCCTGACCTCTGAGGATGATAACCCCTTGGCAAGAAACATCAGCAATAATATTTGGAAAACAGACACCCATCCAGTTTCGCATGCAACTGGCTTTTCCTGCCGCCTGCCTTCCCAGTGTGGCCCTCAACGGCCACCGAGAGATGCTCCCCTTGCCCGTGACCCAGCACAGCATCCTTTCTCACCACCGGAAAACTGGTACCAGCAAGATCCCAACCCATGTTCATGGCATTGGAGAATGCTGTTTCCCGAGCAACAAATGCCCAAACTTTTTGCTAATTGATGGGGAAAGCCTGGAGGATGGCTATGTGGAGCGCTCTGCCAGTGTTATGCTTTTATTTGTTTCTGTTAGGTAGCACCTAGAAGTCCCAACAACACGTCTCTGATGTGGAATATAGTAAAATCCATGAAACTAGTTTGTTTGTTAAATAAGCAAGTCTGTGCAGGCAGAGAAACAATAGGAAAAGGATACTACCGAAAGAAAATCTTTCCCCCAAAACTTACTTTGAGTATATTTTGAGAAAATCAAATGAAATGACTGGGTGTAGCCCTAAAATATTTGCTGTAATCTTACACCAGTTCAATTACGTAATCTAAACACCAGGTAAGCAGCAGAGGGTTGGATTGTGTCTTTTCAATGGGTGGAGAGAAATGACTTATTCTTTGAGTTGGCTCCTTGATTTCAACAAGGCAATTCAAGCAATAAGATACTACTTTTTCTGCTGGGAGCCTGACGAGCAATCTCTGACTTTCCATTGTTGTGGAAAATATAATCCTAAATTATTTACAAAAGAAAAGCAGAAATAATCAGGCATATCTAAAAAAAAATACTCTCCACTTTTAGTCTATCAAAATGTTTACAGACTGTGTTTTGTAGATTATAACTTCTTCTACCAGAATAAATAGCGAGCAAATTTATTACAGAATGGAGATAAACATAGATTTGGTATGTTTTAGGAAAAAAAAATACTGTAGAAATTTCAGATTCTCGGCATTTTTGTAGACAGAAACTTAAGACTACTAGTTGCTTATTTTAAAACAGGCTAATCCGTGCATATACTAAAGAACAGATTTGTAATTTATTGATATGCTTCTGCCAGCTAAGAACTGGTTTTCATTACTCTTTTGACTCATTCCTGCAATCATCACTGTTCTGTTTCAGCAATATTTTACATTCAAATATGTATATTTTCCCCTTTAAAAGACAGGTTAAATTTCTAATTTCCTGCTGCTCTGCAGTAGGGAAACACAAGAAAAAAATCCCCTCTTCCAGAGTGCTGTATTATTCAGCCAGCTGATTGAATACAGCGCATAGGACACGTTGAATTTGCAAACATACACTATGCAGTGCAGCTTTTAGCTATTGTAAATGCCAGGTAGATTGTATCATGCACCATACCCTGCCAGTCACTTCCTAATCTCTATGAGAAATGAAGGGCAAGCATGTGAATTGAGGCATGCAATCTGAAACAGTTAATTTAGACACAATTGAATTTAATTTGTATACAAAGTCAAAGGCTTCCCCAAGCTTAGCTTCAACATACTGTAGGCACTGAGGAAAGTTTAGAGGAGGCTTTTCTTAACACTATTTTTCCTTATCTGATTCATGCAGCATCAGAGAAAGCCACACCCTAGAAGCTGCAGGGTTTGCCTCGGCGGTTGATTCGCAGCTAGCAGAGCACAGAAAAGCAGAAGCAGAATACAGAAAAGTATAGAAAATGTAAGCCCACCACTGGCTGGAGATCCGGGCCAGTTAGGAAGAACTAGATGAAAGCAGTCACACATCTTGGTAGATTATGGTGGTACAGCAATAACAAGAGAGGAAAACTTTGTCTTTGCAGAGGATCCCAGTGCAGAATCAGTCCCAATCCAGAGGAGGAGACGCAGACTTTGCGACTCTGTGATGCAGGAAAAGTGCAGCTAGACTGAAACTAAATGCTGACACACTCCTTAGCCTCTCCGTTAATACACATCCTCGGATGCCAACCAGATTATTCCAGGCTGCCCTGCATTGCATTATGCCTGACTGATCACTGCTTGCAGAGCTGGAGCTTCAGGTCATTGCAGAGAGAGAAAAGGAGTGATGTGGATGTTCCTAGCAGAGCCTGAAGACACTCAGGGAGATTGATGAAGGATACCCGGGCTGCCCGATTGGCTGCTGCTCTCCCGGAGCTCGAGTTGAGAGGGCAAGCTGAGAGAGAGCACAGCAGCCTCCCAGGGATGGAGAGAGCCAGGAGAGCCCCTGGGGGGACAGGAGCCAGAAACAGCAGGGCAAGTTTCTGCACGCTTCCCTGGGAGAAAGCAGGGAGGTGGGCAAGGAGGGGGAGCAGACCCCTGGATTTTCCCTTCCTGCGAGACAGGGCCTGATCCAAAGCCCCCCAGATCCCACCTAAGGGATCCCACTCATCTGCTAAAGCTTACAAATCACACACCTTAAGCTGTGTTTCCCAGCAAAGGAAGGGGCTTGGGACCCAGCCTGAAAATGAGATTCAGTTCGTGGTCAGCTGTTTACCACCAAGGATGGAAAAGAGCAAGATATAAATTATACAAAGATCTTTAGTGTTGTACTTATTAAAATGCTCAGGCATTTATGCAAATGCACATCAGGCAAAGAAATCCCTAAACCCCTCTATGATTTTCATTAGTAATTCGTATAAAACATGGAAATTGTGCTGCTCGTTCCACATGCAACCAGCCCAGGGCCAGAAACAGCTGCTGTGCAAGAAGGCACACTAGGTCCAATCCAGTGCCCACTGAGACCAGTGGGACCGGTTTCCCTGATCCCAGTGGAAGCTAAGGATAAAACTCAGCAACAAGTGTAAGCCAAGAAGTGAGTACTGCTAAAGGCAGCAAATGTACCTGTACTGTCACCCCTGTTTCCTGTTCGTGACTATTGCAGTGGTATTGGTAAGGAGGATGGGATAGGAAAGGGCTTCAAAGCTTCCTGCCAGAGCTGGACGATAGGCAGTGCCCCTGTGACTGGCATTTCATGGCCAGGAAGGCGCACATGTGGCTGCACGGCTTCTGGCACCCAGGTTAGCTCATATCCAGCTCTCATTTCGTCTTAATGGGCATAATCCCCATGACACCAGTTAGCTGGTCCCAGCCAGGGCTGTAGGGATTCAGTGCCTCGAAGGGCACAGGCATGCTGACTCCCACCAGAAGTGGGGTTTGTGGACTTCTGAGGATAGGGTTCAACTCCCATGACTTTAGATGTCTACAGAATGAATGTCTGCACCCTATGTCCCATTGTAGTCAAAGGACTGTAGTCATCTAACCACATGTTGGTGTTAAGAGACCCTGCTCTTGACTTCATTGTTTGTATAGACCTTGCAGCCTACAGTTTTGACTCCATGGCTGTAGAACCCTGACTCCTTGACCTGCCCTGGGGGCCCAGATGCCAAGCTAGATGCAGACACCTATACTGCAGGTACCTGCAGTCAGGTGAGAGGAATTCCACCCCAGGTGTTGGTGGGACTGTAGATGCCTGTGACGAGGTGAGCTGATGCAGAGGATCAAGAGAAGGGACATAAGTTTGTGTTAAATACACCAGCCCAGATGAACCAGTTGTCACAGTGCTGGGCCAGGGCCTGTGCCAGACACAGCTTCCGCCGTAGGAGGGGAGTGCAAGGTCACAACTCTTGCTTGTGCGAGTCAACAATGCTCTGCTTGTGCGAGTCCCTTACACCCACCTGGACCTCAACAGGGCTTGAGAAGAGGATCTCAGCACAGTCTATCGAGGTGCCGCTTGGACAGGAGCAGTAGCAGCAGCTGATAAATATTTTGCTAGAGTATCATATTCCTAAGCTTTATATTCTGCTACCTATGCCTGGTGGCATAAATCCCTGGATGGCAGAGCCAGTCCAAAGCCCCACCACTTGTCACAGATTGAGTACAGGGGACATGAACCGGAACGTAGAGAGAAGTGACTCAGGGATTTTCTGTGCACATAGGATGTGGTTTCTCTGTATATACAGAGCCAGCTGATCAGGAGAGCTGAGTGGCATCTGACAAGTGAATTATTGTTAGTGCAGCACAGGAATAAAAAATACATGTGTCATTTCGTACTGTTGACAGGCCTTTACAAATTATGCTTTTGAACACAGAAAAATATTTAGTGAAGATCACAACAGTTCCAGTAAAAATGTATATGCAGACATGCACACTCACACACACACACACACACATACAGAACAGCTCAGCTGGAAGATTCCCCTTATTTACTCATTTCAGCCATGAGACTTCACCTACAAAGCCAAAATACTTCTTGGAGCAGGTCCTTTTTTGGTTAGCTTTATTTTTGCCTGTGATATCAGTAGTGAGTTCCCATAGAATGCAGAAACTTTGCAGTGTAAGGAATGCCATTATATGTCACCATCCAGCCCAGGAAGCAGCAAGGCAGGACCTGGAAGAGATCCGTAGTTGGCAACTAGATTCAAACAAAGTTTTGGAGTTTGAAGCATGAGATGTGCAGAATTTAGTCCAGCAGTGTGCTGCCAAACACCTCAGCTCTCTGCTTGGGCTGCTGTATAATGCTGAGCACAAACACACTCTGGAGGCACCTCGTTTTTGTTGCCCAAGAGATTGGATGTGCTGCGGCACGTACCCACAGCTGTCCTGTGTCTGGCAGAAGCTCAGTCTTCCTGGACTCCTGAGCCTCCTCGGCCCCTGGATCTCTGCTGGATCTCCAGAGATGTTAGGTATCCTTGCAGCATGTGTAATCCACACTAGCAGGTTTGGGATTCTCAGCCTGCGGTGGTTTAGGGTGGTGCCTGCTTTTAAAATAGCACTCCAGTGTATGGAGCGTTCTCCCGGAATGCCGATGGTCCAGGTCCAACTTGCTCTCTGTTTTGCAAGGGTTTGGATCCACATCTTTCTTGTCTCAGAAGAACCAGAGACATGAATAAAGGGCAGCACTGGGTCTGGAAAGCATCGTCTCTTGAGGCCATTGTGGCAGTTGTGTGCCTTTTTCTCGCTGAATGTAATCCTTTAGACAGTCTTCCCAAATGTGGGTAAGGGGAAAATGAGAGCCCCTTCACAACGCAAACAGTGAGAAATCAGTAGCTCCTTCGCCTTGGACCAGATGTCACCACAGGAGGTAGCAGCAGTCACTGCTGAAATGTGGAGCTGATGAAGGGAACAAGACTTGGAAATGGCACAGCATGCACATAGCTGCACGCAGTGGTCTCCAGCATGTTTAGATCACTCATGCCAGGCTGTTGGAGTAGCTCTTTGTAGCTGCACAGCCACTCAGAGAGACCTGCTGACCAGCCTCCCCAGGGCCAAAGCTCAGCCTGTCCTCCCTCGGCCCTTCCCAGCCTTCCTGCTGGTCTCCATAAGTATTTTCAACCTGTGAATACACCTAATGCTGCTTTTTCCTGAGCACGCCTTTCCTCTGAAAAACCCAATTGTCAGCCTCTGAAAATGTCCTCACTCCATTTTTCATTATGTCTAGCCAGGTGGAGATGCCCTGGGGGCTGGCAGCTGGGTCTGATGGCCTCAGGGCAAGCGTGTCATGGAAACCTTGACAGATGACAGAAGAATAGGGAAAAGCAATTGCAATGTGCTAACGCTCCCGCCCCCCGCCCCCCTGGGGTGCTGCGAATGAGAACAAGATAAAAAAGACAATAGCAGACCTTTTCTTGTGACATTTTGTACGCAGAAGTGTTGCACCAGGGGAAGAGCAGCCCCTGGTGTAAGTGCCCTGTGGGTTGTGGGTTGGGAAAGCTGCCTGTCCCGGGGCCTTTTTCCTTCTGCTGCTCTGCATCCCTTCGCTGCTTGTCACGACTTTGCTCCACCAGACCAGGCTGAGCTGGCTGTGGCATGACAGAGCTGCGAGGCCTGACCAGGCCACCAGCGGAGCAATGTCACAGAGTAAGGCAACGTCATCATGGATCAGAAGAATACATGTCGTGTTTCTGGACCCTTTGCATCCCACCAAGTCTAAAAAGACCCCAGAGTGAGATATTGGGGACAGTATGTTTGTGTGAATGAAGGAGGGAAGAGCTGAAGTGTCTTTAGTTTTCTAAGAGGTGCAAGTGCAGTGTAAGTTCATTTTCACTATAAAGTGCCTGGAAAGGGAATACACCTCCAAAGGGAGATTCCTCCCCCATCTTCAGCGCCAGGCCTTGAAGGTGCACATATCTCTCCGTGCCTGCACAGCGAGCCTGGAGGACAGGTTCAGTCCAGCTGTGCCATTTCGTTGCATGGGCATGGGTGCACAGTGCTGGTCCAGCCTCTGAGACGTCTGCATGGGGCTGGCAGATCCAACACAGGACCCGGGGGAAACCTGGCTGCTTCCAGAGTGGCCAGTCAAGGCAAGGCAGGATACCCTGAATGTCTCAGAGAGCACCGCATGCCCAAGTTTGGTCAAATGAACCCAGCCAAGGAGGCCCAACTTCCACATTGTTAAAGCCGGGTCAACACAACTGCTCTGGATCTTGACCACCTAAGGAACTGGTAGATCAGAATTGTTCTGTGCCGTGTATTTATTTTTCTACATGCATTCCTACTTCTTTTGATTGATTTCCTCTTTCCCTTGCAATTCAGCATTTCCAAATACTGAAGCACCTGCAAAGGCGGGTCCTCTAGAGAGCTTGTGTTTCTATTCTCTCTGTATGTGCTTATTGGCTAGCAAAGGTAATTGGGGCTTCCTCTTAGAAACTTCCTTCTCTGGCTGTATGACTTAGCTCATTTCATGGGTAAAGCTCTTCCAGCAAGATTTATCACACTCACCTGGCACACTGCGTTCCATCCTCATTTTTCGAGGAGGGCAGCCTGCACAGGAGCACAGTGGCAGGGCGAGAGCAGAGCATGGACCAGCCAGGCTGGCTGCAGCGCACCTGATCGCAGCCGGTCGATGGGCAGCTGCACAATGAGGCCATAGTTTCATCAAAACTAAAAATACTAGCAGAGTTCAGGCTGGAAATCTACTTCCTGGAGCTATCCTGAGCAATTTCTCCAAGTTTTAGCTGGGTCAGCCTTCACCACGTCTCAACACTAATGTGTTTGAATGACTTTGCCATGGGTCAGCGACGGTATGTACAGGGGAAGGAATTCCAGCTGTCCTCTTGCTTGGCTGCTTTCATACCACCGAAAGGTTAATGGGGCCGAATGCCTCCCTGATCTTCGAAGACGTGGGGAAAACATGGGGAACACAGTCCTTTGAAACTTAGAGCTGGAGGAAGGCTGATCGGCCACCAGCATCTGTTCTCAGTGGGGCTGGCTGCGTGAGACTTGCAGTGTCTTCTCTAGCGCTCCAGCTGCTCTCCAACGGCATGTTTCTTAAGTGGGGAAGCTCCTTTGTTTCCCCAGGCCCGGATGTCACTGTCACTCTGCATTTTAACTTCCCAGGTTGCACAACTGTCTGCCAGCCTCTGTTCCGACATTCCTCCCTGCACTTGCACTCTAGCAGCCAAACTAATACCCTTGCTCTTGTAAAAGCCCTGATCCCTCTCTCCTCCTTCCCTTCTTCCTTGCTGTCAAAGTGACGGCCCCTCCATTCTTTAGCACTGCTTCTCAACAGCTATTTAGTGGTCAGATGGTGCTGCCATTGCATGTGCAAATATGGAAAATGGCTGGCAGGAGATTTTTCCACCGACATTTACTGCGGCCGGCAGGGAGCTGCATTGCACTGGGAAACATGCTCTCTGCCATGCCCAACAGAAGGCCCAGCAAGTCCTGCCCCCGCCTCCCCCTGCCCCATCAGTGGCCTCCTGAAGTGCGCCTGTTCTTATTTGCTAGGTCTCTTTTACTTAGATCTATGGTCTGGCCAGCTCAGCTAGTTGAGATGCTGCAAGATGGCTTGCTGCAACCTCTCTTGAATTAGCTGTTGTCTTATTAGTCATATCTGCCTCTGTGCACTTTCTAGAATTTTTTATTTAACTTTCTAGACTATAAGGTGTTTTAGTCTATGTGGCATGGACAAGTTCCAGTGACTTCTCCTACCTGACTTTTGTGATTTGGGATCTGCTGAGTTATACAATCTTCTCTGCTGGTAACAACCAGATAGTCACTTCCCCAGGGTAAAAATCTGCTTAGGGAGCTGCTCTGATCTCAGATGCACAAACCTTTTCTGGCACAAATGCAGTGTGAAAGCAAGACAGCAAAGCTCTCTGGAGCCAAATGGGTGCCATTCATTTCTGTCATCCCGTAGTCTTGCTGCTTTAAGCAATATTGCAGGAACTGAATGGAGAACTTACAAACAAGTTAGAAGTTGCTTGAAACTGTTCCTACAGTACCTCCAGGCATGCAAAGCTAGTAATTGTGCGTGGAAAAAATAGATACAAAATATTAAAATATTTTACCTGAAATAAAAAAGACCTGCTCAATTTCCCCCTTCCTGCCCCATCCCTACTTTTTAAATACATCTGTGATTTGCTCAGCTGCTGGAATTGTGCATGTGCGGTATCCAAAGTGCACATGCGAGTCACCACGTGGTGCCTGCTGCAGCCCCTCTGATTCCAAAGGAGCCCAGGTGCACTGGCCTTTAGCCTGCACAGTCCAGATGCACGAAAAAAGCTGATCTTTTCTAAGAAAATGTGGGCCAGCTGCTGTGTTCTCTCTAGCCTGGCATCTTTTCAAGGTCTTAGCTAGCTGGGGCCACGCTACTTTGCTGGACTGACTGAAGAATCCAACATATACATCTTGATTTTCAAAGATTTTTTTTTTCTTTTCCTTATGTGTATTTGGTGCATGCATGTGAGTATGTATTAGCACATCCATGGGGCAAGGGAGGAGGAAAACATGCAGTGTCCTGTGAGTCTCTGTGGGGTCATGTTTTGATGTCCTGGCTTGGCCATCCCTTAAGGCCAGGCTCCTCTGACCAGCTGTTCAAAGCCATGTGGGTGCTGGACTTCTCCATATAGTTCAGCATCTGACGCACACTGACAGAGCTCTGAGCAAGACTTGCAGAGACTGACCCCCTCCGTGCTTATTATTTGTAAAGACCTTGGCTTTTGCTGCTGACAAAAACGGGCCGTCTGTGCCTCAACTTTTTTTTGGAGATTTTCTATTATTGCTCCTATGCATTTTACAGGAGTTCCCTTTCTGCTGTCTGTTTTAGCCTCCTGATAAGCCTCTAGGCAGAGATCAAGGCTTAGGCAGAGAAGATTTCGTTGCGCTAAACTGTGAAAAAGACCGAGGCCAGGTTTAGTCTCCTGAACTGTCATCAAACTATAGNCTGTCTGTTTTAGCCTCCTGATAAGCCTCTAGGCAGAGATCAAGGCTTAGGCAGAGAAGATTTCGTTGCGCTAAACTGTGAAAAAGACCGAGGCCAGGTTTAGTCTCCTGAACTGTCATCAAACTATAGTAACACAAAAAAAGTGCAGTACAGATATTCCTTGTAAAATTTATTCACTTTCAGGCCTCTTTTTTGAGGCAATCAGATGTAACATCCAGTGTTTTACCCAGACTCTTTTAGCTGGTGTTCTATTAAAGAAACTTTGAAAGGTTCATTAAAATGTCTCTGAACGTTTCCGAATGAAGTCTATCAACCTCAAATATATCAAACTTCTCATTTTTGTAAGAATCTACCTCCACACTCTGACTTGTCCAGTTATGAGCACAGCTCATTTTTCTCCTTCTGTCTCAAGAGTTTGAGTCCCAGGAAATCAATTACAGAAATTTCTTCCCTTCCACACAGAGACATTTTTCATCATTATTTTCCTTGGGCTATGAAGGGGTATTATAAGCTTGGGAAAATGCCCGTGATCTAGTAGATCTAGATCTACTTCCCAATCTCCTCTTCCCAGCTGAAAAGAAAATATCAGGGCAGAAAGACCTCTTCTTCCAGAGTAGTCGGATCAAAGCTCCTCCATTAACCAGCCAAAAAGTTATGATCTGTTAGCTACCTGGGCGACATTCATTACCCAGACAGATAAAAAGGTAGGACTGTGAAAGAACTTCGATGCTGCTAGGGTTGAGTATTTCAGGGGCTTACCTTATGTGTTTCCCTATCCAGCTCTGACTTGAGTCCTGCGCAGTGCCTGGGAAGAGGTAGGCATGTAGAGGGAGATTCACCAAAGCCAACAAGGAGCAATCACCTAAGCTAGCCTGCAGAAAATGGCAATGAGAGTAGCAGGGACCTGCAAAGAGATAGACACTTAGCTCTGAGCTGTGGAGGTACCTGCTTGCATCTTGGGTTTGTAGCCATTGAAAATGGACATGTAACCATGGGCAACATGGACACAAAACCCTTGGAGATCACGTCCAAGTTACCCTTTTGTCACAAAACACAGTTAGGGAAGTGCCCCTCTCTCTTTGCATGCAATAGCTCAGTGTTTGGAGGATTTCTCTGGTAGGCAAGAATCCTTCCGTTTCCTAGAAAAGGGCTCCTGAAGGTGGCTTCTCTCACTATACAAGAGCCTTTTGTGAGCATTGGCTATGCCATGGAGAACCACTGCAGCAGAGAAGAGATGCTGTGCCTTACATGAAAATGTATTTTGGCCCAGCAGGGAAAGGGTTTGAACTGGGCTCTCGCATGCCTGGGAAAATGCTTTGACTGGTAGGTGCCTCTTCTTCTTTTTGTGTGTTGCCAGAGGCCCTGCTCCAGATCTTGCTGGCTTGGAGGATGTTTGCTTTGTAAAGCTCACCGTGACTCATCTCTGCAAATTCATCTCCCACCTGAGAAAAGCCTTTTAACCCCAGGGTCTCGTGTGTTGCCCCAGCGCTGAAATCTGCCCAGTCTATCTTTGCTAACAGGTCTTCTCTGTCTACTGCAGATGAGTGTGTAATACTTGCCATGCTGTTAGCCTTTGTTGCATCTGTTCTCCCTCTCTAAGCTTCATCCATGCCAAGATCATTCCCTGGATTTCCCAAGGTTAGCTTTGTGGAGAAAAGCCTTTTACTTATACAGAGATGACTTCACAACAAGTGGTGACAATCCTTCTGGCCATCTCCCTTCCCCGTCAGTTGGATTCCCAAGGGGACTGGTCAGGAGGTGACAATGAATTAAGACCCTTTGGAGTGTTAGCAGACTGCTGTGCTCTTGTACTGGCTTGGCAGACGCACACTTCATGCAGCCACAGTAATTCCCCAGTGACCAGGCAGAGAAGTATGATGGCTTTGTTCTGCTGCGTTTGCATTTTACGCTCAGCCTGTTCAGGTGGCAAGAAGCATCCAGTAAGCCAGACAAAAAGTGCCCTAATGAACAAAATGGTGGTGACAGTTCAAATGTGAGTTGGGCTGACACCAAATCCCCACTGGTGGCCAGGCTGGGACAGGACCTCCGGCGGCACTGGGGGCTTTGCATATTGCTCCCCCTTCCAGCACCCAACATGTGGCATGGGCTGGGAGCTGCTCGTGATTTCCGTGTTTTGCCTCTGGAAGGGGGTCTCACAGCTCTCCAGATGACGCTGCTTCATAAACAAAAACATTCACTCGGTTCCTTTATCATTTCCTGAGCAGGCGCATTCGTCTCCATCCCACTTGTGGCTGACAGCCAGTGCCTGGATCTATGCAGGAAATCTGCCTTGAACAACATGTGAGAGCTGCCAAGAAACGCACTGCTGGTCCCCACAGGCACCAGCAGACAACATTATAATTACTTATCCTCGGGAGATCGACTTGCGCATGGTGTTTCTTCTCCAAAAAACCAGCACGTTCATATTGCATAGTAGCTCTGGGAGAGAGGAGAGACAGTGCCCCGGGCTGTTATTAGACCCAGATAGCAGAGATGTGCTGTGGGATTTTTTCGGTGTTGCAACCCTCGTGGTGCCCGACCAAGCTGTTTGTTGTCCCATCCCACCAGGGTGGGCGCTGACTGCACCTGTGGGATTTTTGCCCCTCTTGGAAGCACAGAAAAGGTGGTCCGGCTGCCTACCGTGGTTTAACCTCGTCCCCAGTAAGGTGAGAGCTTTCAGCAGGGCTGCTGTTGTTTATTTATGTCCTATGTGCTGTACCTCCGTGAAAGGAAAGCGTGACAGTGACTCAGCTACCACAGAGAAGGATTTACAGCTCCAGGAGCAGCCGTGCTGCCAGCGCACATGCACACACCATCCACTGCAGCCACTGCTCATCGCTGCTGTAAGAGCCTGGGACCGGATCCTGCACTGCTGGTAGCAGGAGCTGTCGCCCCTGCCCTGCACAGCATCGTCTCCAGACACAAGCCAGCCAGCAGGGCTCGCAGAGATGGCTTTTCTCCTCCTTGGTTCGCCCGATGCTGTTTTCCAGAAAATAGAGACAAAAAATCAGACATGATGCTCTTGTGCTGATCTCCCTGGGAAAACACTCTGTGTGTGTGAGCAAAGCAGTGATCCTGAACCCAAATGCAGTCACGTAGCTGAAATATGTATGTGGCTGGAGGAGGGAGAGGGAAGGTAACTCCTGTGCCCTGGGAGGTAACAGGGGACTTTCTGCCACCCTAAGAAACAACCTCTTTACCCTGTGGAAAGTGAGGGTGTCTCTGCCCTATGCCCAGCTCAGGATTGTGCCTTGCAGAGATTTCTGAGCCTTTTGGACAGACTCTGTAACTGCGTGCTTGAACAGAGCCCTCTCCAGCAGCCGGCAAGGGTCTGCTGGCCACTTACTCTTTGCCCTTCTGATTTCTATCTGCAGTGTCCCATTAAGCACATTGGTTTCTTCACATTGGTTGTCACTGGCTGACGTTGCCACAGGGATATTACCATCCAGCATGGGATATACCCCAAAACTTGTCCCTCTCTGGGACCAGCATCCTTTACAGGATTGTGAGCACACACCTACACCCAGCTGCGATCCACCACCCAGGATGCTTGCTGAAGGCAAGAGTAGACATAACATCCTTCACAGACTTCCTCAGATCTTCTTCTTTTCCTTACAGGTGAAATGCCAGGACCCAGCTTTGGTGAGTGAAGGGATTCAAATCCATGCTTGCTAACCAGTTAGTCCAGTGGGGGCTGGTGGGACTTCCCATCACTCCTGCTGACAATGGGCCTGCTGTGCAGCAAAGAATATAAACTCTGACCAGCTAGAGAGGGCACCAGAACAAATATGACTATGACTTAGTGGTCAGGGTATGCAGATGGCTGCAGATGGCTGCCAAACCTTGTTGTGCATTCTGCATTAAATATTTAGCAGATAAAATAAGGAAATAATTTTCTGGAGCAGGGTGCTCCTTCTCCTGGGTGAGCAGTTTGACTGCAAAACCATTGAAGTCATCATTTTTCCCCTGCTGCAGATGCTCTGAGATTTCTTTGCATTCTGGAATCAGAAGAAAAAACTGAGAGTGTCCTGATAGAGGCAACCTGCAAAATATTTCGCTGGGGGATATCAGAATAGCCGTAGCATAACACTGCTTGTCAGTGAGTTTACAGGACTCTGTCCTGGCTTCAGTTTGCTAGCTTTTGAGTTATTCTATGATGCAAGACTAAGACAAATGAGTGAAATGCTGTTTTTCTAACTGCCCCACCCGCATGCAAAATGAAGGCGATAAGGTGGCTGTTTCCTACTCTGCCTGTCTGCGTGGTTTCATTTTGAACTCTGAGCAGCCAAAGGCACGAAGACATCCCAAGGCTCGATGCGAGAGGTGGGTTCAACAGCACTATTTAACAGTGACTGTAATTGTCTAGAAGGGTTTTCTGAGAGAGGCTGCGGTGGCTGCTCTGCTGCTTTAGGCCCTTCGATGAAGATTGCTATCCTTAGGAAGTCTAAAGATTGCCCAGCAGTTATCACAGAGAAGACTCAGCGTGTGGACGTGAAGACAAGGAGACAGAGGGCACAGGGGATGACTCAGGGAGCGGGAAGGCGGAGAAAAGGAGGGATTGCAGGGGTGAAGCCGTAGTTTAAGGAGGCAAGCATACAGCCAACAGGAGGGGTCAGGGACAGGCTATTAAGAGGGAACACTGCTTGGAAAATAACAAAATTTGGCTTTTTGTTGTTGTTGTTTCAAAGAGAAATCAACGTCCTCTGTGCAAGTCCGTGCTGGGATGCCCTGTCTGACCCTGCTCTGAACCTGGGTGTGTGACAGCCTTGGAGCAGCTTGTTGTAGGTATTGTGTGCAGCAGATGTTCCCACCCAAGAAAGAAGAGCCGTGCGGGGAGCAGGGGTGGGAAAGGCCCCGGTGACGGTGAGGCACGGCTGGGCAGCGGCAGGACCTTCCCAGCCTGTACCCGCCGCTGGCTGTTTCATCTGCCATCCCTTTTGCACGGTTAATTTGCCGAGATGCAGCCCTGTGCTTATGACTCAGCACGCCGAGTATAAGCATCAAATGACTATGGAGTCATCTGATTTACAGGAGTCTCTCTTATAACAGCTCATTATGGAGCCAGCAAATATCTGTGAGCCAGCCAGTGGAGGGCAGATTGGAGAGCTTATGAAAGCAGATTTTGGGAAGATTTTCCTAGGCAGGCCTGTGAAACCATCCACTTGCAGCTGATAAGCAAAACCATCCTGCCTTATGTTTTGTTTTTCCTTTTTCAGTGTCCAACCCTGAGCTAGGCAGCTCAGGAAGCCAAGCTGCAGCCACTGAAGCCACCTAAGGAATGGTCTGGTGGGGCTGTTTAAAACAAAAGCCGAGTAGAAGTCTGGCTGAGAGCTAGGCACTGGAAGTAATTTTTTCCACCAACACAGTGTAAGAGCAAAGAGAGCTCCCAGGGGTTATGGTTCTGCCAAACGCAGAATTTGTGTGCAGCATCTCTGCATCTCTGCTAGCTCGTCCTTTCACAAGCCAGTTGGTGGCCAGAAGCTCCTGTTGGGTGTGAAGTATATTGTTCATACACAGGCTCTCTATATTCATTTTATTACATAGGGACAGCCAGACCCCCTAACATTTTTTTTTTCTTAAAATATGCTACTGTGCTTTACAGTTTACTCTTAAAAATGCTAGATATGATCAGTGTCACGGGAAGGACTGTGGGTAGCCCAGGCTAAGATACATGCCCTGAATTACATCAGCTAAAACTACTACCATGGCAATATCCCACGCACTAAGGTTGTGTTATCTGACTGCAAAGCATCCGTTTGACATCACCTGTCTTTAAGCTAGGTTAATAAAGGAAATGGAGAATCTAACATGCGAAAGCATAATGCCGCTGACATTCAGCTCTCACCTAACCTGATCCCCACCGTCACATACATTTCTTTCTGCATTTGTGCAGGACTACTTGTGCCCTGAAAACCAGAAGTTAGAGGGATGGGGCTCCAGCCGCTCTTGGAGAGCTTGTACTTATGGATATAGAAGACATGTCCAAATGGCTTCTCCTCATGGTACAACACAACCACCTCTCTAGCAGCACGATTCCCTAACCTCCAGGCTACAGGACACTGGGGATAAGGGTTTTCCGGGAGAAGATGTGGGCACCCAGGTCTCCCCACAGCTAGCTGGGTCTAACACCAGTCCCTCACAGCCAAGGAGGGAAGAAACAGCAACATGGTTTTATTCCAGATGTCCGGCCCGTGCCCTGCCCTTGCTGCAGGAGCACCTACAGATGCACCTAAGCAGAAACATGGGCTGAAGTGCTTGGCTGGATCAGCGCCAGAGACCTCGCGGGCTCCAGCCCTGGCACATGGTTCTGTAAATGAGTTGATGTTGGTCCTTCTCTCTTGGTGGGGTGTGTAAAAGCTGGGCTCTGTTTGCCTGAGTCACAGCCGCACCCATATAGTGTTTGCACTCCCCACCTGCACATCTCCTGCTAGCCAACAGCAGATTGCCACGACTTAGAAAATGCAGGTAAGGGACCGGATTTTTAAGGAAAATCCGTATTGTCTGGGTGTACGGAAATCCTTGGGTGTTATTCATAGCCTCCCACCATTTTTATGCAAGTGTGTCTTGGGAAACGTGACAGTCAGAACCTCTTGGGCTTTGTCAATGTATGACAGTTGTTTAAATTAAAAAAAAAAAAAAATACTCCTGGAAATACTGGGCCCAGTTCCCTCAGTTTATTGCTTCAGGATCAGACTTTCTGGAATTCTGTGAGATCCTTCAGGATCAAAGCAGCCTAGCAAAGGTAAGGTGCTGTTATCATTATGTCTTCAGTTGTCTTATTTTCCCCACAGGGAGAAGTAATTAGGAATGCAGTTTGTGTCTGGAGGCAATATATTCTACAGAAATGCTGCTTATTACTTTCATCTGCAAAGGGGAAAAGCGATGTGAAAAATGCCTGCAGGAGCAGAAATGTGGTAATATGAATCTCATTCTACTATGCCTAGGAGAACCTCATGCAGGCAAGGACTTGATAAAAGAGAGTCGGCGCTGAATAAAAATTCCCAATTAGAGCCCTATCAAAAGCAGCACTTACACAGCAAGATGTGTTAGCTCTCACCATTTTTAGAGAAGCCTGTGCTAGTGTGTGCTTACTTGGCTGTTTTATAATGTCTGCGCACCTCCTCTCCTGAAGTCATTGATTTCTTTCCAGCTACGGGCATACAGCTTTGAACAGCTGGATGGCCAAAAGCACTGAGTACAGTGCTGGGCAGTTGGGTAGAGCTGCTCAAAGTCATTGGTGCAAGAGGAGGCACTGGAAATTCCCAATCCCAAGATGAAGAGATTTTATCCGTGATCAATGGGTTACCATCAATTTAAATGGAAACATCCAGTTAGCCCTGAACTTTATAGAAACTCCCGTACAGCTGGGGCACTGTGAGCTCTTGGGGCAGCATATATGCTCAGGAGCAAAGGTGCTTAAAAAAAAAAAAACAAAAAACCCTCAGGCAGGTATCAGTACTCCTAGGAAGATGGAGATGTAAATAATGGACCCAGAAAGGCCAGGCTTGCCCAGGTCCCTGTCTTGCAGGGAGCGACACTGATGCCTTTGCACTTTTCTTATGCATTTGCTCCCACAGGTGTCATGGACTGGGACCTGCTCCAGGGATTTCATCACACCGGTCCTGTTCTGCTGTTTTCTGGGGGGGGAATGAGAGCAGGAACCAAGATAGGCTGCAGCCTCCACTGCCACAGAGGTGTCCCGGGATGCTGCGTAAGGTGCATCCTGGCCGCACACACAGAAACACACACGTGTGCACACATGCACTCTGCCCTGGAGCGCTTACAGCTTTAGCGCATGGCAAGGGAAAGCTCTGGGATGGAAGAAGGTTTACCAAAGGCCCCTCAGCAGCTCAGGACAGAAAGCCCCCATCTCCAGACACGCAGCCAGGCAGGAGGCAACAGCGAGCTGGGAGGGACCCGGAGGGCTCTCGGTGAAGAACTGGGCTTTTAGGAACCCCTTTGGTTCAGCCCCTCCAGCAGGCAGCAGATTCCCATCAGCTAGCACAGTTCTGGCATCTCATGTTCCCCTCAGCAAAGCCACATCATCTGCTCCGACTGAATTGTTTCTGATTTCACCCAGCATAAAACAGATTCTTCTGTTGGCCCATTTGTACCTGACCTGCCACAGGGTGCCATACATCCTGCTGCTGGAATGAGCACCAATGATTTACTGGGTATGCCTCTGTTAAGAAATTATTCATTTTCATTCAGGGGAAAAGAAGTGATACTTTTTCCTTACTCTCTCAAATTTTATCACCGCATCATCAAAAAAAAAGGTCTGAAAGGGACTTCTGAAAGTCATCCAGCCCTGGGGCAGAGCCAGGACATACTGAGCATCTAAAAACCCTTTGGACTTTACTTGGCCCAGGTATAACTGCACAGCCACACACAACATTGCAGCGTAAAACTGTTGTGTAGTAGGCAATTTGCAGTATTTTTCTCACCTAATATTTCAGGCCATTCCAGGGCGACCTCTATTTTTTTGCACCCATGAAATTTTAATTTTAATGTTGAGTCCAAGAGCAAACACATCTCCCTTAAATATAGTCCTGGTGGGGTTTTCACTGGAAATCAGTATGGTGGCACCAGGCGACACAAAAGAAACAACCAAAACAACCACTTAGAGCTGACACAGGGTGCTGGCAGCCTCACCGGTGCAGGAACGGTGGGCACAGCCGGCGTTTGGCCAAAGAAGCTACTGGATAAGCGGAGATAGCGTGGGGGAGGTCTCATTGTGGATGCTCTCATCCCCTCATCTCAATCAGCCCAGCGGGACCGCTGTCTTTTCAGTAATGGAGATGCTGCTGCATGGTTATACCATCTGCAAGAGGTACCAAGCAAGCCCACCGGGCAAACCTGGAGGTCTTTGCAAAGGGTGTCAGCCTGCTGTGGGCAGCCAGGTCCTCATGTCACCTACGGGGACCTCTACAGAGAAACTGGGGTCTGTGGTGCCAGTGTGCCTCTGTGGCCAAAGCATAACGACTCCTCCTCCTTCCCATGGCAGGGTGAAGGCATTTAAAGCAGATCGCTGTGCTCCCGGGCCGGTGCTCATCTTCGTTACAGCCATGAGGTTTCCAGGCAGATGTGTTCTGTAGTTCCTAAAATAGCTGGGTGGGAAGCCATGGGCTGCTAGCATTACTGCTGCGTGGATCCCTTTTTCAGATGTTTACTGTTTTGCTAGTGTCCTTAATGCATTCTTGCTATGGGTACAGCATAGCGCCAACAAAAACCTCCAGAAATTTCATTGAGGGCATACTACCCTGTACTAGCTTGCAGGAAGAGTGAGCATTTTTCATCTGGTACTTGAACTTAGAACCTACTCATGATTTACGCTGGTGCTTACCCGGTATGGCCCCACTGACCTCTTATACTAGCCTTGTATCTTTCCTCCTTCCTTGGGAGTGCTGGAGCTGGGCTTTGAGAGGTCAAGTGCTTGCACTGGGAGGGGGGACACTGTCTTCCTCCGGCTGCAACCGGCCATGGGTTGGTGAGCCCAGGAACTGTTCCCTGGGCTGTATCCAGGGACAAGACTTCCCTGAGCGCGGATTCACTCCTTTCTGAAGTCTCACCTTACAAAAAAGTGGAGTCATGGGGAAGGTTGTGACATGCGGGCATAGCACGATGCTAAGGGAGAACAGCTGTTGGAGTCTGTTTGCTCTTCACTTAATCCGTGAATCAAACAGTTCAGCCTCAAGCGAAAGGTGTTGTCGCTCTCCCTCACTTTTGCAGTTTCAGGATCCAGAACATTTGTTTATCTGCAATTTAATATCAACACAGAGCACTCAGATCACATTGGTCAATGTAGTTAGTGCTGGTAATGTGCAGCTAAGAGAGGAGTCTTTGCAGTCCAAAGCACATTTAGCAAAGTATATAAATGTGAGGGGAAAAAAAAATCTCTAAAGACATCATTTGTGTAACTATGTACATAAAAATTTAAGCCACTTCAATAAAGTACATATAAATAGTTTGCAGTCTGTCTTGAACCCTAGCTGTTTTACTGTGATTTCCAAACAGAATGTGATTAATGTTCAAAATAATCCAATAGACGAATTCTGCCTTTTGGATCGTTTTACCAGGTCAAAGGCCGTTATTGCAGTAATTGAATAATCCCACAGACCTTTGCTCCAGACATTCACTATGGAAACTAAGCAATGAGGACTGGCTATTCTATTTTCCAATCATCCAGATAGCATTTTAATGGGAGAGAAAAGCCTGATGCAGTTAAAAGCCCCTCTAAAAGCAGATTATAGGGAAAAAAATAGATGCTGAGATGAGATGTAGGCTGGTGATTCACTTCAGAGTGCTGTAAATGTTAAAGATTCTGATAATCACTTTGGCGGGAATGCAAAGACATGTAAATGCTTTTTTTCCCTTCCTTCTTGACCCTGAGAGGCAAGGGGGAGGGGTGTTTTCTTTCCACCAGACCAGTGAAAAGCACAGATTTTTAAAGTAGAAATCAAAATGTTGCTCTGAGAATGCTTTGAGACTATCAGATGAAAAATATTCTGTTGTTTGAAGCTTTGCATGTCATATTTAGACAACAATGAACACAGTGTTGTTTATTAATTATAGGGTAGGATCTTCTAATGACCCCAGCTGAGACCATGACACAGTGTGCCAAGTTTTGTATACACATCATGCAGTGAGGTGTAAGCACAGCCAGGGACAACTTACCTCTAAGTAGACTTGTAAACAATCGCTGTTTATTTCACCTGTTTTTACATTCTTGCAAATCCATTGACTACAATTGAGATGCTCCTGACTTTCCTCAACTTTAAATGGAGACAAACCATAGGAAAATATTATTTCTATCCTTATTTTATACGAGAATGGGGCAAGGAAAAGATCAGCTACTTGTCTAAAGCCACAGGAGTAATCTACGGGAAAGATGGCATTGACTTCAGCTACAGTGTCTTAATTGCCTAGGCCTTTTTTCCTCCTATAAGAAGCTGTCTAGGCTCATTTCTAGACGAGTGAGAGTTTGCCGGAAACCCTCAAATATTGTTTGGTGGTGGGTCTCCAGCCCTTCTCCTCCACCCCCTTGGAGGTTTTCCTGGTGTCCCAGTGGGTTCACATTCACAGCAGTCCTTTCACATCCACCAAGAAAGATTCTGTAGATCTTGGAAGATCCAGGGAAAGCAACTGCAAACTGAAATGCAGACAGCAGGCATGCTCCAAACCTTTGACCATGCACGGCTGCCAATGCAGCACTCATCAGGCCAGTAACTGAGCCAGCCAGACTCGGATGATGTTGCTAAAAACATAATGGAATTCGCTTGCAGAATTTAACCTTTAGAAGTTCAGCAGCTTCCCCACAGGTCCTCTGAGAGGCTAAGCAGTCAGCTTTGAAACATTGCAGATTCTTTTTTTTATGCGTGTTCAATAACCTAAAAAAAGCTAGTCTGCTGAATAGGTATTGCTGCATTACCGGGAGCGAACCATTTAAGATCTGGCACAGTGAAGGGCAAATGTTTAAAAGACAAACCTATCAGTCTTTAATGAGGTTATATGAGGACTGAGTGGTCATCTCATTATTGAGTAATCCTTAATGCAATGTGCACTGAATCTATGATTAAAGCAGCTTCCACCTTTATCTCGCATGTTAAATCTTGATTTCTCCCAGTTCTTTCAAAACGTCTCTGTTTTAAAGGTGCACCTGATGCATCCATGAGCCTTGAAAGTATTCATCCTGACTAACCTAGTGGCACCATGAAGGGCTCCCTCAGAGTTGTGCAGAAAAAAGAGAAGCTCAAACCCACAGTCATGTTTCCTGCTAACTAGGTTTCCACTAAATAAACTGGTTTTCAACAGAATGAAGTGCCTTTATCAACTGTTGTTATCCACAGTGTCTTGACATAGTACGGCTCCTGGCTGCTCATGCTCCTTCCCTATGGAGAAAGTCTTCTCTGTACCTTCTTTGAAAGTTCCTCTTTCAGCCCAGAAGCCCTTCAGGTCTCCAAGGAGTCTCCTTGCCTTCTCCCCAGTCAAAAACTCTTCCAGCTGAGCCATTGTGAAACACTCCAACAGCACCTGTTGCTGACAAAAGCAACTCAAGGCAAAAATAATTATCTATATTTCTAGAAATTACAGCTGGGAAGCGCTTACTCAGGCTTAATGGCTGCCAAGATACCCACAGAGATAAGAAAATGAAAGAAGCTTATAGGTCCTAGAGGGCAAATTCTCACAAAGCAAAACCAGCAAGAGCTGAGTTATGCCAGACTGAGCCCTCTGCCCATCTTTCTCGGGCAAATGTGTAATTGTTCTAAAAGCACAATAAGGAATATTATCAGATCATTTCTTTGTAGTCCAAGCACTGACCAACAATCTGGGAATTTCTTTCAGTTCCTAACTGCACCCCAGCTTCCTTGTGTGACCTTCAGCAAGTCCCTTAGGCCCAACTTCCTCTCAAATACTCAGGTTCCCAGTTCCCACTGAGTTAAGCCAGCCCATGTGAAGGACTTCTGCAGTGGTCAAGCTCTTCGTCAGGGCCTAACCTGTACAACCTTCCCTTTCTCCTGATGACTCTGTGCTGATTTGGACGTGTTGGTACTGGGTGGCAGAGCCTGTCTTCTCTGCAGCATCCACTAAAGGAGAGCTCCGGTTTCGATTTGGGCCTCCAATTCATCTTTAACACCAAAACACAGTAGTCATAAAGTACAGATGGTGGCAGAGCTTTCATGTCGAAGCAAGAAGTGCACAGAGCACTTTATCTCCTCATAGCAGATAACCTAAATAAAGCCTTCGTTTTCCTCCAGATATTGAGCTAGAAGCGTGCGCCAGGCGTAGTTTCCACAAAACAGTAATTTATCTAATCATCTAGCCATAGAGCAGAGCCATGTTGATAGCTGGCTCAGCACAAAGAGATAAACATGTCAAGAGTTTCTCCTGAAGTAGGAGCAACGTTTGGGCTGTGACTGTGGGAACCATGTTGCCACCACCAAGAATTCAGGAGGACTGGCATGATTTCACAGCTCCACTTGTATGCAAAATGAGAAGCTTTTGAAGGCAGGAGAGCAGAGGCCAGCTTTCTAAATGCACCAAGTGTGTTACAAATAGCTCCTGAGAGCTGCAGCCAGCTCCTGCTGAGCTCTCTCTGCTGCCTGCAGTCAGAGAGGGCCTTGTGTGCACTGTGCCTGCTGCCCAGATCCTTTAGGTAACACCCAACAGATGGGATGGGCTCAGCCCTGAGATTTGGGTGGGCTGTGGCATAAAGGATGGACTTCTCTTGTCAAAGCAAGACCTGAGCATGCTCATCCTGCTCCTGTCCGTTGTGCCCGTTTTCCACAAACATCCTGGGCTTGCAAGCTGGAGAGATGTCTCAGTGCCATCTCAGCAAAGATGGCATGCTGCTCGGGAGACATCTGGATGGTGACTTTTTGGAGAGGGAGTCCCATGATCTATTAGCTACTGGCCGTGATCCTCATCCCTGCCCTTCAGCTGCTTGGCAGGGAGCTGAGGAGCAGGAGGTCTGAAGGGAAGTCACCCACTCGAGAGGACTGCAAGGCAGGGGATCTGGTGAATTTGCTTGAGCAATGCAAAAAAAGTAGAATCGAGCGCTTTGAGCGAACGGTCACATTTTGTTCCTTGTTCCTCTAACATACAAAGCCACTATGGCTAAATGCAAAGGAACCTATCCACAGAGATATTTTTGCAACTCACTGTTACTGAAATTAGTGGGAATTAGGCATTAAGCAGCTAAATGCATTTCTGGCTCTGGCTCTAATTCTGTAATGTGTCCAGTGCTGCATTAAGAAGACAAACTCATTAAATGTCACAGAGCCTCTGAAACAAAGGTGACTGATGTGTTGATAAATTGGAAGAGCAATTCATTCCATCTTCAGTTAGAGAACTGTGTCCTGCATCTGACATTGGTTACATTATATTAATGTTTTTCTGTTTTGGACATCATGCTCCTGGGGAATTTGAGCCATGTATAAATCAACCTGGTTTACATTTCAATTTTTTTTTTTTTAATTAAATTGAACAACTGCTGGAAGTCAGAGTTTTAGGAAAGCACTTTCAAATTAATGCCAAGCTTGAATTATTCTGCAAACCAGTGGGAAGGAGTAAAGTTCCTTCTGACTGGCAGCCAACAGCCACTTAAATTAAGGAAGAATCAAACCTTTTGCCAGTTTTGAAAAAGTCAACACATCTGTCTGAGTTATGAACTAGGGATGCAGAACTTAGACCAAAAATATGGACAAAACCATATCTGTATCTTCACTTTTGATCCAGAGAACTGATATCTGTTACTGTTATTTTTATGTGTTTGTCAAAACAATGTTGAAAAGCACCTCTACTTAAATAACTTAAATGCTCAGTGGAATACTAACAGTCCTGGAATCCCTTGATACTTTTCTTTAATTTAGGCTTTCCTTTGTTGGTTTGCTTACACTAAAACTCCAGTTTAAAATTAAGGGCAATTTTGCTCTGTACTGAAAGACCTTGGGATCTTCTGGCTTTTTAGGAAAGGTTGTGTATGTTGTCTCCAGTCATGCAAAAATTAAATTTTAATAGCAGTTTTAATTACAATTTAATTATGATGTATATACAAATAATATATATAATTTGATTACAATTTCATTATAATAGCCATTACCAGGCCTGTAGGTAACATTTACTACGAGTAGGCTTCAAAGCATTTCACAAAGGGAGTAAACGTGTAATTAGCACTGTTTTACAAATGGGGAAACTGAGGCAGGAGCTGACTTGTCCAGAAGACTACAAAAGGTTAGCATCAGGTACCATATCTCATCCTTTGAGTGCAACTCCACGCACAGAACCAAGGGACATTTGAATGCTCTGGCACACTTCTGGCAGGATAAGCTAAGTTGTGTATTTGGGATCTGCAGCTTTATTTCCAAACAGTCTTCTCCATGCTTCTACCCTGCAAAGTCCATCATACACCCTAAAAATAAATAAATAAAAATAAAAAATAAAAAAATAAAAATAAAAGTAAAAATAAAAATAAAAATAAAAATAAAAGTAAGGCAATGCCTACTAATTATTACTGTGGCAAAACTTTCTACCTTCAGCAATTGGTCACACAAGGCGTTGTCATGGGAGCATTATATACCTTTAGTTACCTCTCTAGCCGTTAAAACATACCTTTGAAGTGACTAACCCTGTTCAGACATCTTGAAGCTTCACTTGCATAAACCACTGTCCCACTTGGAAGAATTTTGCTGCTGGGCCACCTCCCTTGGTCCTCGCAGGCCATTTCAGCTACAGCTGCTGCTTATCCATACAGACACACCAAGAGCTGATGGTATGCTTTGCCAGATCATCGTACCAAACAGATGAGCAGTCTGTATTGCTGCAAGAAATGCATGGGCAAAGAATTAATCCTTGCTGAATTTGCTACTGATAACCCACTAGCTGTGACATGGCTCCATGCCAAGCATTTGACTGTATGTATTTTCAGATCTTATGAAAGCAGAAATATATAACTAATCCACAGTGGGATCTGAGAGGTTTAAAAACAGGTGTTTATAAAGAAAATAAGGCTATTAAAGGAAGGATGTACAAGAATACATAAGAATGTAAAAAAGAAAGAGAAAAAGCAGAGGTAAAGGACTTGACTGTGGCAGTAACCGAGCTTCCTGACTTGTGAGTGGTTAATGCTGATTTCTGTCATCACAATACTAGCAAAAATTGAACTATGATTCCTTTTCATTACTTTTTAACAAATTATGTTTTTTTTCCCCTGTACTGGTGAAATGACAGCACATTCTCTGGAAAAGAGAGGACAAAAACATAATTCAAATAAATTGAAAAGAGATGGGAAAAGTATGGAGTAAAAATGTGTCTGAATGAATCATGCATATACTGGGAAAGATGAATTTACACAGGAAAGTTGGCATATTTTTAAAATTTCCTGCCCAGATTGTGACAGCAAAACTAACACGTGGCTTTTGAACCTGCAGCAACTCTTGTGTGTCCATGCCAGAGGCTTTTGTCCACGCAATACTCTCCTCTGCTGCTTTGAATGATCCTCCCAGTCCCGGTCCAGAGGGGTGGGTGGGCGCAGACACACAGTCACAGCAGGCAATGTGTGAAACGTGACCTGGGTCCTCGAAGTAGTTTCTGTTAGTCCAGGAAGTTGAGAAGGGAGGGAGAGGTGCTTTGTGCCATTTTGCTTAAAGACCTACAACACAGAGCATTGCACTGAAGCGTGGGATCTCCAGCTTTGAGTCCTGGCTCTTTATCAGCTTGCTGGGTGACTCTGGACAAGAAATTTAACCTCCTGGTGTCTGCTTCCCCTCATGCAGAGGAGACTGTCCGGACAACTTTTGTGGATCACTCCAACATCCACTGTCGATGAAGACATACACATCAGTATTGTCTTTCTTCAGCATTTCTGAGTGTGTGCAATGGGTGGGCCAAGTCCAGCAGACAGCAAGCTCTTATCCAAGAGGAGTATATTTAAGTTACGACATAGTAGCATGGCATGAATAGGGTAGGACAGGAGAGGATATTATCACAACTACTTCATAGCCAAAAATGCCAGTGCTTGGAAGCAGGAGGATGAGTAAAGCATGCTGGATGGGCAGCAGGTGGTTCGGATCCTGTGCAGTAAGCCCTCACGCTGCACCACTCACAGCCACACTCCGACCAGTTACGGCTCCACGGCTCCCTCAGCTTTTCTTGTGCTCCTGCCCTGGTTCTCACCAGAGAGGTCCAGGGCCTCCTTCTCCCTGGAGAAGGAGTCACTGCCTAATTGTAGTGAAGACTTCAGAGAGGCTGGCTTGTGCACTCACCTCATCCAAGGGCATGGGAAGGGAAAGAGGGGGAAAGGTACAGGAGTAACACAGCACAAACCAGAGAGAGGAGTGAGGAACAGCATGTGGGTCTGTGGTGGTGATGTTGCGTTGAAGAGCTACCAGCACACCCTGGAGTTGCTATGCCCAGTGGAGGGGATGGCACGAAGCCAGGACAGGGTGAAGGAGTTATGCGGTAAATGAAGGCAGACGCATGGGTGCATATGAGGAAGTGTGGGACAAAAGGGAAAACATGACCCAGAGATAAGAGAAGAATCCAGAGAAAGAGCTGAAGAACAATGACAGGGAACAGCAGGAGCATTCAAGGGCAAAGCGATCAGAAAATCTCCCTGCTATAATATTAAATAGTTTTAAAGAGTCTGAACATCGCATATAGCATTATTGCTGGCATGCTTTCATTGTAGCAATTACTGAGCAAACATCTGAATTTATTAAAGACACCTATAACGACCCCATCAGCTTACAGTTGTGGGGCAACTCACTTGCAGTCATCCCAGGGTTAATGGGCCCTGGGGATCCTTTGGTCCAGGCACAATTTTATCATCTCTACTGGGACCAAGCGAATTGTTAGCAATGTTGGCCCACTCTCATGATTGCTGTTAGGTGCTGCTTTCATCCCAGGCTTGCTGGACTGAGTCACAGCAAAAAGAAAGAGAAGAAATAATGCAGGAAACAAAGAGAACACATTTAGGAGGGGTATTAGAGCAATACAGTTACTGTTTTAGGTGTTCTTCAGGATTTAGCCAAAGCTAGTTCCATGATTGATGTTTGCAGCTTTTTCTCCCTAAGCCAATCCAGAGAGGCCCAGGAGCTCTAAAGCATAACCCAGGGGCCACACAACTCCCACAGAAGTCAAAGAGCTAAATTCTCGCCCAGGATAAACCAGAAAGCACTGTTAAAAGCAATGGAGAACCCGTTTTCCAGTAGCTGAAGAGCTGGCCAGCAAGCAGTCTACTGAGGCACCTGGGAGCAGGCTGTGCCCCAGGGAAAGGGCTGGAGGCATCCTTGGGTGTGGGGGTGAGGCTCAGATGTCCATCATGGACCTTTATGGAAAATCCTACTAATTTCAGTTGATATTTGTTTGGTGCTGGGGAAAAGAGAGAGAGAGAGAAACTGAGAAAGTGAGAAAATGAGAAAGAAAGAAGGAAAGAAAGAAAGGAAGAGAAAGAAAAAGAAAGGAAGGAAGGAAGGAAGGAAGGAAGGAAGGAAGGAAGGAAGGAAGGAAGGAAGGAAGGAAGGAAGGAAGGAAGGAAGGAAGGAAGGAAGGAAGGAAGGAAGGAAGGAAGGAAGGAAGGAAGGAAGGAAGGAAGGAAGGAAGGAAGGAAGGAAGGAAGGAAGGAAGGAAGGAAGGAAGGAAGGAAGGAAGGAAGGAAGGAAGGAAGGAAGGAAGGAAGGAAGGAAGGAAGGAAGGAAGGAAGGAAGGAAGGAAGGAAGGAAGGAAGGAAGGAAGAAGATAGAAATAACAACAACAACAAAACCACTCGGTATTTCCCAGGTGCAACTTTCAGGGTCAGGACAAGAGGTCAGAAACTCCTTCCTGTTGCCCAACTCTTTCTCAGCTCTCTGCCCATCCTAAGACCTGAATAGCACATCTCCTGAGGGACACTCCATGGGTGTAAATGCCTTAACTTCCCTGGCTTTGGGTGGTGAAGGGGATCACTGATCTGAGCCAGCTGAAGATCTGGCTTCTATGAGCATAGAATGGTTTGACCTGAGGAAAAAAATGCCATCCCAGTCTGGAGTGTGCCACGGTGATCTGGAAGGAGAAGACCAGCATAAGAGGTGAAAGCTGTCTCAGAAAAGCTGATGCTTCTGCAGAAGTTACATCACTTGTGTTTGTTAATTCTTCATCCATTCCTAAAACCTAGGTTCCGGGATGTCTCTGTGCTGTTGCTAGCTAATGGGAAGCCTGCGTATCTCACTCAGATGTTATTAATTCCAAGTGAATATATTTGTTAGCTTTTTCTACTTACCCTCCTCATGTTCTCGCATAAAAATGACTCAAAAAAAAAAAAAAGTATTTCCTGGAACAGTTCTTGACAGCCTGTTTACCATCTTAAATTGATCACCCATCACAGATTCTTTCTCTGCCATAACCACTCAATATTTCAGGGCCAGGCCCCAAGAACTCACATTAAGTAGGGAAGATTTGCACACCGTGTCTTTGAGACAGAGGAGCCGTTTGAAAGGTTAAATGCAGGGGTCTGCAGCACTCTCCATCTTGGCTGGAGGCTGAAATTCTGCAGGCAGGAGTGAAAGGCAAGCACTCTGCAGCAGCCCTCAGCAGGCATGGGGACTGCATACTTGGAGCTGAAAGCTGGTGGAAACGGGAGCAATTCTGCTTCTGAAGGTGATCTGAGCAATTTCTGTTTCCCTTTTTCTTTTTTCCCCCCCATGGAATTTTTCAAATCTGCAGTAAAAGTGTGTTTTTCATTTTGGTTCAATATGAATAAAAACACAAAATGGCTTGCAGTTTTCATTCTTTTTTTCCTCCTTTTCCTCCAAGTTCCATTATTGCCGGATAGGAGAGTTTGGGATGGAAGAGCAGAGAGGAAACAACCACACAGAACCTAAATGAATGAAAATATGAATGATCTTGAAACACAAGGAAATTTTTCATTTTACATCAAAACAAAATAAAGTTTTGGTTAAAAATTACGAGTGCTGAACATGCAGATAAATAACCAGAGCTCTCATGCTATTTAAAAAGTCATCTGTTATTTTAAGAGTGCTGCTTACTGACAATATTTCAGCTTCCACTCAGGTGCCTCTTATCCAAATTTGCCATCCGGCTTTCTGCAGCACAGAAGGTCTTTGGGGTGGCTTGAGTTAAAGTGAGGATGATGAGGGGATACAGGATATTTGGAAACACACATTCCTGCTTTGAACAGCTGGAGCATTACCTGGAGCTCCAGCCCCATCGCAGATACCAACCCCTCGGCGGCGGTGGCCGAGCAGCAGCCCAGGGTGTGCGCCCAAGAAACAAAGGGTCCCTGGACTGGACCTCAACCCAAGGCAAGGATGCGTTGCTGGCAGAGGCGATGCCGCCTTCAGGCACTGGGAACTGTGCTGAGTCAGTCTGGGGCCAGCACACGATCATGTAATTTCTTTAGAGCTGTTTGCTTTTATTAAAAAATACTGGTGAGCAGCAGGAGTTTCAAATCAGTCCATTTCTGGGTAGGCTTGTGAAATCCTTTGTTTCCTGCAGCATTAATTATCCATGGCTAGCTGCGCGGGGGTGGCATAAAAGCAAGCCTGGGGAGGAGGGGACCTGTGCCGAGTGGCTTTTGAAGAGGGGATTCAGGGCATTTGTGTGCAGTGAGATGTGAGTGAGCCTGGCGGGCTGGTAGCACAAGGCAGCGTGGCACACGAGCCCAGAGAGCAGCAGGCAGCCGGGGGAGGCACACGTCCTTCACCTGGGGCTGCTCCCCTTGGCACAGCAGTGCTAGGACCCAGTGATGCAGGTCCTGATCCTGCAGCCTGCAAAGCCGCTGCTGATTCAGGATCTCTGTTGCATGGATGGATCCGCTCCTGGTCATTGCGCGGGTCTTGCAGAGCTGAGCTGGGAGCGCCTGGGCTCCTCGTGTTTCAGCTCTTCAGTGATAGACTGGAAACTGTGGGGCATCTACCCTGCAGGGGAGTTTTGAGGATAAAGTTTTTTGATATCAAAACTCTGGATACTGCTCAAAGGAGGTCATGTAAGTCCCACCCATAGTTTCTGAATTATGTTTAACGTGATTCAAGCCTTGCGTAACCATGACATTGTTTTCAGAGAAAAGCCAGTGTAATGTAAGACATTTCCTAGCAAGGACAAGCTCCTACCACTAACCCCTATGCCCCCTGGTCCTGAGGACTGTTTTGTTCCAGCTATACAAACAATATAAACAGTGAGATTAGCAGATTTCTCCTGAAAATCCATATAGATCCATTGTAAAATTGGAGGCAGATGTCCCCGGTTGCTAATCTGTCCCCCACCTGGTGGTGAGAAGAGCCCTTTGCCAGAGGGCGAGTCCATCAACGATTTAAATCCCCCTTATAGTGTGAATCAAGCACACAACTGTCTCATCCAGCTCCTACTGGACCTAGCCTTGGTTATGCCAGTGGTTTCTTGTGGAGCAGAGTCCGGCCATGCTGACATCAGTCCAGTCACCCCAGCGCTGCCCCTTAATCATCACACAACCAGGCAGATTAGTGCATCTCTCCCTTTCTCCCTCATTCACTCCGTGCTTCCCCACATTAATAGCTTCTGAGCAGCTGACTTTAGCATAATGCAGTGATCCAAACACAAGCAGACACAGCAGGATTTACTGGAAGACATTGTCTCTCACAATTCATTATTTATAACAGTCTTTTATGATTAAACCTGAAGCCATTAGAACGGCGAAAGCTCAGGCTGGAACAACATCAGCTTACTCAGAAGCACATAGGCGTGGCTACTCCCAAAAAAACACACTTTTGCAGGCACTGCCTATGGGGTGTATAGGGATAGATTAAGCAAGAAAACAAGATGACAGCATAAGGCTGACGGGACTGATTCTGATCGTGTGGGAAGGCAGGTGACTCTCCGCGCAGAGGAAGGCACCACAATTCATGTGGGTAGCGCTGGGGCTGTTTGCTGGGGCCAGCTTTTCTGCAGAGACCTGGCTGGAGATGTGGCCGTGTCCTACTTCTCCCCAGCCTGGCCCAGATGCAGGTGCTCTCCACAGAGACACCGAGGGCCTCTGGGGCTCCCACACCCTGGTGTCCCCCGCAAACCTCAGCCACAGCAGTGAGCTGCGCAGCCCTCCCTCCCTCCCTCCAGCAGTTACTTATGGAGGTATGCAAACCTGATGTTCACTGCTGCAGCTGCTGCTGGGTCTACAGAGAGCTCCTCACCAGACGTAGGTCTGAGGAGCCCACTTGTGAAGCTGTTGGTCACAGCTGGCAAATACAGCAAATATTCAGGCAGCACTATGGGTAATATCCAGAGCACCCAAGATGCATCACCTCCTAGAAGGTCTGAACCTGCAGCCCTCAAATCCCCAGGTAGGCCAAGGACTGCCTGCTTGTTCACATCCTGACTGTGCTCACCAGACTTCATGCTCAGGCCAATGCAACCCCATGGTGGTCTGGGTACAGCTGATGCTGGGAGAGAGCATGAGGAGAACCCATGTTCACCCAGGAGATGCTCCCTGAGTGCGACCACAAAGCAAAACCTGCCTCCCAGAGCACCTCTGAACAGTCATCACCCTACAACCCCTCCATGCCACCTTCCACTCTACAGATGGATCCACGTACTTGAGGAGGGTCCAAAAACCCTACTGAGGTGCTCTTCAGCTGTACAATAGCCTGTGCTGAGCATTCAGGGCCAGTTCATCAGAGCTTTCTTCTCCCAGAGAGCCTTTCTTCCCATAGCACCATCACCAAGATTGCACAAGCAAGCAGCTATTCTTAAGCAAGAAAATACTCTCAGTGTTGATGAATGGAGGCTTTTCCACCCCACCTAGCACAGGGTTTCAGCTCCCAGGTGGAGTAGGGCTTTCAGCCAGCATTCACTTTATTTAGATGAGAGTGGTGAAGGTCCCAGAGGAGACTTAAAAACAAGCCTCTCCAAGCTGTCTTCTTCATGCAAGATCGCTCACAGCCCCAGCAAGTCAGAGGCACAGGGCATTCTCTCCCACCCCACCGTGCTGCCAGGAGGAGCCCCCTCCTCCAGCGAGATGGAGATGCTGAGACCTCCCAGAGGAGCCGGAGGAGGTGTGGGAGTGCAGGGGGAGGTGGGAGGAATTGCTGCTTTTCCCTCTGTCCTCCTCTCTCCAGCACTTAATCTTAGCGAATGAGGCGAGACAGCCCAGGAGAGTGGAAAGGAGGAATAAAGGGAGAGGCCCTTTTGTCTTCTCTGAGAGCACAAGGGCTTGTGTCTGTAGAGCAGTTATCTGATGGCTCCCTGCCCTACCCGGGGCTCTAGCAGACAGGAAAGCTCATCTATCATTGGCTGCGATGGCTCCACACAAGAGGCAGCAGGAACAGTTTTTCAGCATCCTTCAGAAATGTTTGCGGTGATGCTCTCCAGAGCCATCCTTCTGATATCGCTTGCTTTGACCCCCTCCTCACCCAGGAGCTGACTCTGAATGGCTCCATGTGCAGCTGGGGGTCAAAGGCCAGAAATTTCCAAACTCAGAGAGGAGAAAAATAAAAGCAGAGGGAAAAAAAATTTAAAAAATGCTGGCAGCTGTTTGCCAGAGCAGTGAAAGAAGGAATCTCTCTATGGCAAACAACAGCATGGCATCTTTCTCCCTCCCTAAACAGTAAGAGTTGTGAGTACATTGCAGATTTCTCATAGCCAGCTTCACAGCTCAAGCTGTGGAGTCACTGTTTTTATCTCTGCCATCTCTAGTTTGGTCCAGAGCAGAGATTATTTCAGTCAGCCCTGCTGCTGTTGGACATGCCTTGCTTGATGGGCCTTAACTGTGCTCCACTGACCTTACCAGGAGCAAGATCATGACCAAGACGCTCAGGTCCCAGCATTGGGCAGAGTCTGTTCTTGCTTTTTGGAAAATTAAAGAAGTTCCTCTCCCTCTGCCCAGAGCCACAGGCTAACAGTGCATAGAAAGGCTCAGAAAAACTGAGAAGTCTGGACAGCAAAAATCAATGCACTTCTGGAAATGGTCTCACCATCCCGTGGAAGACACCATCTGAGCACTGCCCCTAGCTCCCCTCTCTGCCCCCAGTCACTCTGTTTCCCTCTGAGTTGAGGGAAAATGAGAGGTTTTCATGTATTTTTTGCTGAGTATCGCTAGCTTCCCCATCACTACAGCATCTAAACTCACTTGGTCCCTTCCAGCCAGCCAGCCATAGAGGAAATCCCAACCTTGCCTGAGCGCCCAGTCCATCATGAGCAGGGTTCTTAGGTGTCGCTGGCCATTAGTGCCAGGAGCAGCTCCCTAATAAGGATTTTAGCAGCAGCTTGCTGCCTTTGGTAAAAACCACCTGCAAATGATAGCTGTGTGATGGTGATGGCTCCTCAGAGGGCTGGGCTGGGAGTTCTGGGACCAGGGCTGTGCCCAGGCCGTCATGTAGCTGGTCAGTGGTTCTCCACCATCAGAGCCCACATTGTTTGGAGCAGGAGACCTGTGTGGGCACCAAGGAGCCCTTCTGACCTTGTTCCCAACTCTCCCTCCTGGGAAACCTCTGACCTAATAAAGAAGAGATGAGTGTTGACATAGCTGGTGAGACACGTCACATTTTATTTACACAGCCACTCATGCAGTAGCGAACTCCTTCAGCTCACCTTTGCACTGGCACAAATTAGGAGTAGCAACACTGCGGTCCAGAGGTTAAGTCCATGATGAGTAACAGATTCCCTTGTAGTTCGTTATCTCACTGCTGTGACCTTGCTGCTGAAGTGTAACCTCAATCCATCATTTCTGGAGAATAAATTCCTTTATCAAATTTTAGGCCTGGAGTCTTTCAGTCCCTGGCCAACAGGGTCAGGAGATTATTTTATGCTGCCAGAACTCTGACACCATTTTAAGGGTTCATCTACAGCTATCAGTATTCATAACTTTTTAATATTTTCATATTCTTATGCATGTGCCTTCATCTGCCTGGCTGTGATATTAATAATCCTGAAAATATCCCAGCTTTGTTTAAATGGTTGCCTCATGGGGGCACATACGTGGTCGACATAGGGGATAGACATTTTTTCTGTACTTCTGTCTGATTCCTTGGGTACAACCTTAGCTTATACAAGCCCAACGGGGTCAGTTCCACCACTTGAACTCTTTTCAAATGGTGTTGTCAACCAAAGAAGAGTGTTACAGCTTGTTAACCAGTCATGAGATTCCAACAAACACAGCAAGCGTTTGCTTGTTCCAATGAGCAAATCCTCTCCCCTTGTTGGATAATTAGCTAGTTTTCTATAACTAAACAATTTCTGGTGCCATGTGAGGCTCGATCTGTTCTTTCAGCAAACCCCCAAGCTAAACGATGTTCCAAATGATGTCCACAGCCCAAAGGGATGTTTGTTTTCAATTGCGTTTCCACTTCTTAAACTTCCAAAAAACGTACATTTATGCAACTCAAAGAAAAGAAAAGCCATTCCGGTGATAACTGGGCATCAATGATGTCCTTTGAATTCTTTTGAGCTGTACTTTAGACTTGGTTATCCAAGAATTCATTGCGGAATGAAAAAAAGTCAAGGTGGGTTTGGTTTTAGCCAGGAAACACAGTTCTGTCCACAGTATTCACATGATTTAGCCTGTCAAGCTCACTTTTGCTGATGTAAAATTCATTGCAGCAAAACAAAGTACAAGAGCTGGTGAGTTTACGCATAGATGAGGCATATCTTCCCGCATGTTGGGTCATCCTGAACTGACATGCTTGGGGATTTTCATGGGTATTTTTACCTTTGGGCCATAAAATAATCAATCCACTTCATAAGCATTATTATTGGTTCCGGCATCTGTGTATGATTCTCAGTAAACACAAGACTGGAAGAGCGGCTTACAGGTCCAATTTCAGGTCTAGTCAGAAAGCTGACAAAGCAGGCAAGGTCTTATGCTTCTTGACAGGAAAAAGGTGAGGTGGCTTCCTAAAACAAAGGCACTGTCTGTGCCAAATAAATCCTCTGTTCAACACGATTCTGCCTATAGCAGGCATTGAAAGCAAGCTTGTATCTCATGCCATAGCAGTCTAATCTATCTGCCTCTACCTAATCCCAAGTAGATTGGCATTTATGGGTGATATGTAACTGTTCTGCCTCTGCGGTACTGCAGAAAATATTGGATTGCATTTGAGACCGCTGATCTTGTGGGATTCTTGGTGCCAGGGGGGTGGAATAGCAATAGACAGGAAGGATATAAGAAATTATTAGAGAGGGTATGAAAGAAGGTTTTATGGTCACAAATGGTGTGGAGAAGGTGGCTGAGGAGCAATTGTACATTATTTGTTATACACGAGAACTGAAGAGTGCTCAGTGAAAAGAGCAAGTAGCAGATTTATTTTAAAATAAACAAGGGGAAGTACTTGTTCACACAATGCATAGCTGAACCGTGACTCATCATTGCAGGATGTTGTGGAGGCCAAAAGCCTACACAGGTTTAGAAAGACTCGGGGAAAAGAAGCCCAGGGAGAGCTATTAAATAAGACAGCTCAGATGCTACCTATAGTTCACAGTCCCTAAAGCACTGGTTGCTGGGAATTAGGCTGCGATGGCAATAAGCAGGGAATAGGTAACTTGATACCTGCCATGTTTCCTACCTCTTTCCCCAGGAATCTGCTTCTTGTCGGTGTCAGAGAAGACTGTGCTAGATGGACTTTCTGAGCCAGCATTCATTTATGTTTTGCAACACAAGCTTATTTGTGAACCAAATTGTGGTCATATTGATGACACGCCAATGGGAAGATGGCCGTGAGGGGGTCTGCTGTGTGTGTGGGATGTGCGCAACACGCCCCTGGAACTGGATAAATTGATGGTCAATTATACATCTGAGTGTGGGAGTGCCATTATTCATTTGCCTTGCTTCCAGGCTGTGTGATAGACTGTCGTGAGCAAAGTCACACCTGAGGAGTGCAGCTCTTGTCACATACTTGGGATTTTACTGTAAAGGTGAAACTTGTGACTGTTCCACCAATGACCAGGGCCCAGTTAGTTTTTCTGTCTGGGTTTCTTCTCAAAGGTGAGTGAAGAAAAGGAAATACAAAAGTCTATTTTGGCACTGAAGTCATTTGTAATAGTGTGTCTAAATACAGGGTTGACATCTCACTGTTGGAGAGCCTTGATCTGACAGCCTCAGGAGTGGATAATGTGAATTGCTCCAAAACCTGCACCCATTCCTCAAGGGGCAATGAGCAGCCTGGACGTGGTGCTGGCTGTTTCTGCTCTCCAGCTTGTAGCAACTCATGTGGGTCCCTCACACCACGGCTAATCCTTGCTGTGCCTCCTACCGGTGAGGCCAGTCTCTGGCCCACCACTAACCTCAAAAATATCTGAAGACTGGGCTACCCTCACCAGATCCTCATCACAGTTTTGGATAGCCTGGTTTTCCTCTAACATCTCTGCTGGTGAGGCCTCTAAAACCCCTCTAAAAGGGGTTAAAGTAATTAGACCTCAAATTGGCAAGGAGGTTCTTGTTCCCATCCACCACTCAGCCTCTCAGGAAGATCATTACAAATTTCATCTTTGTGTGTATTTAATATATCTAATTAAATACACAAGCCCCTGTAGAGATTTCACATCTGAAGATGGCTCTGCCTGGATGGGAGGAACAGGGAGATCCATAACAGGGCTTGAGAAACAGAGAATTACAAAACTGCTGCTTTTATTGTCCTAAAGCAACTTCATTTAAGTGTATCCAAGTCTCCACTGTAAAGTGTAAGCACATAACACCAGGGAATGGTGGCAGGGAAAGTGCAGAGTAAATAATATCATAATCACAGAGGAGAGCAAGTCTCTAACATTGCACAAAACACTGCACAGACATACATCCCTACAGAGCAGATGGGCCTTCAGTTGTCAAAAGTATTTTCTTCCTGAATTTCAGGTAGAGAGTGAGGTGGAGAGACCTGAATGTCAAGGAAAATGTGAACAGGTAAATCCCAAGGGCCAAGCTTGGGAAGACGAGCAAATATCACAAAGAGGTGGCTTTTCTCTCTCAGAAGTAAGTCTTTGCCATTGTCCTGGTGATCTGTAGTAAAACATTTTCTCTTCTGTCTTTGCTTTGGCTCATTGAGATTAGCTGAAACATGCAGTTCTAAAAATATGGAAAATTCACGTTTTTTCCTGTGGTTCACTCTCTCCTGGCTTTATGTGCAGAAAAAGGATATGCCCGTGTTTGATCTGGCTTCATTCTTACTTCGATTCTCTGAAAATTTTATAGATATTGGATCTGGTCATGTTCCCCCCCTACAAGTCTGGAAAAATTACTGGCTTTGTCAGATGAAAGCAGCTATACAAATTAGCTATCAGCTGCTAAATGTTTGGAGATGGAAAGTGCCAAGATCAATCAAGTTAACAGTTTTCCTCCTTCTGCTAAATTAATGAAAAAAAAAAAAAATCTCTCTGCTCATAAAGAAAACCACCAGAAGTCATCTTCTCACTACTAGGATTGCTGTTCAGTCAAGCAGACCTCGCTAACATTTTGTTTGCCAGTGCTGTGCTGTGAAATTACAGCTTATCTCCCTATGCTATTTGAGAAGGTGATTTGTTGTGCAGTGTTTTGGTGAGATGAAACAAATTGCAGGAAACTGAGCTTGGATGGGTTGCACTGGGTCCATACTGAATCCCTCAGGTTTCAACTAAGGGGCCTTTTTGCTTTCTTATTCAATTTCTCTGCTTTAAACCATATGGAATTAACTGTCGTTGGTGGAGAGAGGGATGAGGTGCAGAAACTCCACCAGCTTTGTTCTTTCCTTGTCCTGCCAGAGCTGACTCCTAAGAGGTATCTCGGATTTGATGTCAGCAGTACTCTTCTCCAGGCATTACAAAGTGCTGCACTGAGTCCCAGCCATTGCCTTTAAGTTCTTTAAGACAAGAAAATCATTACAGAAAAACCCTATGTCAACAACAAATAGAGGCACTATATTATCTTTGGGAATTTATATCTGAAAAAGGAACTCCATTCCCTGTTAGTCGTGAACTGAAGACCGTGGCAGAAGACGTGGTCCTGGTAGAACTGACCAGGGAGACTGGGCTTTTGCCTGCGCGCTGCTGCTGCCATATGTGCTTCACATGCCGCCTTCGACAGCTTGGCACCACAGCAAGGACACTGTCACCATCAGCCAGCTTGGAGTAGAAGGCCATCAAAAGGGAGAGGATGCTGGAGAACTGACTTTGGGAAAACTAACATCCCTTTTAGCTTTATGTCCTCTCCTACATGAGAAATCCTGCTAATGCACCAGCTCTACAAGCTTCCTTTTTAACACTGCTCCTTCCTACAAGTGCACAGAAAGCCCCTAACAAAATATATTCATTTACAGCTGCCAGCAGTTTTGTTTGAATAGATCTTTAAAATAGTTAAAAATGAAACTCCTTATTCCATAACCAAAAGAAGGTTTGAGTTAAAGACAAATGACTTAAGCCATTTGGGAAACGCATAAGTGCTTTAGCATCTTGTTAAGGTAACGGCCGTGCTGCTTGAAATGACAGGATGGGGAGTCACGAACTGCTCCTATATCCCTCTCACAACTTGTAGTGAGCCTGCTCACTGCAACGCACTGACCACATAAAACCCACAGACAACAGTTTCAGGGACTGGAATGTCAGACCCTGGGATGTGAGAACTGTGCAAAGCCTCCAAGGATGCCCTCTCTGGCTGCCTTTCATTGCATCCAGCTGTCCCGTGACAGCTCTGCGCTGTGGGTTGTGCATGATACTTCATCCTGTGAAGTCTTCATGCTTGTCTCCTTAAGCTACAATAAGACCTCTTTAGACCTCTAAGATCTATTTGGCTGTCCTTTCTCAATGGGGGGAAAAAAAAAAAAAGAAAAGAAAAAAAAGGCACTATGGTATTTTTATTTCTATTTTCTCCAGGTTCATAGAAAGTATAATTTGTTCTGCTCAGCCATGCGAAATTTCACCAACCTGAACTGGCCTGATTACTTATCCAATTGCATAATTGTTTCAACTATAGAAAGCTAAAGAAAGAGTTTCCAGAGGGTTTTTTTTTTTTCCTGTGTTTAAGTAGGTTTGAAGCACTAGAATTTAACTTAGCTTTAAAAAAACCCTTATACTTCGGAAGATGTTAACTTTGGCTCCTAAAAGGGATTAGCCATAATACTAAACATATGCTATTATAACTCAGGAACACAGAGACACACAGACTCTTTTTTTTCAGTGATTTTGGACGTTGTCTCCATGTGTAACTTTATACATAAATAAGAATTCTTTCTCTCTCACCCCACCCATGTATTTTTAATATTGTCTCTGGAAAGGCTCTTCTTAAACACTTTAAGGAAGTTTTTTCTTTTCCAAAGATTTTTTTCCTGCCTCTCTCCTTAAATCAAGAACTTGGGTGGCCTCTTTTCTGATAAAAGGGCGTCAGTCCTGCGAGCTTTGGGGTTTCAGCTCTTTCCCCAAGCATCTGTCCTGGCTTATGTCTGCACATGTGGTGAACGAAGCAGGTGCTCTAGAAAGACTCCAGGAGAAAATGCTATGCCAGCAATGTTCCCGTAGCACTAACTTGCAATGAGCAGAAATTTAGAACTACCTTGGCTGCAACACCCATGAGTACTTTTGATCCAGAGACTACCACATTTTAAAAATTGCTGGTTTAAGAATGTTTTGGAGCCCAGATAGCCCTGACACCACCACAACAACCTCAGTGCAGTTGCTCCTCATTGTAGTAGGGCAGGAATTCAACAGTGGATCACAATCCCTCCCAATTGCACCGATCCATTCTTGATTCAAGAAGTTCTGAGAGGAGAGAGGATTTAGCAGATAGGATAGGTAGAGGTCTGAAGCATGTGGTCTGAAGCAAGGAGGGACTGAGGGAACTAGGCTTGTACAGCCCTGAAAAGAGAAGGCTGAAGGGCATTTTACTGCTGTCCTCAAATACCTTGCGGGGGATATTGGAAGACACAGACACGCTCTTCTTGGAGGTGCACAGTAATAGGACAAAAAGCAACAGGCACAAGTGGGAGACTGAGAAACTCCTGTCAGATATTAGGGAAAAAAAATTCTTACTATGAGGGCAGGCAAAAACTGGGCAAGCAGGTTGCCCAGATGACAGGAAATTGCCATCCTGGGAGATGGCAAAAATGTGGATGAGGCCCTGAGCAACCTATGTAGCTGGCCCTGCTTTGAGTGGAGAGCTGGATTAGATGACAGCTAGAGATCCCTTCCAACCAGAATCTTTCAATGTTTCTGTGATTTCTCACATACTGTTCCTTTCTTTTCTGTCTTCTGTGCTGATGACTTTGAATTGCAGATTCACAGAATGGTTAAGGTTGGAAGGGACCTCTGGAGGTCATCTGGTCCAACCCTCTGCTCAAGCAGGGACCCCCAGCAGGTTGCCCAGAACCATGTCCAAGCAACTTTTGAAGATCTCCAAGGAGGAGACTCCACAGCCTCTCTGGGCAACCTCTGCCAGTGCTCAGCAGAGAAGTGCCTGCAAAGCACAGAAGTGCTTCCTGATGTGCAGAGGGAACCTCCTGTGTTCCCGTTTGTGCCCATTGCCTCTCGTCCTGGCACCGTGCACCACTGCAAATAGCCTGGCTCCATCCTCTTTGCACCCTCCTTTCAGGTATTTACAGACATTGATGACATCCCCCCTGAGCCTCCTCCTCTCCAGGCTGAACAGCCCCAGCTCTCCCAGCCTCTCCTCACAGGAGAGGTGCTCCAGTCCCTCGATCATCTTGGTGCCTGTACGTTAGACTATTTCCAGTATGTCCAGGTCTCTCTTGTACTGAGGGCCCAGAACTGGACACAGTTCTCCAGGTGCAGCCTCACCAATGCTGAGTAGAGCAGACGGATCACCTCTCCTGACCTGCTGGCGATACTTTGCCTGATGCAGCCAAGAACACCATTAGCCTTCTTAGCAGCAAGGGCACATTGCTGACTCATGTTCAACTTTGTATGGCTGTGCCTAGTCTTTTGCTCTGAAACCTGCATAATAAACAATTTTGGCCAGCCCAGATTTGAGGATTGACTCAATAACCATTTTGGGATCCAGGAAAAGTGGTCATTCTTTCACCTTCACAGATGTCTCATTTATAAATCATGGCTTGTTTGTTTCATCTGCCTTCCAGTCCCTACTACCTTCTATTTTGATACTAGAGTAGCAAAAAAAGCCTCTGGGGATGAGTGTAAGGTAGGTTTGTAAGAGAAAAGGAGACTGTCACACACTAGTAGGAGCTGCCTGGAGCACTTTCATTAACTATGCCTTCACGCAGGGCCTTCTTTCTGTGGTAGTATAGTTCCTCTGGTCAATTACTCCAGCACACTGCCAAATGTGAAGATAGGGATCTTGAATAACCCTTCATGTCTCTTGACTTAGAGCAGAGTATCAAAAGCACTGAAAGACAGACCTGAGGAGGTGCCTTTGCCTAACAGAAGTCAGAGTAAAGAGAATAAACATGGACTGCCAGTATTGCATCCAGACAAGCAGGGAATGCCAGTTCCTTTCTGAAAAGAAGCTACGCAAGATTCACGCACCTTTTCTGCTTTCATTGGTATGAAGTAGCCAAATGTTCCTATTCCTTTTCTACATAAACATTTCCACTGAAGTTAAAACGACTGTATAAGAGCATGAATTAGCCCCATGCTTGCCAAGTTGTTGTGGTTTAACCCGGCAGGCAGCTAAGCACTACACAGCTGTTTGCTCACTCCCCCCGCGGTGGGATGGGGGAGAGAATTGGAAGAAAAAAAAGTGAAAGCTCGTGGGCTGAGATAAAGACAGCTTAATANCCCCCCCTTTGCCCCAGCCAGCCCCCCCAGTGTTATTGTTCAGCATGACGCCACATGGTATGGAATATCCCTCTGGTCACTCTGGGTCAGCTGTCCTGGTCCTGTCCCCTCCCAGCTCCTTGTGCACCCCCAGCCTCCTCACTGGCAGGGCAGCACGAGAAGCTGAAAAGTCCTTGGCTCTGTGTAAACACTGCTCTGCAGCAACTGAAAACATCACCATTATTTTCATCAAAAATCCAAACCACAGCATTGTGTGAACCTCTACAAAGAGAATTTAACTCTGTCACAGCCAAAACCATGACACAAGTACTTTGATATCCTTGGAAAAAACAGTCTGTAGAGGTTTTAGCCATTATTTATTGACATGAGTATTGATTCTTGTAAAATATTGTCTGGTTGGAATACTGCAATGCCACTCTTTAAGTGTTAAGTATTGCAACATGTACTTGCAATATAAGCCAGAATGTTGTTTGTATTTGTCAGTCCAGGCATGTATGCACACACAGGATGCCATCAGTACATGCTGGGGGCCACCCAGGTGGAAAGCAGCTTGGCAGAAAAGGACTGGCTGGTCCTGGTGGACACCAAGTTGAATGTGAGTCAGCAATGTGCCCTTGCTGCTAAGAAGGCTAATGGTATTCTTGGCTGCATCAGGCAAAGTATCGCCAGCAGGTCAGGAGAGGTGATCCGTCTGCTCTACTCAGCATTGGTGAGGCTGCACCTGGAGAACTGTGTCCAGTTCTGGGCCCTCAGTACAAGAGAGACCTGGACATACTGGAAATAGTCTAACGTACAGGCACCAAGATGATCGAGGGACTGGAGCACCTCTCCTGTGAGGAGAGGCTGGGAGAGCTGGGGCTGTTCAGCCTGGAGAAGAAGAGGCTTTTATCAATGTCTATAAGTACAGACACATGCATATACAGAGCAAGTGCTGCATAAGGTCCAGTCATCTGTCCTTCCTACCCTGACTTCAGGGGAACAAAGATAATATTCAAGAATCTCAACTGGTTTTAATGGGCATTTAACATTTCAATAACTAACAGAAGGTCTGGTTGGCCAAAGAGACAAGTCAACAGTTGTGTGTTTGCTCAATCCAATGAAAAACTCCTCCTAGTGCTCATATAGTGCTTTATGAATAAATCAGTTAAAGTTGTGCAACACAACTTGGTTCAGGCTGTAGACCTGTGGTTTGTGTTGGCTGCAACTTTCAGCATTCCTGCAGCACTACTAGCTCAGGAGTTGATGGAAGTGTCTTGCTGTCACATAGCAATGTGCTCCCACGGCTCACAGAGAAATCCACCATCTGGTGCTCCTCGGGCTCCATACGCAGGGACTAGGTCCTCAACATGTAATCCAGGATTAGCAGGTTGCTTGGGGAAGAGCAGAAAGAATTGTTGTATAAATCTCACCCTGTGTACAGTAATGAGGTTCCTTCCTAGAAAGGCAAAGCTTGGGTCCCCGTCCACTTGGGATCCATATCCAGCACCCCATCAAGAAAGGGAGCTCAGCACTTTCTTTTATAAGTGTAAAATCTACTCTTTTCTTTCAAAACATGGGAAATAGCATTGTACTGAAGAAAGTGTTGTATACAAAGTCTTCCATGCATGCATTCAGACATTTAAGACATGGGACATCCAGTGTCGGTCTCTGTAGTGGCTGGGACAATTGCATAGGCTTTTAACCTCTGTTCCTGGGACTATCTGTGCACTACATGTGAAAATCATCTACATGAGTTCCAGGAATAAGGTTTATACTAAAGGATTCGTGATCCTCAAGTGATTACCTTAATCTTAACGTTTGTTTTTGCTCTCCTTCTGACAAAATTTATCTTGAATTCCTCTCAAATGAAAGCTGGGAGAGGCCTTCTCTCTGAGACTCAGAGTTTGGGGTGGTGACCTAGGATGCAGGAATGCGTGTCCCTGTAGGCATAAATGAGTAATGAACCTGGCTTTCCTGCAATCCCAGTGAGTGCTCTACTGATGGGATCTTCACTTCTAGGAGCACAACACTGGGTTTGCTGTCCTCAGACAGCAGCATCTGTCTGTACTTGGTGGGAGCCCCTTTCTGTTGGAGTCTCCGCAATATGCTCCTGTATGTAGCTTGTGAGATGCACATAACGGGTGCCATGTTTGTAGATCTGCAGGCCCAGAGCGTGCTGGTCAAAAGTGAGAGGACCGTTAAGGTCAGAAAGTGAAGGCCCTTTAATGTTTAGATACTCTGGACCTTGTCTGCTGAAGGAGGATTTTCAGATCCACAGCTACCCATTTGAATGCCTTATCGGTACCCTATCAGGTGACTAAGACCCACATTCACAGAGGGTTTTGGGTGCCTAACTCTTGCATAGGATCCACAGTTTTGGTCATGTATTTGGGCCAGTATATTGAGTGTGTGACAGATGCCAGAGTCTGCTTCATCTCCCAGCTGGTACCCAATACACAGAGGACAAGAACTGGTCACAGCACTCAGCTTGAATGCTAGTTTTTCAGTTGCATCCAAGCTAGAAGAGAAAACAGGCCACAGGTTGTTCTCTGGACAAGGTGTGGCACAGTTTCAATCAATATAGCTCACCTTTCTTACTTCCTAGGACATGGTGGCTGACCAAGCTGCCCATAGGAGGGTGCCCACCAGCAGCTTAGCGATGAGGAAGAGCACAGACAGTGCTCAGATCCTGGCCTCACCCTATTTGCTCACAGAGAATAAGCTTTTAACTCAAACTACAGAGACCTGCACTTCTATTTGTGGAGGTGCTGGATTTACTTTGCAGTGTACCAGCACCCCTTGGGAGATGTTCTGTTTTTGCTACACTTGCTCCTGGAAAAGCATTGACAGATGGTCTCATTTTTTAATTTCATTTTAGTATTTACACCTGATGGCAAGTAACAGGTATACCAATGCTGGCCCAGCTATGAGCAGAGACTCTCGCCCCCACAAAGGTACTCAGTATATCAGGTTATAAAGCCTTTGATGACAGACAGTATCTCCCTTGTGGATAGAAAGGTACCTTCTAACAAAACCAGTCTGAACCCTCGCCGACTAAGTGCCATCTATTTGATCTTTCTATCTTCATCTCTTCAGTTAGGGTTTGCTAGGGAATCTTTTCATACTTGTGGTTCTACCTCCATTGCCAAAAAGTGGGAGGTTTGAACAAATCCTTGCTACTTGAAATCCTGCTGAGGTACATCTCAGAGGAAAAAACAGATGAGTCCAAAAGATAATGTCATTGCTGAAAGTGAAGAGAATCAGCAGACATTATTCAAGTTTTGAATGAGAAAAACAACTATTTATTGGAATTATGAAGATGAGCAACTCTATAAAATATTTAACACATTCAGCTAATGCAAGTATTTCAGTGTCAGCACTTAAATATATCATAGCATGATATAGTGACATATTTACACACATAGTATGCACTAGGGATGCACCGTAGAAGTAACATCCAGGCATTCCATAAATTCAAGATTGTGCATTTTCTGCCAGTTTTGCAGGCAGAGAACAGCTCTCCTGGTGTTTCTCTCTGCCCAGCTCTAGCACTTTTCTCCTCTGCAAGTCCTGGAAGCAAAATCTTTGGGCTCTGATCCATTGTGATTGCTCAGTGCAGAGTCTGTACCTCCAGAGAGGTGTCACCTGAGCAGGAGTCTGCCTGTGAGGACCTCTCAGGGCATCAGGGCCTTGGTCAATATGTCTCCAGAGCACAGATGTCAGCTGGGAATGGCCAAGCCTGAAAATCACTAGAACTGTTTTGTAAACAACATGAAGGATAATTAATGACCCCATTATAAAGACACGGCTAAAGACAACTGCAGATTGACTTTTGGCAGACTTTTTTGGCAGAGTGGATCTGAAATAGCAGAGAAGATCTCATGGGATCTGGATCTATTTGCTTCACACAATGTTTGCATCCATCAACTCCTGAGGATCTATATAGATCACTACTGACCCACAAAGATGGGTGGCTTGGGAATGACCTCTTACTAAGTCTTCCTCCTACAAAGGGATTAAGCTTTTTGGCATCCTATGCAGAGCATGATCCTTGAAACTCCACTTACCCTTTCTATGGGCAAACCTTGGTCCCTAACCTACAAATAAGCACTTGTGCAGACTTCTGCTAATGGCCTACAGAGATCTGCACTGTGCACAGCTCTCTGCAGGCACAGTTCTTGGGCTTGGATTCTTTGGGCAAGTGAAAAATGGCAGACTAATCATGAATGTTTTCAAGATTGAAGGAAGAAAGGAACGATATTCATTTCAGTAGTTACATTCAAGGCTTTATCAATTGTGTTAAGTTCTTTAAAGTTCCCTCTCTTTTCTCATTGTTATACTTTAGCTTTTTTCTAGTGTGTCCTTGGGTAAGAAGGTAAATTAAAATGGAAAGCAACAGTCATCATCAGAGCACTGGAAATACTGTTACAGCCCATCAAATATGGATCATACTGTTCAAATCTGTGATTATGCCACTAACTGATTTGATTCTTTGGAATACAGTAGACAACAACATAAAAAATAATCCCCAATATCAGACAATTGAAATATTTCTTTCTGGGAATCTGGACTATCCCACAGAGATGAACAAGTATTCCTTTCGTGTCTGCCAAGCACTCACTTGCTCTTCCATAAAATCACTTCTCCTGAGGCCCCTTCCAGCCTCAAGCTCCACAACATGTTTCCTTCCCAGGCCTCTCAAGTTCAGTTTCTTGACTTGTTTGATAGTCTCACTGACTGCTTTTACCTTGTGTAAACTGAGGGCAACATTTTTGAGTTACTTGTTGTGTCAAGTGCTTCTTAGATGTTTTAGGAGTCCAAAAGAACACAAATCTTTCAATCTTTTAATGCTTTTTGGTCTTGCTACACAGTTTGCACTGCATTGTAGGTCCCAGGTAATTTGCTATTGCACAAAAATAATTAAAAAAAAATGAGAAGGGAAAATGATGCCTTATGTGTCTACATGAGGCAATGATACACATACACCTCCTTTCTCAGGCAAGCAAACAGTCTGAGTGGTTGCTTGAGTCACAGCTGCCCGAACATGGCTATGAGTAGTGATCTCTGGACTTGCTAAGCCAGGACACCAGAGAGATGCTGTCCTTTGTCAAAAATAGTGAGCAGAGCTGTATCAACAGCCAGTTTCAATCTGGCCACATGAAGATACACATCAGTCTGTCACTTCATTCTGCATAAGCCCACTTTGAAAAAACTGTACACAAAAGCCACTGCAGCCATAGCAACGTGTTTTTAAACAAACTATTCCTCAACATAGTTTTTATTGACTGATGTAACCCCTTCTTAAGCAAATGTAGCGGTATATATGTCTCTATGTAAGTATTTAAATATGCATATTTACGTATTTAATATAAGTCTGTGCATGTATGGGTACATATATGTATGTACATATACTTAATGTACAACAATGGTGATGTCCTGTAAGGCACAGGGTTCTCTGAATATGCTCAGTGGCTCAACGCACTGCTCATCGCCTTGTGAGGGGAGCCCTTGCTCTTTAGGTCGGATCACCCTGTGTGCCAATCCATCGTTTTCTGCAGTGAGAGCTGATTGGGCTGACGGGAAGCCCGGTAAGTACCAGAGCTGGCTGTGGGGAGAAGAAGTGCTGGAGGAAGGGACCTTGCTCTTTCAGCATCTTTTCGTGAGATCAGTTCAGCGGGTTTGCAGCCCCAGCTGTTCTCCTAAAAGAGCCTTTTTCTCTTTCCTGTGACTGTGGAAAGAGCCTAGAGAGAAGAATCTTCCTTGTATTGGCCTTACTAAATATCCCTCATAGTGCCTACACTAGGATTTACAACAGCTTAACCAAACAGATCGCAGAATTGATTAAAGTAAATCCATGGAATTCAAGATGCATGAATTTCCACAGTTTAACCACATCTGTTAGTTTTAACTTCTCTTTTCTCATCCACTTTTGCAACATGTCTAAGGCAGCATCGCATGGCCCTGAAGTCTAATGGCTTTTTGAGCTGTTTCTGTTATTCAGAGACTACTTGTAATGGGAGGTTTTCAGTGGAGAGCAGTGGAACAGCTCAGAAAGAATATTAACATACTTCAAAGTGGTATTATGTAGCTATGACAGCTAGAACAGCTTGGACATTTCACCTCATGCCTCTTGCAAGTTGAAAGATAAGAACACAATTCCCCTAAGGCAAAATATTGTCATATTTCTTACTTAACACTCTGTGTACATGAAAAATGCCTCTCAAAATTACTCAAATAATGGGAAAATAAGCATTAAGTGTTCATCAGATGTGTTTTCCTTGAGATTACTGTTTTACAACTTTATATATACACTGTGAATCACTTAATCTGATTATTTAAACTGCTGCATATACATCTACTTTTTTAGCATTATAAATCCACCTCAGAAATATGAAATTCTGGATGAATTCATTCAAATGCTCAGCCTGCAATTCTGTAAAATGACCCGATTCATTTTTATATCACGGAAAAATTGTTGTCATTAACTGAAGAAAGCTGTTGAATCAATTGGAACAACCAAAGCTTGGCACGAATTTATTATATCACACAATTATTTCATATATGATGTTAGGGTAAATTGCTATTTAAGAAGAGAGAAGAATCTTCTAGTATGGACTTTGCAAATCTGTTTCCTGAGCTTGGTTATTATAAAATTGTGATAAAGTTGGTAGAAAAACTGGGCAAATGAAGGAATAATTACTAGTGAAACACACAGACAGTCTCATTACTCTGTACAAGGAGCTGAGGCCTTAGGGAACAGCTCTGTAGACGAAAGCATACCTGGTATAGACACTGCCCTTGCAACTGGGATGGGCCAGCCAGCCTTGGTAACTCATACTTATGGGAAAGGTGTGGATGAACATTAAAAACTATTAAGGTGCCACAACCCTGGTAGCAGTTTCTCATGTTTGCTTTCCATCTGCTTCACCCAAGGAACAAAACACACTTGTTAACTTAGCAGCAAATGCATATGGGGTGAGCAACCAGGGCTCAGCTGATTGGAGCTAGCTCCTTAAGCTGTGAAAGTCCCCTTGCTCATGGAAGGGCTCTAAGAAAACCGATGCTTCGCAGTAGGATCCATTAATGGCCGAAACTGCTTTAAATTGCAATACCAGTTGCCAGTTACGTTTTGCGTGGTTTTGTTCATGGTGGTTCTAGACTATACAACAGCTACGAAGGTGACAGTCCTTTCATGAAGAAAATTTAGGAAAATCATATCCCCAGGCTTTTTCTTATGCAAGATGTATACTCCAATCAGACACACAGCTCTCAGATTTCTTGCTGAGCCTTGTTTCTTAGAGTGTCAGGGACTTTGGCATGTAGTCAGCAAAATGGTCTCTAGAAAGAGTATTGCAAAATTTAAACTCCATACTGTGTTGAGAAAGTCTCTTCATTTCTTGGGAAAAGCATAAGGATGGAAAGGGGTATGGTGCTGGAGCCAATCTGCACTTCTGCACACATGCCAGTTCTGCTAGTTTTAATTGTTTCAAGACTTTATCCTTGCTATAGATCATACATTTGAAATCAGTAATTTGGTCTGGCTGGTTGAATGTTGAAATCCTTGCTGTAAATGAAGCCAAATTAGTTAAGGTTCTGCAGATTTTTTTTTTTTTTTTTGGAGATGTAGCGAAAGAAAAGGGTAAAAATAACAGCAAAACCGAGATGGAGCAGACAGACAATTCTCTTACATAAAGAGTACTCTGAATTGCAGACTGCTGGCATGGCTGTCTGGTGAATGAGGTGTAAATCATCCATTTAGTCCCTTGGCTGAACCAAGGGATGGGTAATCATATTTTTTTCCTCCTGCCCATGGGTGAGAAATGGAAGAACTTGAGCAGTGCCACCCGTAGTGTGCCAATACGAGGGATACAGGGCATGCTCAAGACACATGGCATCCTCACACACAGCCAAATCAAACCTGGGCAGCAGATTGCAGCTCTCTGCACAAGGGGTGATCAGCCAGCAGCCACATGCTGCTTCCAAGTAGAGGAAGCCCAGCTCCTCTGCAGGCCCATGGCTCATGTTCTGCTGAGTTAGCCAAATCCCCAGCATGGGGGCAAATCAAATCTACACACTCATGTTGAACAAACCAGGCTGCCCAGGTACCAACCCAAACCTTGGTCGGTCTATCAGTAGGATGGAGGGATGGCTGCTGGAGTTACCCCAGTTCTTTGGATGCCTGCAACATAAGACTTGTGGCAAACTTTGACACATGGGTCACATGGTTAGCCTCTCTCGTCTGCACTGCCAGCTGAGCGTGGATCTGAGGTTCCACTTCTGATCACACATGACCACTATCAACAGTAGGCAACTCAAACGTTGTCTTCAGCAGCAAATATCTGGAGACTTACCGGGCAGATAGCAGGAGCCTCACCAGCCATTTGGGTGGAGAGTGTGGTGTCATGAGGGCCTGTTCCTCACCCCTGCTGCAAGAACATTGCCTGGAGCAGCAGTCAGCCTTGCCACCAGCTTCCATGGCCGTGGGACAAAGAGTTCACAGCAATGCCATGGTGCAGACCAGGAGCTGCCAGAGTAGCAATGGCTAGAGCAGAGGTTTCCACTGCATTCACTCTCTGGCTCAGCTGACATTTCTTTTGCCAACATTGTGTGTGAAGATGTTTTTCAACCTGTAGAATCACCTCAGATGCTTTTCCCCATGTTACAGGCTCTGCTTTGCTGCTTTTCTCTTGCCACTTCACTAACAGCCTTTCAAATACTCAGCAGTCCTGAAATGAGAATTTCCAGGCATAATTTGCCCCACTGGGGGAGTATGGAAAACAGGGTAGCGCAACATGCACCCCATTGCACCAGCAGGCTCAACCAGGGACCTAGGGAAATTGTACTGCTGTCCTCCACGAGGCTTCTGCCTGGAAAATGCATCTGACCATGGCTCAGATAGATCCCTTGCAGGAAATGCTGTCGGGATGTGCTGATCCAGACATGCTGACCACTTGCATTTTTACCATCTGATGTCATTGACTTTTGGGTCTCCATTTGGGGTGTTCTGCAAGAAGGCGCTTTGTGCTGTTACGATCCTTCATAACAATGCTGTCAAATGCATTCATGGCCCTTACTTACTTACTGGAGGCTGCATTAACTGGCACTAAATTTAGTCCAATGTTTCTATGCTGAAAGATGCTGTGTAGAAATGCAAAATTAATGCATTAAAAATTAAACGAGTCAAAGATCTGAAATGCTAACATTACCCCGCTATATTCAGTTCAGTCATCTCTTTATTCAGAGTATTTTTGCCTACCAGCCTTTCCATATTAAATGATTTAAATATAGAAACCTTGGTGTCATTAGTTCAAAAGAGAGGACCCAGTCTTTTTTCCTGTTATAGCTAATGGCCCAGTCTCACTGACTGTAGGGAGAACAATATCCAGGTGTTAGCTGTAAGTGCAAAAATGTAAGGCTTCCAGAAGCTTCCAAATCACCTTATTCTGCAAGTTTCTACTCATAAACAGCATACAAAGCATTAACAGCTTAAAAGTAGAAAGCAACCGGTGAATATTTATATGGCTAGTACATGGTTAAGCATTTGATAAAGTTTAATAGCTCAGTAAATTTGTTCTTAAAGAAAGACAGTTTTAGTTAGCAAAACGTCTTTCCTTGACATCTACATATCTGTATAACTCAAGTCTTTCCCTGACATGTTCATATCCAAGTAAATCATGTCTGCATTCAAGCTAATAATAAATTAGTGCCCTTTTATAAAATATTCAAAAATGGAAAATTAATATAAAGTGTGACCAGGCTTCTCAACAAGAGCTTTTTAAAAAATAAATTATTGATGTGTCTATGCTTCTAAAGCTTACATTTTGCTGTGTTATTAATTTACATGGACTGCATACTTTGATGCTGCCTGAATTGAATATTGGCCTTTTACTGCAACTGTTTCCTTTAATGTAAAATGTGTGTGGCATAATTCTCATTGCTAATTGCAACCTTATGATAATACTCTGCAGAGCACTGCTAACATAATTTACAATAGCATAAGAAGCCTAGCCCAGCTGCTAATAGATGTGTGCTAAGTCTTTTTTTTTTTTTTCCCCCCATAAATAGAAATGAACGCAATCTAAATATTGAAGTGCAAGTACGTGGGCATTTTGGGAGAGTTTGGATCTAGATCCAGGCTTCGAAGTCCCATGCCAGACCCAGTTGCAGCAGCAGAGGTTCCCTGATTTTATGGCTAATTTGTTTTGCTCTCAGAAATGTGACCTCTGCAGTGGAGCAAATAAGCCATTAAATAAAACCCATGCTGCCCTCTTGCAGCTTTAGCTGTGATAGCATTGTTAGCACAAGAGGAATGGGTTGCATACTCTCGCGTGCCCTCTTTTGATCTTTTCTGCAAATTGTCCAACCTCACATTTACGGTGCTGCGTACATCCCACTGGAGAGCAGCCTCCTTTCCCCATCCAGCTCCTGACAGCCAGCTTTAGCCTTGAGGGTTTAGTTTTCTGTTTACAGAAACCGCTATGTTGTGACACATTTAGCTGTAGTTAGCTTACCATTTGCAACAGAGACAAAACGAGGTTACAGACTGCCTTATTAACTGCACGCTGCACAGAGTATCTGGAAATACAGCTCACGGCGATGGTTGAATTAGGCTTTAAATGCAGTCCATGTGCCATATGCACACTTCTAAAAAACACTCTACGTTTGACTGAGCGTGGTACACACGGTATTTTTAGCTGTGACGGGAAGGGAGAGACAAGCCGAGAGCACATGGACGATGTTTGCAGTGAAGGTGGGAGGGAAGGGCTTGTTCCTGCAAACCCTGCAGCTGACAGCCTGCCCTGCCTCTTCAGGCTCGCCCGCAGCCAAACGCGGTCGAGGGTTATTGCAGCTTCACGAGCTGCCAGCTGTCCCCTGGGCTGCCGAAACTCCCTGCACACGTATTCTCGGCTCCCCCCAGCTACGAGACACACGTGTCCTACCTTAAAGCTCAGTGAGGGGTCCAAGACAGCATGTTCTCACCTGCCAGGTGTAAGAGCAGGCACAACGAGAGTTTGAAAGCTCAGCTGGGAGTTTACTTCAGCTTAAAAACTTGTCACCTGTTTTACCTGATAGTTAAACCCTTGGCTGCTGTCTATATCACAGTTCATGCTGCTTTACCAGAGCGGTGGCATCATCCAGCAGTAAGGCAGATGACTGCCTTTCGCACACATACAAAACTCACACAAATTCTGCCTTTCTACCATTTAATTCCATGTTTTTGTTTTCTGGCAATGATGGAATGTATTTTTCATTCACACTGCAGCGCTACACTCTAAGCAATAAAATGACATCCGTACTGATGAGTGGTTAGTTTCACTTCACAGAATTTGGGATATGGAGACATCTACCAGACTTAGTGTCTTTTTTGGGGATGGATAGCTTAAACTTTCTTTCATTCTGTGTCTCACTGTGCAAGGTAAAGTGGTGACGTTTCGCCCTCTGCAAAGTGAACTGGTGACAATTACTGCAGCTGCCTTGGAGCCCTTGCAAAGCTCACTTGGGGAATGAAGAGGCAAGGTTCTTCTTCAAAGATGCTAATTATTATAATTCGATGTTCTTTCAAATGTCGCTTACAGTGAGGATTCAAGTTTTTAAAAATATTTTTGTGCTAACGGTTTGATTCTTTTTTTCTAGATGCTTGTTAAGTGTCAAGAGCTAAGACTTAAAGCTGAGGCCCAGCACTCCTAACGGAGTGCCTGACCTTTCAACAACCTCACTGAACAGCACCGATGAAATTTCAAGGCAAGCTAATTAATACACTGGTACGGCACCAGTCAGGTGTACCTTTAGCAGCTTAACTCTCAGCCAAGAGGAAGAAATCCTCCTGCCCTCCCTACACTCACATCTCACTAACAATAATGGATTTGGGACCTAATCAGGCATTAAAACAGAGGATTAGTGAGCTGCAGACTACAGTGATCACAACTCAATTTACAGTGCATGCAGGGGACAGACAAAAATTACAAGGCATGCTTTCAATAAATGAATGTCTAGATATCTGAAAAAACTCCGTGGGCAGCACAGACTGTTGGATTTATGGAGCTACTCAATGCAGTATATGATGATTTTGAATGATCAGCAGAAAAAGAGACACAGAACGGTAGCTTAATATGAAATTGTAACACAGCAAGGAGCAGGTGTAAGTAGGTGACTGGTGACCGTGAAGCACCAAATACAATGTGGTCGTGGTGACCCACACTACTGCCATACATTTAAACAACCATCTTTTTGAAGATGTGGGACACGTAGCATTTTTCTAGGAGCTCTAACAGATCCAGGGAGTGTACAGCCCACTTTCAGCTGTATTCAGAAGGGGCACCATAAGAAGTTATGCTCCCAGTTTTTCTGCTTTGACTACCCTCAGGGCAAGGAATGAGTTTTAAGTAGGAGAAGAAAACAGCAATAAGAGAAGCGGGAGCTGGAAGTTTTAGAGCTTAAAATGTGTGATCGTCTGCCTCAAGGATCCTTTCCTTTGAAGGGTGGATCATGAGAAACAAGACCTTTAGATGACCATTGGCTATGTTCACATTAGCAAATAATTTGGTGCAGTAAGACTGTGTCTCTGAGGACTGGACTCACAGCAGTCACTGGACATCCCTGAGGTCCCTCCTCAGCACTGGGCTGAACTCCTTCCTCCTTTGGCTCCTGCAGCAGGCAGAATGTCTGTCTTTGGAGAGTAGTTTGGTGGATCTGGAGGAAGACACTGTTGGGCCATGCCGCCTCTCCAGAGCCTTTTGTTTCTGAATAGCCAGTCTGGCATCCTGAATTTCTGTCAGGTCTGCCAAATGAACAAATGAACCATTCTACCACGGCCCTCATGGCCTGTCTGTCTCTGTCTTCTCTGCTCCCTCCAAAGTGCTATCAGACACCTTGCACCTTGCTTTCCAGCAATCAGCCCTCAAGCTGTGGTTTTATGAACTGGATGTTGCATGGGTACTACAACTACCTGAAAGGAGGTTGCAGCGAGGAGGGTGCCGGTCTCTTTTCTCAGCAGACAGGTGATAAGATGTGAGAAGATGGCCTTGAGTTGCACCAGGGGAGGTTTAGATTAGATCAGGAAGAATTTCTTCACAGAAAGGGTAGTTAGGCATTGGAACAAGCTGCCCAGGGAAACAGTGTAGTCGCCTTCCCTGGAGGTATTTAAGAGAAGTATGGATGTGGTGCTTAGGAATATGGTTTAGTGGTGGACTTGGTAGCGTTAGACGATGGTTGGACTTGATGATCTTAAGGGTCTTTTCCAACCTAAGTGAATCTATGATCTATAATGACAATATTTGTTGCATGGTTGTGAGCCAAAGCCATCCATACCAAGTCAGGACTGGGCAGGTTGTTGACAGTTTCAGATAGCGTGAATGATTTCTCCTGCAGCTCATAATCCCTAGGGAACTGCTTTTAAAGGTGAGCCAGCCCTCCTGGACTGGCTGGTGATATTTGTCACTTCCCTGCAGATAGAGCTCAAAGCTGTAATTCCATGAGATGCTTTGTGTCGCCCCTGCCCAGCCACAAGCACAGAAAAGCAGAACTTACTGTGTTGGTAACAGGAGCATGCATACAGGGGGTGCTGATGCCAGTCACGGTGGGGAGGAGGCCAAAAAGGTATCTTACAGTACGACCTCAAAGGGGTCTTCTGTGGGATCCAGGAATAGGAACCCTGGAGCAATGTCAAACACGAAGTCCATGTGAGCAGCTGCTGACATATTGTGCTTGCATACTAGGTGCATGTCTGCCATACTCTTAGTGAAGTGCAATGGGACTTCAAGAAGACCACCTTCATTCTCCTGAAATCTATGGACTCTTGCTTGCCAGCGCTCTCATACCAACAGCAGTCATGAGGTTAACAACCTCCTGCTTCCACACCAAACTACTCTGCTACGCAGGAGACCTTTTGCATCTCATAACCTGAATTAATAAGCACTACTACTTACTAAGGGCCCCAAGTTGCAACTCGCTGAGATTTAAGGAGGCTAAAGGCAGAAGAGAGAACAGTTGGCAAATGGATAGTAAAAAAAAAAAAAAATCTGATAAAAGAAATGAGGGGTTCAGCAAGTGGGATTGACAACAGAAGGGAAAGCAGCTGAAGACAGGAAAGGATTTCAGTCTAAAAGTGTCACTGGATGATGGAGAGGTGGCAAAGAGTTGAAGACTGGCAGATGCTGGCAAATAGCAAGGTGCCTATGGCACTTGGCCCTTTATATATAGCCCAAGAACCACCTCAGGATGTTGCAGGAGCTCTGAATGGATTGAGTCTTCTTTTGGCACATGTGTTAGGTAACATGCTGGAGGTCTTTAAAGTAGTGCGGCCCACATACAGGTTTTGAAGATGGTGTTTCCATGAACTGCCAGAGTGAATTGGCATTTCACTGCCTTTCCCCAAAAGACATTTCGTTCGGGCTTTTCAAAATCACTCTGAAAACTAGACTAGCCACAGAGGCAAATGCAAGCTTTGTTTTGAAATGACACTACTGGGCTGGACAAAATTCTTGAAGACAGGCATTGAACCCAGGGCACATGCATCTTGTGCATGTCTAGCATTTTTGAGAGGTGGATTACAGCTCATGTAGCTTCCACACCTGAGGGAAGGGGAGAGGGACCTAAGGTATATCTCACATCTCCTGGCAAAGGATGTTGCCTTTTTTATAGGTAGGCCTTTCTACACTGGCAGTCCATCAGTGGAGGGGTCCTGTGAAATGGCTTTTCCGTGGTCAGCACATAAAGCAGGTGGTCCAACACCTCTTTAACGTAGTGTGTAGAGGGGATGAATTACTTCCCTCGCTCAGGAGGAGCATCAGTATTGTTGCACGCATGCAAGAGACGCAAGGGAGAGCTGCCACCTGCTGTCAGAAACAACATTCTGGTTGCTCTCCCAGCCCAGACACTACCAGCTGCTGCAGGTGCCTCATTAACGCCAGCTACTTCTGTCCCACAGAGCAATATTTCATAGGGGCTGCAGGAAATCGGGCCCATGCTGCACTGGGGAGAAATAAAATTTGCCTTGAAGCGTAGCTGTTCTCATTTCTCAATGCGGAAAAAGCCAAAGGGTTTCACTGATGTTTTGAAACATCTGTACTGTGACACCAACAGTAATGCAACGCTGGCAGGTACGGCAACATTGCTGTGCTTCTAGGAGGGAGTTCAGTGGAATTATGAACCGCACTTTCAAATTTAAGCCACGGCTGATCAATTAAACCAGTGTTTAGAGCTGATCTCTGTAATTTTTTTTTTTCCAAAAAACTGAGCACTCCCTACTACTATTGAAATGACTGCTGATGTCCTACACATCTGAAAATTGGGGTGTTTACAGTGAGAAAAGATTATTACTCGTCTACTGAAAAGACAGCTTATTTACCAAAAACTTGGTTTTGAGTCAGTCAAAACTGGTTTCTGAAAACCTTACTTCTTACTTTCTGTCATTTTAAACCAGTGTAGATAAATACAACGTATTCTTCTTCAACAAAAGATATCCAATAATTAATATAATGAAAACGTTTGTCATTTAAATAGCAAATTAATCTTGCTTAATGCTTTAATTAAAAAAAAAAAAAGAACACTTAAAATTCTGCATACAGAGCTATTGTTTCCTTGTATTTTTTTCCAGGAGGGAAAATGAATACGCAAAGCAGTCATCAATATCACCTTAGTCATTTACAGAGGAACCACACAATTCAGTAATTCAGGAGCAGGTCATTCCACAAATGAGTGCAAATTCATATTACAGCAGTGTGGTGCTGATTTTCTGCACTGATGGTGAAGGTAAATATTTTTCAGCTATTCTATTAAGCTTCTTTATTGCAAATTAGTTTTTTTCTAAAGGACAAATTGAAAAAAAGAATAATTCTGGAGTATATGTACTAAACTCAGACAATTTTCCAGTAGGAATGGTGGCAGGAGCAGCAATAGAAGCTGCAAATGAGTGTTCAGTTAACTCAGTCACTTGTATTGGTGAAGTTTTGAGTAGTGAGGTTCTGCTCTACTAGTTGCATACATTTAAGTGTCTAAATATAAGCTTACAGTCCATGTTTGAAGCTTTTGGCATACTGATTCTTTACATGATGACTGGATTTTTTTTATATTTATTTTTGAAATATAAGTGATAGTTCAGAAGGAAATTATGGAACTAATGCAGGAATTACAGGACAAATCCCAAGCCCTGTTGTATGCCAGACAAGATGATGAGATTTTTCCACCAAATAAATAACATGAATTTTGTCCCCAATTCAGCTCACTGTCAGAGAGAAAAACTTGTAATCCAGCTGTGATACTGCTCTCAACTTAAGCTTTTTGGCCTAGAAGAGGGTGTCATTTAAGACGTGAATTAGCCATCTCATCAGCAGCTGCCGCACTCACAGTGCTGTCTCTCAGCTGGGCTGGGTCAAGAGACGCTAATTCAGACGGATCAGGTGGAATCCACTTTGCAGGGCAGCCATACATCACCCTGGTTCCCTCTGATTTTAAAATCTGCCCAAAACACACCAGAGCAGCTTCTTCTTGGGGTGATTTGGGGGGTTTTTAGCTGCCTTTGCCTGAGAGTGGAGGCAGCAGTATGTCCAGCAGATGGTGCAGCCCTTTGGGGCAGACTTGTTTCTTCTGTGGGGACCCGGGGTTAGCAACTGGTGATTTCCCAGGTTGGGTTTTAAGGTGTACTGGATGGAGAAATAAAGAACAGCATTACCAGTCATGTCCTTAATGAAATTACTGAAGCTACTCTGGGAAGAAGGCACTATAGCTTCTCCTGTTCCTACAGCGAGGTTTCTAAGACCTAGCTCAGCTTCTGATGCTCACCAGCTCTTCCACTGCTCTGCTCACACAACCATAAAGGCAGCTTGAGCAGGGCAGAGGCAAATTTGCAAAACCCACGCATCCCTTCCCCTCCGAATGCAAAGTGTGGTATGAGAGGAGCATCTCAGTCTGCATTGCCTTTTACTTTGAGAAATCAAAGGCGAAAATGTAAAGCTGTGCAAAACAATCTTGGCAGCTGAAAAAAAGCTGAGCTCCCTTCTAAACTTGAGAGCTGGAACGACAGAGGTCTCTAAAGCACAAACTTACTGCAGTGTAGGATGATGACGCTATCCTAACAAGCATCAGATGCTGTGGGGCTGAGTCACAGTCTCACTGAGCTGGTCGGATTTCCTCAGAGCTGCAGGCTGCCACGGGATGGCCATGGAGGGTAAGAAATCACTCCAAAGGAGAAAGAAAACAACAACTACAAAATCTTTCAGAGACCTGCCAATAAAGTTCTTTTGGCTCTATGTCTGGGCATCGTTCCCAAATCCAGCCTCTCACCCTCAGATAAAACCCTACAGCCTGAAATGAGAGTCAGATGTGTGGGAGGGGAGCACACATATCTGTGCCTGGGCTGAAAAACATATGTACCGTAATGCCTAGAAAATGCTTTTTATTTTGGGCCTTGCTCCAGAAAACCTTTTTCCTTGCTTTCACAACTGTCCTTTGTTGCCTGGGCCTGCCCAGAGTTCAAACTGAGCCCCGAGGACAGGGAGCTACTGCCAACACCCAGAGGGGAGGCTGAGTTTTCTTTGTGCTCTTCCCTCCATGACACAGATGTGGGAGCAGACAGCCTCCAGCTCCTGCCAAACCTCTTCAAGAGATGGCCAAGAAGGGATGGCCACCTCAGGGTGGCCTGTCCACAGCCACCGGACCCACAGATTCCAGCTTTATCTGATACAAGCACTGGATCGGGTCCCAGCCTCAGCAGAGAGGAGAGATGGGACAACCAAGTACCTCACAGGGCAAAACGAGGGAGAGAGGAAAAGATCCTGGGAGGCTGTAGCTGGTTTATTCCTAGCACTTTATCATGGGGTTATGTTACTGGGCAGATTGAGATTTTTTTTTTTTCCCCCAAAGTCTGTGTCCCAGAATTCTGTGAGGATTTTAACTGTTCTCAAATTAAAAACAAACATGACTCACCACCATCAACCCGTATGTTCTTAGCCTGCCAGACTGCAGAAAGAAGCTAGAAAATGTGAATACTTTTCTTTTTCATGCCATGATTTTAAAATCAATCTCCTGTCTCTTTCTGGAGGGTGGGGGTTGACTTCTGGCTGCAAGACAGCTGGTGGTCATGACCCAGGGAGATGAAGGTGAAGGCAATCAGAACAGCAGGGCCCAGGGGCACTGTCAGTGAATGAGGGGAGGACCTGCTAATCCAGAGAAATGGGAGAGAATCGTAGAACGGTTTGGGTTGGAAGGGACCTTAAAGATCACCTGGTCCATGTCCCCCTGGTTGGGCAGGGACACCTCCCACTAGGTCAGGCTGCCCAAAGCCCCATCCAGCCTGGCCCTGAACACCTCCAGGGATGGGGCATCCACAGCTCCTCCGGGCAGCCTGTGCCTCACCACCCTCTGAGTGAAGAATTTCTTCCTTGTATCGAAATAAGCAGGAACGGGGAATGCATCAGGGCAACAACCGGACTCGGCCTTGGGAAGGCTGCAAGAAAGCCGAGGAAGGGCTGACGCTCCCGTGGAGGGGGTGGGGAGGAGGAGGTGATGCAGGGGAAGGCGCAAATCTGACAGGAGGAGGTCAGGCAGCAGAAGGAGGACGCCCGCGAGGAGAGGCAGCAGGTCTGACCAGACCGGGAGCAGGTCGGCCGGGCCCGCGGTGCCAGCAGGGCAGGGCACCGGGCCTGCCTCCGTGCCCGGGCGCCGCCGAGCCTCTCCCCTCCCCGGCTGAGGGTGTTTCGGGGCTCAGCCGCGCCCCGCGGGGCTGCCCCGTCGCTCACGGCCCGCAGCCCGCCCCCGGCCGGTA
>VXAL01005667.1:191729-214429 GCA_013399475.1 Chauna torquata | reverse complement strand
TTAATACCTTTCTATTAAGTGAAAATTGGGTTTGAATCAGTGAGGCTGTTAAAGTAATTACTGGATGTTTTTACTGTATATGAACTGAAAGTGCGTTCCACTTCCCTTTTCCTTAGATTATTTTGTTTTTGCTTGAGGAGAGGAATATGTTTTAAGTGCAATCAAGAACAAACCAACAATATTGAAAATCTCAAAAAACAAACAAACAAAAAACCCTCTCTGTTTAATCTCTAGTTTTGAGAAAATAAAGGCATCAGGGATGGTTTAGTATTCAACCTCGTTATTTAGCTGGCATGAATCAGTTGTTTGTGCTTCTCAGAAGTAACTGTTCCAATTGGTAATTTGATTGCAAGGTTGGGGCGCGCACGGGTTGCTGTGTGCAGTTTTCATTTTATGGACATATTTGACCTTTCATGCAAGTTACACACAAACGGAATTACAGTGCTACAGTGGACTTATTCTGCACTTGAAAGTCATTTTTATAGAATTGTCATCTAGCAGGAGAGAATTGGAGACATTTTTCTAACATAGTAATCTCCCCTTCTGTTCCTTTCTTGCCCATAGATACACTTGCATTAAATCAGTGCATAGGCAGCTTAAACTGGTGTCGTTACTTCTTTTCTGTTACTGGAAAATTGTATTGCTTTTAACAATACTGATTCCTCAGCTATTTTCTAGTTCAGGCTAGGTGACTTTCCAAATTTTATTTGGAAATAATTTTATTTTGAAATTGCCTTTTTTAATTTTAAATCACAATTTGATTCACGTGTGTAGAACTTCTGTCATAGAATTTTTTTAATGCAAGGGGAGGCAAATGATAAATCTAAATACAGCTTCAGAAAGCAAAATTTGGTGTTTATTGTTATTTGAGGGAAAGCTTCTCTTTAGGTTATGTGCCGTGAGATCAGATAGTCATTAGTAAAGAAAATGTAAATTTTGTTTTATTAGGACTTTTCAGAGAACCAGGTTGATATTTTTGAGGAATCAAATGTTAAAGATAATGAGGACTTCAGATTTGATGGATTCAGTATTAGTAACTGCAAAGCACTGATCCAGACCAAGGTAAGAATTGCTCTAAAAGTGAGTATTTCAGAGAAACATAGAGTGTATTTTACATGTTTATCTGTGCTGTAGTCAGCTGTTCTAGTGTATGGGCTAGTGTAACTGCTTGGTCCTGATATGATTGTATGGATGTGGGGTTGTATTTTGCTCTTTGAAACCCATTTGACAACTTCAGAAAAGGTAAAACAACATTCCAAATGCAAAGCAACATAATACAGAGGATGCTGAAATGTGAGGTTATTTGTTAAGCAACCTGGACCATAGGCCAAACTGTTGACTGGTCAAGAGCAGCAGTATGTAAGATATAGTCAGGATGCTCTGATGACAAAGGAAAATTAGCGTATTAAACGATCAACATGTTGATCACTGAGAATGATGATTGTGACTCACACCTAAAATATATGGTAAGGGAGACAAAAGTTGGTAGAGAAGAAATTGCATTCAAGCTTGCATTTCAGACATTCAGAATGATTCAGATTTGGTTTGTTTACTCTATGAGAAGACAAGAGCTACCTAAAGAGGAAAGTAAGAACTACCTAAAGAGGAAAGTAGAAATAATGTTATAATTACAAGGACTAAGAACATTAATATTTTTAAGCTGTGTTACAGAACATACAGAGAAACAAAATCGGAAATACTTTGTTGTTTGTGTATTTGTCTGTAGTCAAACAGGCCTTAATAAGCTCGGTTTCCTTCATGCTAAAGCAATGCAAGTTGAAGGGAAAATGTCATTCCTCATTTNTTTAAACCAAAGAATTGATTTTTGGATCAATAGTCTAACACAAATTCCCTTCTCCAGTGGAGAATAAACTTTAGCAACTTTTGTTGCTTTAGGGTTGTGTAGTTTGAAGCACGTTTTCATTGCAATGTTTTATTCTAGTTACTGCGTTAGACACTGAAGTGTACTGTTCTGGGAACCTTGCATTTAAGAGATGTTAGGCTGGAGAATTCAGAAAGAAAATCCAGAGACTGCTCAGTGTATTCCTTCCTAATTCAGTTCTGCTTGGATCATACTAGCTGATGCATACTTGGAACTTTGTAAGAAGTTGTAGTTCAAGGTGAATTAAGGAGGAGTAAAAGTAGAGAAAATCATGATACAAAGTTAAGGTAAATAGATTTATTCTGGAGTAGCCTCTGATGGGAAAGAACAAGCCCTATGGCTTGGTATCTCAAACTAAAGCTCATTAGAAAATGTATGTTGCTAACTCAAATTTGGAAGTAAGTTAAATCATATAGTGGGATCTTTTCCATTTATCTTCCTGGTTATGTCCTTTTTTAAAATATGTTTTTTCTTATGCTGATTTTACGAAATCTGTCTTAAAATTAGATTGAAATATGCTAAGTGATTAACTTACTGTAGCATGGAAAAAATTAATTTGTTTTTTATTTTTCACTCAGCTTTCTGTATCACAGGATTCCAGACATGATCATCTTTTCACCTGTAACCTTTTTTTGAAAACTACATCATCAAATGGAAATATGCAATATATAACAATCCCAAGGAAGAAGCACATTTTCACTACACACAACCTAAAAATGAAATTTTTCAGTAGTGATGTTTGTTGAACCAAATGCACTTTTTGATCTTTTTTTCCTTCTTTTTGAACTGAATGAAGTTCACCTTCATTTTCTTACTGGCTTGGTACTAGAGATGACATACTTTCTTTAGGAAAGTGACATATTACCATACATGAGGTACCTAAAGCCACATTATTAGAAGGTATTTATACTATCTAGTTGTGAAGTCAAAAGTGTAATTTTGTCCTGCTAAGTTTTGCTGCTGAGTCATGTCTCTTACAGTAATCCAGCTGCAATCACACTTTGAAGACGCTCTGGTGGACTGCTCTTCTGAACTACTGACCTTTCAGGCCTTAATGCCTTTTTGAAAAACCTAGTTTCCCTGCCAAAATCTGAACACACCTCAAGTGTGTTGTAAAGTGTGCCTTGTCACCATCTTTTCTATTTGATCGAGTGTGGATCAGGTGAGATCTGGTACTTCGCCGCTGCTTAGCCCTATGAGAAGCCCTATGAGCCTTCTACATCCCGTGGCTTTTGTTGGGGTTTAGGAGGATAAAACTTTAACTTCTATGTCTGATAGAGCCTGCTGCGGTAATACAGGTAGCATCAGTGGCATGAGTGGATTCAAAACATTTTGTTCTTGCATTGGTTTCTAACTGAAATAAATCACATCTCTGAAGCTGATTGTAACAGGACTTCTTGGATTCATTCAGCTACCAAACACTTACACCATCCATAATCATGCTTGTTAATGCTTAACAGCAGTGTAGTTCAGGACTTGGACTGCTCAGTGCTGTAAACTGTGGCCTTAAACCTTTTACAATTTTATGATAATTACCAACTGTTGCCCACCTTCCTGCATGCTTAAGTGCCAGAGGGGATGCATTAACATTCATGTAATCCATGGTTCGTCCTTGCCAGTTGCAGCAGCTTTATTTAGTCATTGGTAATAACTTTTATGCAAGTTACTAATTTATTTACTGTTCTGGCTGTTCCGAATATGGGAACTTTGTACAACTTTTTATTTTAAAGGAGTTGCTAAGTCTTGTGGCTTTTCAAAGAGAAGCTAAAGCACCACAACAGACACTTTATGTATTGAAAGCATGGAACAAACTCGTGATATTCCAGAACTAAATTAATTAATGATGTCTCATCTATTCTTAGAATTAAGAATACTACCAAGCACTGGCAGACTCCAACCCTTAATCTAGCAAACTGTTCAGCAGGGAAATTACAACTGCTACAATTTACTAAACTTAGTAATGTCTATGATACCTCAATGCTATTAGCAGAAAATGAACTGTATATTGGCTACTCAGTAAATGGTAACAGACCATTTGGAAAAGTGCGATTTGAAAGTAAGTGCCTCAGCAGTTTCCCTCCTCTTAGGAGTTTTGCAGGGCTAGAGTGAAAACTCCTTGGGGATACAAGAGCAGGGCTAACTTGTTCACTTAACACTGAATTTGAACTCATTTTGAATGTCCCTTTTAAGTCTTTCAGAGCACTTAAAGGTGGATTAAATAGGCTGTAGTAATAAACTCACAAAGTAGTAAACTGCCAATAAATGATGAATGTAAGTTTGGGGTTGGTAATAAGCACTCTTGAAATCAATTATAAGAACGAAAAACTGTTTTTATTCTTTCAGACAAGCAGGGCCCTGCAGAGGGACTTGAGGGGGCAGTTTGTAGCATGTATACCACGGGCTGCTGATGCACCATACATCAGATGCCCTCTTTTTCAGGCTTTAAAGTTTGCCTGTGCTTTCACTGACGTTGGATGAATGTAGCAAAGAATGTTTTGCACCACTACCCAGGGAAAGGGTGAATACATAATGTCTCTGTCATACTAGCAGGTCTTACAGCCCTAAGATACTGGAAAAAGGGTTTTCAGCCCTTGGTGATTCAGTCAGGAAAAAAAACTGCTGGGATTGCAAATGTGATGGGTTCCATATTTCAGTGGGTGGGTTTTTTTTGTGTTTGTTTGTTTTGGACAGATGCTTTGGGCCACCTGAGTACCTTAAATACTGGCTGCACAAGACAGTTGCGAGACCTTTGATTCCTGTCTTCAGTCTGATTTCATCTATTCAAAGAAAAAGACTCACAGATCTTGGAAATTACAAAGTAAATCAATTCAGCTTCAAGTTTGTGGAGTCCTGGCTGCCCTCATCAGAATTGGGACACAATCTGTTTGGGGGTATTCACAAAGACAAAATTATGCTGTTTCTCTTAAGTGACAACAAACACGCCCAGGGAGACAGGCGCTCTCCAAACTACGTTTTAGTAGATCATTTTCAGGCCTACTGCATAGTACAGACTAGCCTTGCATTCTATTCTTACCCACGGAAACGAGGGGTGACGGAAAACCCTCTGATGTGTTTTGCACAAATACTCACTGTTCATTTCCTTTTGTCATTTCCTTCTTGTTGCCTTCCTGGGCATCAAGCCAAGTGTGCTAACAATCGCTACTCACCAACTCTTGAAATACATGGTTGCATTAAGTAGTAGCAGGTGGTTATTCTGTGGAAATGGTACAGGGAGGAAATAAAACTTTTTTATCTTAGTATGTTTTAAGCTATGAATTTCATTATTTCCAATCTTAGTTGTGAGCGCCTAGCTGTGAAATACTTAGTTTTGATGAACTAAACTTGTTACTGTACTCTGTGGTTGTGGAAAGTAAATACCACAGTCTTTCGGCATTTACTTTTGAAAAGATTTTGAAAAAAAGATTTTGAAAAGATGAAAACTAAAGCAATTAAGAGTTTTGGACAGCAGAGCTAGACAGAAATGCCTTTTTCTTCCAATTTGAAGCTAGAGGGAAAATATACCCATAGAACAAAGTTTCAAGAAGTTCTGATCAGAAATGTAGTTACTGAAATGTTCCATTTGTAGAGGGAATGTTGTAATCAGTCGTGGGGAGAAAAAACAACAAAAAACCTATGTTGTGAAAGACTGAAAATATTTCAATGATACTCTGTTCGAAGTTATGTTGTAAGTAAACTTAGGGACCTTATTTCAAAAATATAATCCTTAAAATTGAACGGAGTAGGAAAAAGCATGCTTTGGGGAAGTTTTGTCTTAGAAGCAGCTATTCCTAGTATTTGTAGACCTTTTTTTTAAAAAAGTCCAAATAAAAAAAATATATAGAATTTGGTAAAATAAACAGCAATCCGGACCCTAGCATGAGTATACCTATAAGTACGCTATATGAGCATTTCTAAGTATACTATAGGCCCACCATTTGTTAAGCATATGTGGAAGTCTTGGATTAAACAAAACAAAAAAACCTAAAAGTTTAAAAGTTCCTTGGAATGCTGACCTTGGTCACAACAGATTTTATGCAGCAAAATAGAAAATACAGGAGAGCCAAATTAAAAACTAGTTTCAAAATAAATCCTGTGTTCAAAAGGGAAAATGTTGGTATTGGTCTGTTTTCTGGCTTTTTAAAAAACACATTTCTTGAAAACTGGCAGGATTTGCTTACTGGAATTTTTTTTTCTGAGAGTTCTCCACTAGCAAAAATTGTGGGGCCTTAACCTTATATTTTTAAGGTTAAACCGTAAGGTTTTTTTTGGTTTGTGGTGTTCAGGAGATGAGACTGGAAAACCAAATGTTTCACTTACAGTTTTAAGATCTATCAATGAACAATAATTTCATTCCTTTCAGTATTCTGTTATTAAATATCTACACACTTTTTTTTTTTCTTCCCCCATTCAGGAAAACTTTTTCTCATTTTTCAAACATTTCTAGGTCAATACAGGAATGACTAGATTGAGGAAAAATTAGGACCTAAATAAATCTAGGGATTTTAATGTCAGGTGAGTTTTTAATAACCTCATAACGTTTTTGACTTATCAGAATATAATGGATATTTTAGTGATCATTTCTTCTTTGGCATGCTGACGCCAATTCCTTATAGAAACAAAATCTTTCCTTCAAGGCTTCAAATAAACTGTTTCCATCTATCTCAAGTGAAAGTACTTTGTCCATCCAGCTTAGATTCACCTGCAGACTCTTTACACAATTTTGGATGATATTCACCCAGTTAGGCACCATAAACTGACCCATGATCAAATCCTCGTATTGATTTAGCAATGGACAAGGTGGTTTATCCGGTGCTTCAAGAGCATTATGCCTCAAGCTGTACTCTGCCTCACTCAAGCAATATACATTGCTGTAGTCTGTTTGGCACCACTTACTTTTTCCAGGTTTTCATGCATCATTGACACATATGGTCTGCATGGCTTCTGGGACACTAAAATTATTTTCAAAGTACAGGGTCATTACAGAATTTGTAAGTATACTGACCTTTTTAATAGTGAACATGGAAGTACTCCTGCAGTACTGACTCCTACTCCAGTTAAGACAGCAGAGGAAATCTGACTAAAAAGGAGCTGCATTCGAATTTACTGTTGAAACCCAAACTTCACTGTGGATTTGAATTCAGCTTGCCAGATCCACTGTAGATGATTCAAAGAGGAAAAAAAAAATGTTAAAAATAAAAAATAAATTTAAAAAAGGAACTACCACTCAGCAGATGCAACGGGCTTGCCTGTTCTATCTAATGCCCTGCCATATCTAATAGTTCTCCATTCATTTTACTGAAGTACAAATGCGAACCTCAGAAATTGTCATCCCACAGCCCAGCTCCAGTGCCAAAGCACAGCCAATCCAGCACAGCGCTCTGCTGGGATAAACTGGTCCTAATGAGGGAAAAACGTATGGAATGAAGGTTGCAACATTTTTCTTTTTTTTTTTTTCCTTCCCTTCAATAAAGGCAAGATGCTTCCAAATACTGGGTAAATGCTTGAAAGCCAAAAATTTTACAGCTTCCCTGAATGTCTGGTTTAATAATACGTACTTTCAAAAACACACCACTACATCTTAATAGCTTAACTCTTCACTTCCAATACTGGTTTTTAATAGCTCAAAATTAGTTTTGCAACTAACTATAATTCATTTTCCTCACAGAATTAATGTGTAGGTTATTTCTTGTGTGTACTTCGCTCTTGCTTGAGCTGGAAAGTTACTCTTTTTATATCTCCCAGTAGACAGAATATTGAGCCAGACAGAGCACTCCAAGTATTGCCTACACGTCCTCAGCCAGCACTGAGCTGCGCCACTCAGCATACTTTTGAAGTTCAGATCCTTCAGAGCAGCTAAAACGGGGGAAAGCGTATGAAGCCCTACATCATGTTTAAAGTCTGAACATGATCGGATTCCCCAATTTTCTTAAGCTAAACTGCATGATACCGTCATAAAGGCAGCTTTCCTATTACTGAATTTCAGTATCAGCAGCATCCTGCTCCAGTAATGCAGACAACAGAACAGCAAGTACCACAACAGTAGCCACCTCACAGCCAAAGTGAAGTTTCTGTGAAGTTCCTTCTAGATCCATGTTCTTTAAGCTGTGGTGAGCAGGCTCCAGGCCAAAAGGTGGGAAGAATGCCTTGGCTGTAAGCAGCAGCCAGTACAGTCTTACCAATAAAATGAAGCTCATTGCAGAAGAGTCAGGATCTCTCATTTTTGAAGTCCAAAACAGGAAGAAAATGGAAAACTTCATATTTAAAGTCACTAGTGTAATTTGCAGTAGCAGTCTATTCATGGAATAACAACTTTCTACTAGCTCCCAGTCTGGCAGTAGACAAGTCTGCTGTGGCCGCAGTGTACACATCAAGAAAACTTGGGTTTGACACTTGCTTTCAAGCACGGCAGCCCCAGAAGCAGCACTAAGAACTACATGGGCCAGGTAGACCAAAGTAGGTAGTCAAGACAGAAAACTGAGACCAGCTAAAGGCCAACAAACATGTCACCTGTTGACAGTAGGAATCCTCCCCTACGGCACCCACCAGCTGGAAAAAACGCTGTGTGACATCCCTTGTTCTGTGGGGACAAGACTTACGTGCAAAGGGGACGAAACACCTGTGTATGGCATTTAGTATTTCCAAAAAAGAGTATAAAAGCAACCACCTATGGAAAAAATGTTTCATCTTTGTAAGTAAAAGGATGAAAGAAGGGTGGCAAGGGAATTCTGTTTGTTTTTAAAATAAATGCTAAAGGCTTCAACATATAAATGGTTAAACTGCAAAACTGTGGCTTTTATTTCCAAACATACAATAAATAGGTCCACCACAACTAGCCTCTAACTTCATTTTACATGGAAGGATTTTAAAATTAGTTTGTGCATATTTAAAAATTAAACTTCCCTTTGCACATAATTCCATACACAACCAAACTGCATTACATACCAGCTTATGGTCTTGGCACTGTGATGCAAGCAACCAACTGAGCTTCATGGCAAGCAATTTAACAAAAATCACATTTTGCTTTGTTGATAAAATGTACCAACAATTTTATCTATTTCTGAAGTGTACAAAAATCTTTAGCATGTAAATGCTGAAAAGCAAGTCTTCTCTCTGTGGTAGCTGCAAGATAAGTGGATTTATTAACTGTTCACTATTTGCTACATGATATAATTTTCATACCAAAATACCTTTACTGCATAGTAACATTCCATATTTTCAAATGCATGAAGAAATTAAATGCAGTCTTTATTTCATTCCTCATCATTGAATTTAAAGACATTTTTAACCACAACTCTGCTTCATCACAGTGCAGAAGGCCCTTAATATTTCAAGGATTTATTCAGGCATATCTTTAATACAAAAGTAGAGGCTGAGGAAAAGCCAGAGTAGTCTATACACAATGCACAATCTGTGTACATTCTGAAGCTGTACCTCTTCAAGAACTACTTATACACTCTTCAAACAAATCCCTTTATCCAGCAATTCAAAATACTTTAGATCAGAAGTTTTATATTAGAATCAATACATTATATGCATATAAATACATTTATACCCTTCGGTTGCTAAACAACCCAGATGGCTGCAAGGATGTGACCTGAACTGGTTCTCCACTGGTCTGGGATATCAAATTGTATTGGCAGCTAACTGTTAACCAAAACAATCACAGTAAAAACTGGAGATCTTTGCACAAGGTAGGTGTGCTACAGCATCAGTTAAGACTAGAAATAGTAGGTGACATCCTGGCCCCTTCAATAGGGCCAGGACTCCAACTTTTGTGAGATGCAACACATGGGCAACGTTTTCTTTCTCTGCAGATGCCCCATTCATGCAAAGTCGCAGCAGAACAAAAACAAAAAAGCAAAACCAAAGCAAAGCTTTTACAACTACAGATTTTCTTATGAGACAGGTGCTGCAGCTTTCAAGACCAAAGAAAGTTTTATAGTTAAAAAAAAAAAAAACTAGTGTGCAAGTGTGTGTTTCAGAAGACAATAGCAAGGATCAATACAGACCTCAGTTCAAGCTGAAACAGTATCCAAACGGTCTTACAGAAAGGAGTTCTCACTGTAAATCTCATCTTCAGTTACTGAGTGCGCTTATATATAGTTATATACACACCTGCCATGCACACACAAACCCCTCCTTCCCCCACCTTTCTTCAGTACAACCTGCAGCATAATCATCAGCAACCATCAGAACGCTTTCGAAGCACACGCAGGCCCCAGTCCTGACGCTGCATCTGAGCAGTCAGACCCCTGAGCTCTCACAGACAGTTGCAGGATGGTACTTAGTCATCAGTACTGACTCGTCACGTGTAAAGGAGCATTTCAGGAGTATTCAGAACAGTAAGCACTGGTGCAGCAAGAAGTGTTCTCAACTTTGTCTCTTAAAGGATACAGAAACGCTGACTCTTCGAGTATCCTCCAAAGGTGCTAGAAGTTTTAAGTTTGAAGCGTTTCTACAATGCCAGGTATACAAACGTGTATCTTTTTAAATAATATTGCACATAAAAATCATCTTAAACTTTGTAGTGAAAGCAGGGCTGAAGGACAGTGTTTTCCAAAACAGATTAAAAAAGCTACCTGTACATAGTAAGTTAAAGAACGCCAAGATTATTCAAAATCTAAGCACATAATACTGACGAAAAAATGTTAAATTGCACAATCTACATATAAATTACATTTGTAAATACTTAAAAGTTTTTAAACATTGAATACCCTTGATTTCACAAATCAGCTAGGTCACTGTCAAAGGATCAGCTTAATGAGTTAGAAGTACTTTCCCCCAGAAAAAAATAGAAACAGAAAGATCTGCAGTCTTAGACGAAGCACTGGAAAGAGTTAAAGCATTTCAGCTCAGAGGTAGTGCTAAACACATCCAACTAGAAGTCCATTATATTTGAACTATGATGAAATAACGTAGTAAAATGTAGAAAGACTATAAAATTTACAAAAATAAATAGTTCTGAATGCTTTAGAAAATGCAAGAGACTTTGTTGACAAGTGTCTTGATCTGCTTTTCCGACCAAAAGAAAGCAAAGCATGTCTCATTTTTAAAATATACCCATCTCTACTAATGTGTCTGCATCCATGCAATCCAACTATGCGACTTGACGTATGCCAACTTCGCATAGACTCTGATATTAAAAATAAAGTGGAGGCTTTGTAAAAGATCATTTCATATGAAATTTGTTTTGCATGTAAATTCTTCTGACAAATTAAAAATTGCACATAAAAAAGTTTATTGAAAGAGGCATGAGGGGTGATAAGGGTATGTGCCTATTGTTCCACATACACCCTGGAAGGAAAAAGATGATTGCACAGTTCTGATAAATAAATATTTCTTTAAAAAAAAAAAGAGACTGCCACTTTTCTGGTTTGTAAGTTTTGGAATTATTTAGAAAACTCCACTATGGACAAATTATTTTTACTTTGTTTTAAATAATTCTTTACAACTTTTCCAGTGGCTTTTATCCTGAAACCAAATGAAAGTGGCAGTCAAAAAGTATCTTTGGGTAAAACAAGTATCAGGATCCAACCAGAATTTCCATGATGTGGTCCAACTCGCTCAGATCCGTTCTACATATTTGAATGTTGCTTGCTGAAGAAGAATTACAAGATGGAAAGGTTTTCAATGGTTCTTCTGTAGCAAGAGGTGGTGGTCTGGGTGGCATTAGTGGAGGGCAACAGAAGTCTGAGTCATACATTGAAGTGTCAATATCTTCAAAAATGTCATCTATTGCCAAATCCTTCAAGTAACTAGTTGAATTTGAAATCTCAAAGGAACCAAACACGCACTCAGCTCCCTTCAAATCCTGTCTATCATCTTCTAGTTTTAAACCGGTATTTTCTGGAAACTTTGGCTGGTCATCTCCAGTAGGAACTAGACAAGTAGGTGGGCTTATATCTTCTACGAAGTCTAAATCCTTCAGAATAGATGAAATAGCAGATGACATATCATCATCTGAAACTATCAGCAGGCTATTTTCAATCGGGTCTTCTGCAGACCGCAAGTCACAACTGTTAGACTCTTGCTGACTAATACCTGAAGGCAACTGTAGGGAAATCCCAGATGACTCCATCCCTGTGTAGCTGTGAGAACTAGGAGTAATGCCAGTGCAGACATTAACTGGCTGCTGACTACTCTCTTGTCTCATTTCCTCTTGAATTTGCCGTACTGTGTTGGCTATGAGGACAGAGCGGTGCAAGTTCGGTTCCACCAGCATTTTGTAAGTCTGTAACTTGGTGAGGCACATATTAAGCACCAACTGCCTCTTAAGTGGATATGGCAGATTTCGACTGGAATCAAAGGCACTAGAGAGACCAGCCATGTTCTCCTCATAGTCACTCAACTTGCGTTTTAGACCTCTCCCCAACATGAACCTGAAAGAGAAAAAACTTTGAATTAACCTTAGGCAATACTATCACTTCTGTAAGATCTCAACAGGTCCTTTCAGAAGTCCACAGCATATAACTTATTGGTTGACTTAGATTCTAATGCCATAACATTCTGAAAGACAGCATAAATTCCTATACAAGGTAATACTTTGAGAAGATGCACTTTCCAGCTGTACTGTTTCACAACATTTTTTTCAGAAGAGAAAACATGAGAAATATAGTAACTGCTCTCTAAAAAAGCAGCCTAAGAACCTCTAACTCCTGTTTTTAAGGTTTATTTCAACTCTGCTGTAAGAATATGAACTTAACTATTTAAAAACATTATAGGTTAGCTGTGTTTTTAGCCTCATCCATTTAAATTATATGGCATACAAGTTCATTAATGATGTAGTTGAAAGTCCATACAAAATAAAATAGATGCTTATATTTAAACATTTTCATTTTTAACATTCGTTACTAGGTACAGTAACAAAGATTGTAAAACTAGTTTCAACACCCATTTTTAATCTCATTAAGGTATTCTTCACGTCTTGCTCAGTGTCTCTTGAATAGAACTCACTTCTTTGGTGACTTAAAATTGTTTTACTACAGTGGAACCACACAGTAAGAGCATTAACAGGGCCTCCAGGGGATCCTCATAACCAATTCATACCTTAGTAGTTTAGCTAAATGGCAAGAGGAAATTTGACTGGGCCACAAAGCTCAAAGGATTATTACCCGCGCTCACGGCTCACAACCTGCTATGGACTTAACACTAAGAACATCCAGCAGCAGGCTATCAAATGGAATTTTAAAAAAAGGGACCAATTTTGCTAAATAGATAAAGAAAAGAAGTAGAATTTAGTTGCTTCCCATCTGCTTTATGTGGTTTTGCATTGAAATACGAGTAGGTCTATAACACAGTGATACCAAAACAAACTGTAGGCACGTACACCTAAACCACGCATGATCTGACCAAAATACATGCTTGGATGCTGGGTAATTATCATTCAAATATAAAGCGTTTTATCTATTAGGGACAACACACACTAAGCAACCACTTGTGCACGCAAGGAAAAGTATACCATTAGCAGGAAACACTGGTAAAATCTTGATTACAGACATCTCAGTGTGTCCATGGAATACAGAGACCTCACTCCCAAACAATTAAAAAAAATTAAGCAATCATAAATTAGACACCCAGTGGCAGATTAAGGGCAGATCCTTCATACACAATGATCCAGACACTGCATGCTGCAGAGGGCCTCCCAACGTCCTTTTCATGCGAGCTCTGGATACTGCCAGCAATAGCTCAGCTGATTGCTGCAGCTGCCAGCTGCTATACTTTTGGGGACAAGGAGATGGCAGCAGGATAAAGCCTCTTTTACTTTTGGGATTTCTCCAGATTTGCAGGAAGCACTGCAGGGCTCCATGGCTACATTCATCTGCCTGGACTAGGCTGCTGGAGAACTCAGCTCCTCTGGAGGAACAGAAAGTAAGCAAGCAGCACATGCTTCTCAGTAAGACACACAGAAAAAACAGACAGCTGGTAGAGCGGTGCATGTTTAAGGCTTCTACATTATACCCACACTTTCTGGGACACGCCTGGATAAAGTTAAGCTTGTCATAAGAATGCATTTTTGCGTAACAGGTAAGTAGTTTGGTCTACAGTTCAAGTTTACTAATGCTTTCACTATAACTGAGACAAACCCTTTAATTACTTACAATTCTGCCAAAGCTGCAAATTTTCTAAGTTTAAAATGCAAGTCTAAAGGTGTGTTTTACTCCAAAGTTTTCTGATGACTGCCACAGCAGCAGCTGAATCTCTTCAAAAAAAAAAAAAGGTATCTGCATGTGGTGTTCCTATCCACGTAAGTGATCTTCCCACACCTACCACACACTGCCATCCCATCCCAGCACCCCATTTACAACAAACAGAGCCAGACAGCACAGAGCACTCAGTTACAAGATCAGCACGAATCTAGACACAAAGTTCAAGCATCAAATATAATAATCGGAAGTACACTGGGGGGCTGTGCGCGTGCCAGGTATCCCCAGTAAAACTATCAATACTGTCAACAACTGATAATTTCAGGCAATCTGAGAAAAACCGCAAGTTACACAGATCTTTACAACAATAACGTTACTAAATATACCAACTCATAACGTATCATGAAGATAATTAGTGTCTGCAAATCACTGAAAAAAATCACAAGAAAATTATTAACTCCCCATTTTAAGTAGCGTTTAAATGTTGTGCTACTTAAGGCATGCCCACATACCCTTACTGTAAAGAATAAAAACATACAATCAAAACAGCTGTGTGTTCACCAAGCACCATCCTTCCCATACACTGCACACTGGCTGATTTCCCTTTTCGCTCCACTATAGCAGACCAAAATTCATACTCACAAGGGAAGTAAATTAAGGCCACACATGGAACAGTAATTCTGATGTTTTACACATTCAGAAGGCTTGTTTTTGCCACTTTACTGCTTTTAATATATTTTAATATATATTTAGACTATGTCATACACACAGGAAATAGTAGACTTATTTGAGTTATATGAATAATATTAATTTCTAACATCTCGAAAATGTGCTGGCATTTAAATTCTGTAAGCAAGCTTAAAGAGCAAGCAAACTTGCATAAACAAGGACATATAATTTCACGAGAACTAAAAGTTAAACATTTGATTTTAAAAGTCAGACAGTAGTCTAATTAGACTAAATATTTCATGCTCATATACGCAGACGCCTTTTTTCCCCTTCCTCAAATTTCCTTCATAAAAAGTTGTTCTAGCGCATTTTAGAAATATGTAACAAAGCTTGAGTGTGACAGTACAATAAAAATTAAGCGCAAGAAACATTATTTTCTTCAACTTCAAGTGTTTCTACTTAACAGACTCCCTGTTCTCCAGATGTCTGAGAACGTTTTTTACAAACATACTCCTATCTTACGTTTCATAAATTCTGCCTAGTTAGTATGATTTTTGCCTAATTGCAAGGATCCTCAAGTCTCCCTCCAGGAGAGGTGATTTCAGAGGTTATATAAAAATTAATAAATTTTATTTTATAAAAATAAAAAAAGAGTACCACTGGTACAGTGGATTTAAAAATGACTAGTGTCATGGTTGCTACAGGAGACATTAAATTTCAGTTCTTGTCAAACACATTCAGCTGCTGACCTACAAAAGATACAAAGCCCCTTTGTTACCAGCTAATCTACATTTTATCGGGCCTTTTGCTTTACTTTTTAGCATAAGAATTTCTGACAGGGTCATATTCTTAACAAACTACTCCACACTTCGTAAGCAATTTGTCCTTTTGTACTATTGTGTGTTAAAACATACACCGTAAAACAAAAATTCACAAGCCAGTCAAATACTCTCTTTTGATAGCACTACTTTGCGATTTAAGATGTTGATCACATTATTTAATTATGCAGTGTTCCCCTCACTTCAATTTTTGGTACTAACGAAAACAAACAAGTCCACACAAAAATCCACATTTCCATGTCCATACTTAACTACTGACTGCCTGTTGCAGTGTCATTCCTGTCAATCACCTGACAAAAACACACCACCCATTTAAAGAAGCACAAGTTAGGCAACACCAAAATACAAATGGCATCTAGAAATTGCACTTTCCTTACACCAGCCAAATTCCAGGAACATAAGATCTCAAAAAACTGGATCTAGTAACAGGACTTTGGAACACGCCAATCTGATAACTCCGTAATTTGTGAGAAAATAAACTGAACAAAAATTAAAGTTTATGCCAAGTGCTAATGTAAAGTCTATGCGTAGCTGTTCAACAGTAAGAGAGAAACTGTAAGTCACCCTATTCTTGGTCATTAAGTTCAATGACCAAATTTTTAGAATCTTTTGTCATGGAGGGAAAAAAAAACAAGAACAGTTAGGAATGTAACATCTCAATAACTTTTTCTGGCGTTTTCTCATCTTCTCTCACTGTAGTAATGCAAACTGAGCCACAGGCCACTTACGGCAAAATGCTTTTTTAATCTAAGTTATTTTGTGGAAAAGGAAGCAAACTGAATTCAATGTTTAGGAGTGCCAAACTCTCCATCCATGTCAACGAACTATGAAGGAGTCTATACGTAGAAATTCTGTCCCTGACAGCACATTCCCCATTTATTTCCAGTTCCACGGAGTCCATTTCACAGAAACTCCTCCCCGCTAAAACGAGAAGAAGCCTCCATGCTCTGTAATCCTACACTGCACCCAAGTTGAAAAAAACTATGGAGGGAAGGGGCACGTCATTGGTTGGCAGATCCGCACAGAACACCAAACAAACAGGCCTGGTCAGAGCTTGCAGCTACTCAGAAGAAACATTCCAGCCTACCAAGAAAAATTCACATTGCGACGTGTTGTGGACAATACAGGACTCGTGCCACCATTTCAGAAGAAAAACACAGCTCCATCTGTCACGGGGTCTGATAGTGCAGTGCAGCTGCCACTGACACATGGTTAGGAAGTGCAGCTGGAAACAGTCACAAAGAAGAACACAGCATGTGAAAACTCTCACTTACTTCTGTTTGGGCAAGCTATTTTATTTCTTCTCTTCCTCACCTTCCAAAAACATTTTAAGAGCAGGCTGAACAACATTTAGAATTTGGAACTGCACAGAGCTTTATTTTTTAGAAGAGAAAAGCTTCAAAAAACATGAGTATATAAAATATGACTGGCACAGTTAAAGTTGTCTGAACACATACTTTTCATGCATAAAACAAGCACTACAGTTAACTACACAAGAATTACTCATTTACGATTAAAGAATATGTTTAAATGGCAAGATCACCAATAGAGTTCTTGGCCTGCACTATGCAGGAGGTCAAAATTACTTCATCAGTAGTGATCCTTCTGGCTTCTCTTCTGAGGTTGTTATTAAATTAAAACTTGCTTAATTCTTTTCATACAGACTGTCACATTTTTCAGCTTAAAACTGTCTCAGGTGATAAATGACTGTTTCTCATGAGACAAGTATTAGATCTGAATAGGTGTAAGCATCTCATGAGACAAAGTTGTCTGTCCAGTTTTCAGTAATGCAACTGTACTAACTTGTATTCACATCAAATTTAGAGACTCCTTACTATAGTAATTTAGGTGATTCACTTTCAAAGTCTTCTTCGGCTCATAACCATAGAAAACACCTAACAGTAAAGCCAGCTAGAAGTCTCTTTGGATCGCAGACTTGTGTTAGTGACTGACTGAAGCTGATTGACAACCTGATTTCCCGCTCTCCTCTCTCTTCCACGGACACAATCCACAAGCACGCAGAAAGACGAACATCCCCATAGTTAAGGGAAATTTCCCAGAATTATTCATTGTATGCTGCACATATGCTGCTTTTAATGATGTCTTTCCCCTTATCCCACGTATGTTTTAGCATAGGCAACACAACCTCATTAAGTTTGAATTAAGTGGTGGGATGGGACTTGACTAGTATTCCAAGTATAAGAAGCTGCACAAGAAAAAGGTAATGCTGAAGGTACAGTTAACAGACACGATACAAATCCTTTCCTCCCATCCGGACTTAACACTGATCGCTTAAACATGACTTACGTAACACAGTAAGCTGTCAACAGACTACACAGACCAGCATATCTGATCTGGTGTCCTCGGCAAACGTTGGAGATCCCCGTACCACCACATCTTGGCTGTCAGCAAAAATTAAGAGGAAGTAAGGAAGACTAAACACCTTAAAAGACATGAAAGTAAAAAGTAACCTGGACCAGAATATACTTTAAAATACACAAAGATGTATTTAAGTCCCCCCTCCCCACCCTGCCCCATTTTAGCCAAGATGAGTAACGGCTGGAGGTGGCTAAAAATGTACATATAGGGAGGAGTGCAGTCCTACCAGCTTACTCCCATACCTAAACTCCTATGTAACAACCTCTTTACAGGGGTTAGAAACAACCAGAAAATAGCTGCTGAAAGAAAGGAGAATTGATGTCAATTTTTGGTCACGAAATCCTGATCTGTAATACACCTAAGCCTTTCTGTTACTGCTAAAGCAACCAGAACACAGAACCAAGACTTGCTACTTTTCAGACTTAAAAAAATAAAAAACAACAACAAAAATAGAAAAAAAACCACACCTATGGATGCACCTAACATCCTTTCCCACATTTTGAAAATAAAAATAGGCTGAAGAGTATTCATTAATTAAGAACAGGCAAGAAATGAGAGGAAGACTAAGGCAAGCACAGAATTACAGTCTGGAATTCATAACCTTCCCACTGTCACTTCACTATTTTTGGAAGCAGAGAACAAATATGTATCATACAGTAATATTTTAGGGACTGAAATAATGTTTACAAAGCACTTAAGAGTGAGTTTTACCTTGATTTAGAAGGAAACACCCTCCCAACTATTTGTACTATGTCTAATTAGATATGGAAAATTCCTGCACTTAAAGGACATCTTCCTAAGTTCCTTATTCCCATTCTATTTCATAAAGCACTGGTAAGAGCTTTGCTTTAAAAACTACCACAGCTGTCTGAGTTTCAGGGCACGTCATCTCACTCTGGACAAGAAGGTCCTCTGTTATGATGTGTACTTTCCACAAGCTAAAAACAAGTGGCTCTGGGCCATTTACAACAGTAAATGAAACATATTCTTAGCTGCTGATATGTCTCACTAGAGGCCGATATATAAATGAGCTGAGGCAGTACCAACAGTAGGTGCAGAAAAACCTCCAAAATTAAAAAATAAAAAAAAAAAACAGTGTCACTCCTCTCCACTTGTGACTACAGTTCCACACTTACAAACAAAGCTCACAGGTGTATATTTTTAATGAGCATGTGTTCAGCAGATATCTTTCAGGATTTTTTTTTTTTAAAGCAGGAAGAAGGGCCCAGAATCCTTTAAAACAACGATCAATAGTAGGTAACAAAAGCCAACACCTGATCTAAAGTTACTAAACCTTGAAACTCGCATAATAAAACTGAAGCATAATTAAGTGAGAACATACAGGAATCCAAACAACAAGAACCAAACAACGATGGTTCCACCTAAGCAAAATCTTACTGGAAAGACAAATGATCCCTAGAACCGCAAACATGATGACAAACCTCTCCAAAGCTTGTTCTAATCAACTGAACAAATTCTCAATCCTCTTTCCTTACATTATCTATTTACTTCAAATACAGAGATACTGGATGTATCCACCTACTTAATACTGACATGTATTTTAGGGTTACAGTGATCTAAATAAAGATCCATTAATAACAAAAATTATAGCTTATTAACTATGTCAAATTTGCATGCCCATGCTTAGAAACAGAAAATCAGACCATTAACAGCAAATGCAACCAAAAAAAGCTCTTTTGCCAATAGAGGACCATCCATTTACTCTAGCTCTCTGTATGGATATTTAAATAGGTAATTTTCAATAACCAGATCAGAAATCACTTTCAATTTTCTCTAGTACAGTAGCCTACAGCATCCTTTCTTCAGAATCCGAAGTGCCTTCTCCTCTCATGAAAAGACTATAATACCGTGCAAAGTCCTAGGGCATATGGTAGAAAAACTGCATTAGATTCAACAACTGCACTGTGGACCTCACTATAAGATTGGGGCCTTTGTTAACAAGGTTCCAATAAAATGATCTTTGTTAAGATACTTTTGTTACATTATAGCACTGCCTCATTATAAAGGAAAAAACACAAAAAAAAGTGCAAATTCAGAATATTCAATCCGAAGAGCTTATACTATTCAATAAGCCTAAAGCACTTCGCTTTATATTATATACCCCAATTTTAAACATTATTATTCAGTTTACCACAAAAATAATATCTACAGCTGATTATCACAACGTGAGCTATGCACATAAGGTATGATTTAACAAAAATATACAAGTAGTTACCCTCAGAAAACAGAAAGGAGTCCAAGTAGGAAGATTCCAGATTTTGCATAAAGTGTGGTCATCCAAGAGTCTTGAACTATTCAAGAGTCCAAGCCATCTACAGAGGTAGGATGATGTGACTTAAGGGAAAACAAACAAACAAAAAACAAAACAGAATATTTCATTATTATGATTCTTTAAACCAAAAGTATTAAGCACACAATTCAATAGAACTTTTAAAATTTTTGCTAAATCCTACTAAAGCAGTTAAACTGAAATAAGAAAAAGTGAAGTTCACGAATGCACAAGTAAGAGGACCTAGTAGCTTCACCTATGAAGGCATGAAATGTGGAAATTGTTTCATAAATGGATACTACAGAAGAGAATGCTGATCCTCCAAACATTAGGCTTTGGGCCTAATGGGCGCCCGTGGGCGTTCTTAGGCTTTGGGCTAAGAACTTGCACTGATACTTCTTCAGGTTAGTGAACACTGATTTACATTTGTAATAATTTCAGAAATCATGAATCAGGAGAGCAAATACTACGAACTGTAAGGAAGTACATCTCAAAATCATCCCCTAACGTTTACAGGCTGCAAAAAGAGTTAAATTTTTATGAAATTCTCTAATTTTCCTCATTTTCAGCATGCAAAAGACCAGTACAAGAACATGACAGGCAGGATTTGCCTATAATTGCATGCAATATTCAGCATAGCATCATTTTCATCAAAACCCTGATAAAGCAACATCTGCAGTTTGCTGACAGACCACACAGACTAAATCACGGATTAGACCAAGGCACTGGAAACTCTGGGAGACGTGAAAAGGCTGAAGTGACAATAAACTATGAAAGAGGTAAGAAGATACAGAAGGAATTATATGATCCATGCTCTTGAGGTCTCAACTCTACCTGGAGAATCCAAGTTTCTAAGTTCCAAAAATTAAAGCCCTATGTGGGCTAGCAGCCCACCATCTGTATTTAACATGTTTGTGTGTATGCAGCATATATACATTCACATACAGACACCCACCCCTCAACTACAGCACCAATTACTTTATAAAGTAATTACAAGCAAAGATCAGTAATTACCCAGATGATCCTGAAGGACTGTATTTAAGAAACAAGAATTCATTCTTCTATTTAGACAGATGGAGCAGTAAATGAATACAGTTCATTTTACATAGCAACTCATTGCCTGATGCTACCAAAGGGCTCCTCCGTTTACAGATTCTTGGAACTGGAAAGATGCAGTAAAACAACAGGCAGATGCCCGTGACCTAATAATGCTAAATCTAACCCATGGTAATAAATACAGTAATATCGCCCTCCTCCTAGAAGTTGGCTTCTTTCCTATCATAAGGACATCCATGTTATATGTAATTAAAAAAATTAAAAACAGACAGACAAATGAAAATTCATGATCTTTTTTTTTTTTTGGTTTGGTTTGAAACAGCCAGAGCTTAAAAGGTCAATATTGAGGTTTATTAAAGTGTACTTGCTAAGTCACGGCGGGAGGAGTACATTCACTGACTGCATTTTCTATACACTGAATACGAAAGGACAAGTGTCTTAGATTGTGTAATCTTTTTAGCATTAAAGAACCCTAAAAAAAGTAATAAGTATATCAAAACATTTAAAAGTTTTTGACTCCAGCACCTTAGTTAAAAAAAAAAAAGGCCAAAAGCCTTTGATATAAAATTAATACTGTCCATTGTATTTTAAAAGCCTAACCTTTTCTAGAAGAAGCTGGAGTCCAAGGAGTTATCAAATTTAATTCCTTTATTATGTAACTTAAAGAATTCCTGAAAAAATAACTGTTGAGGTAATAATTGTTCCCCTATATGATGTCATACTGGGATGAGCGACAGCAAGAAGTACAGAGGTAAGGTTACTAGATTTATATTTTACAATCTGTTTTAAAAAAAAAAAAAACCTTATACAAGACATCAAGACATATGATAGCTGTAAATCACTATGAACTACATAACCAGCAGATTTTTTTTTCCCTTTCATTTTCCTCCACTATCTTCCCTTGCACTTTGCTAGTACGTGTTTATGGGTCACTTTAGAAATCAGAGATTATAGCATTCATTTCAATGTTGATGGTATTTTCCATACTGCAGTTAACTTACAACTGCTTGAACTAAAGAACCTTAGGAGAATCAAAAATAAAGTGGAAAAAAAAAAACAACAACAACAACTACTGGACAGGGCTCCTACCTATGTTTTTGGAACTCTGCTGCTCCAACATAGTTTGAAAAATTCCAGGCCTATGCAGGGCAGAAATTATTAACGGCATCTATTAATGAGATGAATTTAGGATACGCATAGAAGAGACCAGGCTGGTGCTCCTCCAGCCTCACCCACCTACTCGCAGCTCTGACTAACGCACGCGTTCACCGAGACACAAAAACGGCGATTAAAAACGTGAGCTGCGGCAAACGCGGAAGACGCAGCGAGCGAGAGGCGGCGATCACGGGGGCCGGAACGAGCGAGCGGCGCTGCGGGGCAGCTCGCCCGCCCCCCCGCGCGACCCTCCGGGCGCCGAGCCCCGGCGAGCCCGGCGGCGCCTG
>VXAL01005667.1:177035-188948 GCA_013399475.1 Chauna torquata | reverse complement strand
AAAAAAAAAAAAAAAAAAAGCCATGATGCAAGGTGGTGGAATTTTTTGTTTGATAACACATTACTGAAAATTTGTCAAGAGTTTTAAGTAAACCATTGTTCTATTTTGCCACAAGAAACCTGATTAACATGAAAAAGTGCTTTCTCCCCATACCTTTCAAACAAAACAGAGGCACAGAAGCAAACCACATTACTGGGCTTCAGTTAAAAAAATAACCATTCAGAAATTTAAACTTCAGGTCATCTCACTGCACAAAAAAAAAAAAAAAAAAAAAAAAAAAATCTGCCCAGTAGCCCAGTACTTCTAATATCTAGCATTTCTCTCACTAATGATCTCAAACACACAGAAGTGAATCTCTCCTAAGTACTGTTTTTCTCCTGTGAGTATTAAACTCTTTTGGTGTTTTTTGACCAACATAACCTACACTTCCTTAGAGTCTTGTTTTGGAAGCTTGCACAACTAGAGACTGAAATTACGTTTTCTTGCTCTCCAACACTGGTCTGTAAGGGCACATGAGAATCACGATACACTGTGCTTTTCTTGTAACACTTTACCACTGCAGTACTTACTTGCCACTTCCCACATGCTCCTAGGGGACTTCCAAATACAGCAGATATGTGGATACAATTTCTTTTTAATTCTGTTTTTGCAAGAAGTCATGTAATCACCTGTATCTTCAATTATTCTTCCCTAAAAAGATGACAGTTGAAATTACTGAATGTTTTCCCTGCAGTGGAAAGATGCCCCTAGCTATATATTTTCCTGTTGACAGGTTGGTCGTGTATCAACATTTACCACAATAATTCTTCACGTCATAAAACACTCATTTTTAGGGAATCTTACTTAAGCAAAGGAGGAATTGTATTAAAAAAAAAAGCTACCATACAAACTTAGGAAAATCACGTCAGATAATGAAATTTTAGTATTTTTCACTGGCTATAAAAAAAGTCAAGTCACTACACGCAACTGAAGTATATCTACCTTGACAACTTGAATTATTCAGGCATTTCATCTCTTCATGGAACTTTCTTGCAAAAATAGCAAAAATTTATTGTAACTGTCAGTCTTGCAAGAGACACCAAAAGGAGCTGGGATAGTCCTTGTGAGACCTACTGCGGAATGAACCAAATGGACAAGAATACATTTTTATTTATTTATTTTTAAGATGTATATTGCATTTCTTTGCTATGGAGTCTTAAAGCTAACTTGGTGGTTTTGTACTATTAGTATTAATCATGTTTCACATAGTCTGAAATCAGACTCATTTAGGAGTTGATGAGCAATCAAAATTTGTCATGATCAGTCATGTTTTTTTGCATAAGGGACTACACACCCTAGGCCTGAGACATAAACATACTTTCACTTTGAACAGAACTCACTTTTGAAAGGATTTGTCTTTTGCTAGGTGTCAGCAAATAAAAGGATTTTTTTTGTTAACCCTGGCTTTTGACAAAGTTTGTTTGGTTATATGGGAATATAAATTAAGTTGCAAAACTGAAAAGCGGTCATACACTCAGATCAATATCCTGAGACACGAGACATCCATAACGGACTGATAATTACAGTATAAAAGTGCACTATCAGTCAATTTATAATTATGCTTTTTAAAATGCCTGCTAAACCAGTCCAGACACACCTAAGACTTCAAAAAAACAACCAAATGACAGCCTCAAGCACAGGTAATTTCTGGTGAGCGCACAGATTCCTGCGTGAATCCCTAACCTGCTAAAGGATGAAGGCCACAGTTACGACCCCTCGTTGCTGTACCTTTGAGACAACCTGGAAAGGTGCTTTTCATCCAAATAAATGACTCCCTCCTAGTTTCCCAGATTTGTCTTTCATGCAAATACAGCTACATTCATAGCTCTAGGCAACATCTTTTGCTAGCTAAACTCACAGAGCTGTGGATGAGAAAGGGGTTAAAAAATCAAAATCAAAATCATAAAAGGAAAGCGATAAGCCGACAAGTCTTCAAGTACACAAGCCATCCTTAACTCGGCCTGGATTCTCACACTTTTGCCTTTGCTGAATGCCCAGACTCCAGAAGCTCCCTGTGTTCTGGACTTTCTTGCAGGGGAAGAGAAACAGAACCACAGGCGCAGAGGCAGGGCAGACAGATATTCAAGGTTACCTGAGAAGGAAGCTGATCGGGTGTTAGCTATTTGTTTGAAATTACCTTCTTTTGTGCAAGTCTAAAGCTGAGTTATGTCATTCAGACCAACAGCTTAGTTTCAGACGCAGCACTGACTGCCGCGCAAGTTTTGTGACACTTTTCCCTAGGAACACATAAAAGAGGCCACCAGCAGAACCTTACATAAACCCTAACAGAGGTTAAATTCTTTTCCCTTTATATATAGAAATTAAGAAAATCACCAACAGCAAATACCATATATCCCCATTTCACAATTCACAAAAAAAATGTAATTTAAAATTCAGCATCTTATAGGCACTATCATTTCTGATTTCTCTCTGTATCAGAAAGGAATACAGATGGGAAAATATTGTATTAACCTTTAAGTGATGCATATGTAACTATGACCTCTTTGGACTAGCAAAGAAATGACAATATGAGCTAGAAAATAAAGTCCTTTTTTTATAGGAGAAGTGAAGCTACCCAGAACGAGCAGCAGAATTAATGTGAGGCACACCAAGAAAGCACTAGGGAGACAAGCTGATTTTACACTGACTTGCAGACAGAGCAGACCTCAGTACACATCTGCAGAGTGACTGTGCAAGTTTCAGCAATACAAATTCTTATACCTGCTGAACACTCGAGCCAAGACATCAGACATGTAAGAGCACGTAAGATTTGGCATAGGTTTTAAGAACATAATAAAACAGGATATACATTTCTGTTTAAATATTTAACTACATAAACATACTTACCTAATACCCTTCCTGTTAAGCCAAGTAGTCTCTACAAATTACTCTTAACTGGACATGGCTTCCCCAGTCAAGGAACACACCTGGCTAGATGCTTGGTGTGATCACGCATACGCACACACGCACACCTGACATAGACAGTGTAAGAGGTATGAACAAATTATACTAATTCCTACCTGCAACATGGATACTGAAGCACACTGAGGAGGAGGGGGAGAGCATCTTTTTAAGTATCTAAACTTGAAACTTCCCCTTTAACGAAAATGGAAGGGGAACAGAAGGGAAAACCCACAGTTGTTCAAACCTAGGGGTTTTGAACCATCACAGTTCAGAGTGGTTTGGGGGAACTTTCCCAGAGGTACAAAATGTATTTATTTATTCAACTCATCACTAATATTCCCTTTATAAGACTTGGAAACTGCCTGGCTACTTTACCCTACGGCAGCTGCTGTCCAATTCAATCTATCTATCCACACCCAGAAAAGCATCCAGCAAGTTTTCCTGCAGATTTATAACTTTGGAAGGAATCTCTGATGCTGTTAACTAACACCGCCGAATAAAACAGGCTATTCTTCCACTGTGAGACATGACTGTTCACATAAATATTTGTATCCTCCTGAATTATGATACAGTACTACCACACCTTTCAGTTATCACTGATGTCTCTACTGTTTGAGATGTCTAGTAGTACTTTGTGTTTCTTTGGTCCAGCTGTATTATGCAGACTGAAATTGCAGGTGTCTGTATAGTATTTCATACTTCAATGCAGTTATCAATCAAAATTTAATTAAGGAAGCAATGTTTAACCACTACAGCAGATAGAGATTAATATGCATTCAACTATCAAGTTTAAGTAATTTATCAGCGATGTCACTTTTCCCCAAATCAGACGCTTCTGAAGCACTTGTTGAAATCATAAGCTGTGATCTCCTTTTGTGGAGGTGACACTAGATTGCTCTTAACATCCCCTAGAAAGGGGAGAGTGAGGGCAGGGGGGTTTGAGAATCTGAAAAAAGATAGTATGTAGTAATTAAAGTCACTTGTGGGAAAGCATAGTCTGTCAGACACGAAAACGTACTCTCTTCAAGTTCAGTGATTTGCTTAAGTCTAAGTAACTGGCAGATGTCTTCCTCTGGCACAGCCAATGCTAAGACATTCCAGAAACCAATCAGTCTTCCCCTTGTCTACCTCCCTGCTAGCTCAGGCCTCTTCCTCTTCTCCAGCACAAGCCTGAAGGTTTTTTTTTTTTTTTTGGTAACAAAATCATACACTATACTTCATCTACTCCCTGCCCTCCCCGCCCCTAAGTCTCCTAGGAACATTTTTATATACACTCTAGAATGTATGTGAGTACTTGAAGAAAAGAACACCATCCCATGTTGTATTATCTTTATGTATTTAAAAAAAAAAAAGAAAAAAAGGCAAGAAGAAACCCTTGGTAAGAGCGGAGCATACTAATTATGACAAGACATCAAGACATACCAGTTGAAATTTAAAGGCCGCTAGTAACACTTTTTGTAGTAATTAGTGCAAGATAGTTATCCTATATAAACAAATATTTGATGGTAGACTTCAGTGACAAACAATTCACTTGATGACATTTACATATAAATACACATAAATAAAAACCTACGTAATTTAGGTTTGCAGTTAACAAAAAATATGGTCTGAAACGAATTAAATGTAATTGTATCTAGTGAGATCAGAGCTCTTCCTCTTAATGATACTCAAGTATATGTGGTATAAAAAGCAAAATTGTACAATTCTCAATTTAGTAAAGTACTACTCTATAAAACAGAATCATGAAAACAGCTCTTACATTTTAATGTAAAGTATAAAATTGTATATTTACATTTACATACACTTTTCTGAACTACATTGGGTAGCTCCCAGTAAAAAAGCATCCCTTTTTGAAAACCTTTCAAAAAATACATCAACTGCAGATATGATCAAAAGTTGCTAAGTTAGCAGCTGACATAACATCTGTAGTAAAAATATATTTTAGGAAAATACCTGGAAAAATCTAAACACCAATAAACACTTTAAAACTATTTTTAAAGTAAAAATTGTAGCAAAACCCAGAATAAGCTAGCTAGAATAATGGGAACTTTGCATACTGCTCTTTAAGAGCCACGTAGCGAATAAGAACAGAAGCAGCAGATATAGGAGTTATGTCGTGTAACAAAGTGGAAACCGGAGGAAAATAGGAAGCCAGTTATCCAACTTCTCTCTATGTTTATTACCATTTTCACTGGGAGAAGGATAAGAAAAAGGAAAGATGAGGGAATCCCTCTCACTGAGCATATCCTCCATCAAAGGCTAAAACCAATTGGTAAAAGGAACCCAATTTTGAAAGCCTTGGACCCCACACTAAAACACTTACCATATGTACTTACAGTTCAGTGGACAAGAAATTGGATTATTACACTACAAGTTGCAGGTTAACTTTAAGAGTTAACACTTTTGCAATATGAAGTGCTTTTTTAATATATATATCTATATAATATATAGATATTTGTAAAATACACGTGCAGATTTGATAGAACAAACCGTGGAAATAGCTTTCTTGAGTCTTTTTTCCATTAACAGACTTATATCCTACACAAGGAGTTTCAGGATTCAACAAGGATTTCCACAATATGATCAAGCTCGTTAAGATCAGATTTACAATTAGAGCTAGAAGTTGTAGTTGTTGGAGAAGAAAACGATTCTAGCCCATCACAGTGTCCCATTTTTGTGTTGCTCATCATGCCTGTTAACATAGTATCAAGATCATAGTAAGAGTTGTCAACTTCTGAAAACAAGTCTTCAACTGAATTAGGAGTTTTGTTCTCCAGTGTCTCAAATATTTGATCTAATGATTTTTGAAAGTTTCCTTTATTTTCTTGTGGATTCTCCATTTCCCAAACATTACTTTGCAGGTTTCTCGGAGCTTGCACCGAGGAGGCTGTTGACATCGTTTCTGAACTATCTTGTGCCTGGTCGCCCTCAAAGTCTTTACTGAAAGTACTGTAACCTGGAACATGCTTTCCCTCAGCTTGTTCCCTAGATGAGCGACAGAGGATATCTGTTGAAACAAGACGATCCACAGATGCCTGGCCTGTACTCTGTGTATTTATCATCTGCCAAGTCCCATCTTGGGTCATTTCCTCTTGGATCTGGCGTACCGTGTTGGCTATAAGTACTGAACGACAAAGGTTAGGTTCAACCAGCATGTGACACAGCTGAAGTTTAACCAAGGACATATCTAAAAGCGACTGTCGCTGAAGATTATATGAAGGAATAGCCTTAATACCAGCCAGAGTTCCTTCAATATCTTCTTCTCCATCAAAACATTTTCTCTTTAATCCTCGCACAAACATTGTGTCCTGTTAAAAAAAAATTAAAAAAAATTTGTACAACTTAAACAGCTCAGTAGGAAGAAAAATACTAAAAAAACCAGAAAACTTAAATTTGACAGCAAATTCTTGAAGATAGAAACATCAGAATTGTCATACCAGGTTATAGAATGGCCAGTGTGGTACAACAGGGGTCAGGAACATATGGACTGGGTCCCAAAGACGACATTCGGGAACCAGGGGTGAGCAGGTCCATGAGTCATGGCTTCGGAGAGTGGCATCTGAGAGAGGCAGGGGCTCCCAGCTCCTGGTTCCCATTAAGTTCCAAACTTGATGGAAGTCAGGAGCCACTGCTTCGCACAGAAGCGAACATCTCAACGGCTGTATTTCACCTAGCGGAGAGGCAGTTTCTCCTCGATCCTCCTATGTTTCTACTGGCATGCTTAACCTCTAATTTTGGAAATAAAAATACAACCTGGCACACCATCTTTAAAAGATTTGACCCCTGCACAACACCAACATGCCTAGTGGAGTAACACAGAAAACATATATATCATGGGCAGCATACTTGAAAAGGTTAGGTTACTTTGGCTACTTGGAGTGTAACATCCAGATTTGGTCCATATAACTTGAGACATTCAACTGAGGTGCCTAAAGCAATCCTTCAGGTTTCCTTACTCCAGTAACTAAACAGTGCAACTCCAACATGAATTGTGCAGTTCCAATAAGGACAGGCAGAGTCATCCTCTGTATGGGCTTCCGTATTTCTTTCCCAGTTGATGACCACAAAACAAAATTCTTGTACTCCTACTTTAAAGTTCACTAGCTAAAAATAAGTGGGGTGCATGAAGGCTTCTGATTATTTCCATCTAAAAAAAAAAAAAATCACTCGCTGAATTAGCCAAGGTATGAATTTCAGGCACTAGCCTCCAGATCTTCATCTGAATTGCACTAATTTTTACAGTAGTGTCCCATGCAAGTGAAGTATTATAGATGATCTCTAGAAATACAAAGTAACCTTTTTCTGTAAATGCAATAGATGTTACTTCCTTTAGCCTCACAAAAGTTAGGAGGCAAATGAAAGCTAGTACCTAATCCTTACATTTATGCACATTCATTATGTCCCCTCCAAGTCTTCTGCCCTTAGAGTTCCTCTTTACCTATATTTTGGGGATTTTTTTATGTAGTGACCCAAATAGAACGATGTTTTTCAGCTCAAAGCTGATAAAACTAAACTAGTATTGCAGCATCTTTCACTCCACTTTTCTTGGTAAGCCCTAACCTGCGCCTTGCTTTTTCGGTTGCTACTGAATGGTCCATGTATTTTCAGAGAGATCTCTTTCAGCTTTTTCAGAGTCAGTAAAAATCCAAAGTGCAACTACATTGTTCCCTTCATCATATATTACATACTTATCTACTCTGAAAAGCTGGGGATAGCACAGTAGCTACATTAACATTTGGTTGGACTCTATACAACACTTCTTACATTGCTGTCTGTATCTGTGTTTTAACCTTTTATTGGATTTGCTGATTCTTAAAGACTTCCTTCCAGTGAAGGTACAAAATTCTTTAGAAATCATAAAACACAGAGGCTACAATATAGAATATATGAACTTCATCTTATGGTCACATTTAACAGACTTCCTAAAAATTATCCAAGGACTATTAATATATTAAATGCTTTTCGAGTTTTTTGTAAAATTTTCTCCTGTAACTTAACATATTTGTATTATTCCCATTAAAAAGAACCCAAGTTTCTACTTGAGAGTGCCTCTTCCAGGCTTTTAGATACTCCTGCAAACTTCACATCTGTGGACCTCTCATTTAATTTTTCATATGAAGTTGTACGTACAGTGTCTACACATACACAACCTATGTGAAACGTCTAGGAAACATCTTTTGGGACTACTGTTTGTACATGGTTCATTATGTTATCAAACTTTACATGCTCCATGCAGTTTGAAGCTTCTTTTTTATTTCAACTTCTTTTCTTGTAAAGAATAATTAAAACTTCAATGAAATGTTAACCTGATTTTCAACCATCTACTGCTTAGCATTTAAATGTGCCTTCTAAGGCACATCAATGGAATAACCGAATATAGCACAAAACTTGAAAACAACAATACATCACACATATACACAGAGAAAACCAAGCAAAAGGAAAAAAAAATTTATGGATTCTTAAACATAAATGTTTCAGAATTCATGGGAATTTTCTATTATAATATTTACCTCTATTCAGTATCTTACATCATAAAAAACAGTTTTTTGTCACCCTATTTCTAAGTCTGCACAAAATACTAACGGATTGCTGTTTCATGTAAGGAGCAAAGAGCTACATACCAGTAATTGTGCTTGATGTAGTCCTTCCTCTTCTCCCATGCTACTGAGCAAGAGTCCATACAGTAATAGTTAGGGCAGCACCTACCAAGTACCAGGAAGCAAGGTTTCAGTTAAGTACAGGAGATGCACAGCAGAACAATTTCCCATTTCGGAAACTATACACCCCTATTTTTATAATTGCTTCAGTATCTCTGTCTTCACAATACTCCTAGAAACTTGAATAATGCTATTAAATGCAATTTACAGCTAGAGCACGAAGGTGATTTGCCCAACAATACATGCAAAACCTGTGACAGGAGAAGGAAACTGCCAATTTAAGTCCAAGTCCTAGGCTATTATCCTGACCTTTGGACCAGCCTCTCCCTTATCCCTGTGCTGTTGCCATTTAAAGAGCAAACAAAATCTTCAGCCATCATCTAAAAAGCTTAAAAGTGCAGAAAAGCATACTGAAAGCAAGTTTATCACAAAAGCACACAGTTTTCATCTTTGTTGTAGAAAACCATACATCTCTATAACATCTACAGAAAAAGAACATGCACGCACAAACATAAAACTGAAACACAGCAAAGACAGGCAATATTTTCCTTTAGCAGCAGCACAGAAACTTTATGACTAAGATTTACTTTGCAAGATGACAATAATGAAAGTAATTACAGTAATGAAATTGTTTTAGCTATAAAGGCTGAGTTTTCAAAACACATTCAAGGCAAAACAAGTTCGGATATACCAAATCCAACTATCAAATACATGCAATAATTCCTTTAATTACTAAAACCAAAAAGAATGCTGTTTCAATGGGCTACAAAAACCTGACAGGATAAAATATGAATACCATTCAGATACTTTTCTAGACATGCCTGTACTGTACAAGACAGTTTGCAACTGGAGTACATACCTAGAAAAGAAATAAGTTAACCGGATGCATATGCACATCTTTCTTTGCTTTCTGTTGTGGCTAGTAATTAAAAATTTTGGAAAATCACTTGGGGGGGGAAGAGGGGAGGGGAGAGAGAGTTGACAAAGGCCTCTTTTTGGCAGAAAAACATTTCTTTTTCTCAAGAAGCTGCATACTTATTAAAATACCACATCAAAAAAGCCACCTTAAACACTCTCAAGCCAAAATTTTTTGACTCAATTCCAAAAAATTCAGACTAAAATGCTGTCATGTCATGGAAACTGCATTTCAACCAACTCATTCTCTTTTATAGACTGAGCTCACACCAAAATTCAAAACAGGGTCATGAGGCATCTGAACCATGACTCCATTGAGACACCATAATTCAAGCCAGTAAGTATTTCTTATTTCTGTCATACACCTGATAATGTTATAAAAGTTCAGAAGTTTTTGCTCCCTGGGTATACCCTCAGCCCATTCTCTACATGCAGGACACTCTCTGGGAGCCTGCACACAGTAAAGCATTTGAATTCCCAGTTTGAATCTGCCAGATACGCTTTTAGCTTAGGGAAGGTGACAAGGGCATAAACTTTTGTCTTACAAAAGACAAACAACAACAAAAAACAAGTGCAGGTAAAGACGATGCCATCATGAGAACAATAAATGAAGAGAATTTCTGGTGCTATTTTGGATATGCGACAATTTTGAAGGAAGACCCTTTGTTCATTTGCTTCCCAGAATAGTGGACTGATACAGCAGGGGACTGTTGACGGGACCACATGAGTAAATGAACCATTATCACATCCACAAACTAGACGACATAGGAGATGCTGGAGACCAATCCAGCCTGTAATTTAATTTATTAACATACTGAAGAAGAAAACAGTTTTCTCATGCAATATATGAGTGTATAAGACTTGCTGCGTGTGATTCTAGGTTCTTACCTAGAGCAATAAGCAAACCACATGGACCTCTGCTAGCACAAATGTGTTAAAGTATTTGCCCATCACAGCAACTATTTCTTCAGATTCTATTAACTATCATATAAGCATACCTTAGAACCTAAGTTCTCAGTAAAAAATAAAGAAAAATATATACACCTTAACAGCCATTATCAGACTCAATTGAAACCTTGCAAATAAACAACTTACCCCAGACTTTTCTGCACTATCTCCAACAAGTACTCATCTCAAGAGAATGCTAACTTTAAAACCTAATTAATTAAAACGTTCAGTATGTTTCTCTATTGATTTACATATTAATGTACTCAAAAAGGTAATAGCTGTTCTTTAAAACCTCTTAGTATGTGACCGAAAGATTGCTGCTGCTTTGGAGGCAAGGTGTTCAAAATCCCCCAGTAATTTCAAGCAGCTTTTGCCTCTGTCCAATGGGCAACACCTGGACTAGCTGTATCATCTCTCTTTTGCTGCTGCTACCCGAGTGTCATGAGGCCAAAATCAAACTTGTGTCAAACTTTGTGTCAAAATCTTAACTGTTGTTAGAGATGGCTGTATGAAAGAAGTTGTCAAGGAGACAACAGCTATCTGTAGCGTAACACACTGAAAAAAGGGGGGTATGCATGTTTTGTTTGTTTGTTGGAACGGCAGCACAGGGAGCACAGTACTATGTAATTCACTAAAAATTTTGCTTCTAAGATTACAGCAAATTCCTGGTCTGTTTTACATATAAGGTGCTTGAAATTTGATCCAACTCTTACTAGAGCATCAGCTCACATATTCCAGATCCACATTCGATTCAAATTCAGGTAGTAATATGCTGTAAAAGACACAGTCAGGTGCTTAAGAACAAGGCATTTTCTAGCAGCTAGGCTAACAGAGAAGACGGGAAGCAGATTCTAGCACTGTTTGTCTGTGGGAGGAAGTTGACAAGAACTACCTAGGCCAGTGCTGGAGGTTCGCTTAAACTGGGCATTTTTTCTTTTTGTACAGACATAATCATAATGATGATGGTTAGCATGGGAAGGTAAGAGGGGACTGTATTTTCCCTTTGCCACTCTAATCCCCCGAACTCAAAACTGTCCTTTGTAACAGCTGTGGGAAGAAATCAAAACTATGCATAAAGCCAAAGAGAAGATGAAAAGCTACTCTCTTTTAGGCACGCATGTGTGCGCATATGGTGGTGTCTGGTTATAGGGTGGGCTGCAGGCACAGCAGGGGGCTGGCAGGGCCAGAAACGTCCCTGTTGGGACCGGGACAAAGGAACGAATAAGGCACTGGGGCTGGGTCCCCGCGGGGCGCAGGGGGCTGGCGGGCACCTCGCCAGCACACGAGGGGTGCGGGAAGGGAGGCCGGGCTGGGGAGCAGGGGCAGCGGCACGCCAGGGGGCACGGCAGACGGTGCGAGGCGAGGAAAGGTGGTGAAGCAGGCGGGGGAGGCAGGGGGCTGAGCGGGGGAGCCGGCGGCGAGAGGCGTGACCGGCGGGCGCGGCCGGGGC
>VXAL01005667.1:127302-176744 GCA_013399475.1 Chauna torquata | reverse complement strand
GGCGAGGGAGGTGGGGGGAGGGGGGGAACCGCGGCGCCGTCTCAACCCAGCCTGGCTTCCCCCGCTCACCACCTCGCCGCTGCTGCCGTCGCCGCCGCCTCCCAGCGCAGGAGTCCCCACTCCCGCCTCACCGACCGCTCCGCGCTTGAGGGAGGAGGCGGGGCCAACCGTAGCGACCAGCCCCGCCTCCCCGCCCGCCATCTTATTGTCAAAGCCCACAAAGGAGCTCGCTCGCCGCTCCGCCCTGCCGCTGGGGGCGGGCCTTCCCCGTCCAGCCTCGCCTACGAGGGAGCGGCGGTTGCTATTGGCTGCTGCCAAATCGCGCAGGCGACGCTCGCCGCTACTATTGGTTGCGCCGTNGCCGCTGCCCCGCCCCCCGGCCGCTCCCGCCCCCCAGGCACCGCCCACGGGGAGGCTGCGGGGTTGCCATGGCGCCGAGCCCTTCCCCTCGGCCGTGAGAGGCTGGCGGGCGGCAGAGGCGGGGGGCGAGGTGGAGCCCCGATTTCAAACGGCAGCCAAGGCCCCGCGGCGCGCCTGGGCTCCCGGCCACGGGCTCCGGCGGGAACAGGTCGAGACCTGGCCCGGCAGCAGCCCGCGGGGCCCTCGGGGAGCCGCGAGGAGCGGGGTAGCCACCCCCCGCGCCGCCTCCTTCGCTGGGCCCGGCTGCTTTCTTCCGCCGCCGCTTCCCTCAGGGTCGGGGAGCCCCCGGCGCCTCCCGCTCCCGGCCCGCCCTCGCACCCGCTCCCCCCCACCGGCGCTGCCTCCCCGCGGGGGTGCCAAGCCTCATGACTCCATTAGCAAGGCTTGTGGCATTTCCTGTTTGGGCCTGGCCTCCAAGCCGCGGGTCTCGGAGGCTGAGGATGGGGAGGCCGCTTCCCTTCGGGGGGACGGGGTGAAACTTCGTGCCCCTCGGAAAGCCGGTGCCCCAAAAGCCTCCGCCCTAAGCGAAAAAGCCGAAAGCTTTGGACGCTTCTCTTAATACTAGCATGGTGCTGTTGCACATCTGCAAGTACTTAGGTTGTCCCAAGCACTTGGCTCTTCTGAGTTGCTTTCCCGGTCTTGCTGCTACGTGCCGGCTGTCTGTAAAGCAGCCAGGAGGGGGGAGTCAGGTTTGTCCGGGCTGCAGCTGCAGAGGCACGGCAGCTGCTGCCTCCAGCCTGCGGCTCGGGCAGAGAGAGGCTCTGCCGCCCCCGGGGGCTCGGCGGGGTGGAGAACGCAGAGAAAGAAGATGGAGAAAAGAAGGAGGCTAGACAGCAGGAGGAAGGAGCGGAAACTGGACTTGAAAATGAAGTTCAGAAGGAAAGACTGTAAAACATCAAGCTGCAGCTGTCCGTTATGAGAAAGCAGGAGAAAATAACATTTGCGTAGCAAAATGAGATCAGCTTTTGGGACAAGACAGGTTACGAAGTGCAGTATTTCCCCTTGCTTTTTATGGTTTCTTGTATAGCGCTTATGACATCATGGTACAGAAGTACAAATCAAGACTTAGAGAGAACAATACTACAATGAGAAATGTCCCCATGCTCTCTTCAGCTTGACACCGACTTTTTCTAGATTAGCTGCAATGAATTCAAATAGGTAATCTCACAATAAATTCTGCAAGAACCCTTGAGCCTCTTTCGAGTTCCCTGCAAGATCAGTGCTAGAAAAGTGCAGTGGTAGTGCTCTTGCTGGTGATAGCATCATCTATATAGTAAGGTCCGTAAGTCCCCTCTCCTTATCTCTTTTTTTTCCTCTGTTAGCTACAGTGAGACGGTCTTGACATTTTTTTTCCCGTAAATTTTCTAGTGAAACAAATGAAGAACCAGTAAATTGAGATAGATGATGCAGAGTTTTTAAGCTGAGTTTCCGATTAAACCATTGTTTAATCAGAAAATTGTGAAAGGTTCTCAACACCTTCTGTGAACACTTTCTTTGAAAATCTGAGAAAACTTCTGCATGCCTAGTCAAGGTATGACAGGACTTGATTATTCTCAGGAGAAAACAACTCTCACACCTCATATATGTGAGAAACAAAACTTGACAAGTCAAAATGGAAAAATCTGGACAAACTGATGTAAAACAATACAGCTCAAATTATTTACTAGAAAGCAAACCATCTCTAATCAGAATAAAATAGTGTTATAAAGAAAATAATTGAATTGTAACCACAACGTGATAAAGAGAATGATCAAATTTTAACTACGCGCTAAAGTTTTCCATCCACCTACTGGTTTCAGTAAATAAAATTTTAACACCAGAATTAAAAAGAACAGATGAAAAAACGGTAATTTCCTAAGCAGACATTTATGTATTGAGAAAGCTATCCCAGCACATGAAACCGTCGCAGGTAAGGTAGTCTGTTTGCAAAAGTAAAACTGATGCCTAAGTTATGAGTTCTGGAGACACAGCACAGAGCAAAACCAAAAGGAAATGTCTGCAGAGCAATCTGATGGGGGAAACTGAAATTAGGACAGGAACTGCATTAAAAAAAAAAAAAAAAGAAAAGGAAATATAATGTTACTGGTCTGAAATGGCAGGAGACTTTAAAATCAAACGGTATTTAGCATGTGTACTCAAAGCTGCTAGAGAAATGAGAGATGTTACACCTGGTGTGACACTGCAGAGTGACCTGCTTGCTGATGTAGTGACTAACACGGATGACAGGGAAGAAAATGATGCAAACCATTTCAGCAGATCTCTCCTAGGAAGGTGGATCACCACTGGCAGCCGGCAGAAACTTCGGCGTGGTAGTCCTGAGAGGATTTAAAAGCACTGACAGCCTTATGGAAGTGTAACTACCAAAGAGGAAATCGCTGAATGGGATACCCTTTTTGTGCAAAACCAGCAGGTAGAGAGCTGGTTTAACAGGAGTGGGCATCGCCTCGGACTCTGAGCTGGGCCAAGGCGCAGATCCATCCTTACCACGTGCTGGGGTTTATTCAGATTGGGAGTGCCCGAGAGCAGGAGGGCTAGCTCAAGCGGAGCTGCTACCCTGACCCCTTCTCCTTGGCCAGGCACTGGGTAGTTGCGCTTGGCACGGATGGAGGACAGACCCGGCTTCAGTCTGCGCGAGCTGTTCCATGGGTGCGCGGAGGCCCCAGCCGTGCCCCCGCGGCCGAGCAGCAGCGGCTGCAGGAGCCGCGCTGGCGGCTGGCCCTGGCTCTCCCCAGCACGCCAGCTCCAGCGGAGAGCTGGCTCTCCCGGCAGCCGCCAGCCTGCCTCTGCCTCTGCCTCTGGCGCTGGCTGGTACTGGGTGGCGTGACCTGCGTGCCGTGCCCGTCTGAATGCAGCCGCTACCCCTGCCTCCCAGCCCCCTTCCTTCTCGCCTGGAGCAAGCCTGTGCTGGGCTGTGCTTGATGCCTCAGGAGCTTTGCTGCTCCTTTCTCAGAGCCGCTCAGCCCCTGCTGAGCTGGCCAGACTTTCACACATCGGCAGTGACGGGAAGGCTGGTTTAGAGTTGGACAGTGTTTATAAAACCGCAGAAATTAATAGGAACTCGATGGCTGAGAGCAGGGCTGAAACCGTACTTTTAAAAGACAAAAAAAAAGGCTTAATTTCCAGTTTATTTGTGCAGTTTTGAGTTGCACAAAGGATCTCAGTCCATGACATTTCCACATTACAAACGATTATAAAAAAGGTGTCTTTTAAATAGTTTTAAAGGTCCGATGCAGTTAACACTTATGTAGGCGAATAAGAAACAAATATATGCAGAGTGAAGTTCCTCACTTGCTGCTGGGTCACTGCACCGACATTATTTCTAACCCATGGAAAGGTCTCCCCAAGGGAGCGTTTCATCTGCTCTGATAGGCACTGTCTCTTGCTAAGTGTTTGTGTGAGGCTTAGCACTGTGTTTCTCAACGAGTGGGTTGCAAGCCCTCAGATAAAGAGGTTAGGAAAATTAGTCAGGAGGTTGCTTAAGCTTTGGAACAAATAGTTTCAGAGAGATAGGACTGAGTCCTCTCTCAATACCAATACTGTGCTGACAATGGAGTGTTTTCCACTACGCCCTGCTGTGTGGCTGCAGCGTTTTTCTGTCTCCGGTTCGAGGGCCCCGGGGGCTCTGAAGTTGGGCGAATAGTTTAGAGCAGGAAAATGTGTGCTTGCACTGCCGGTGCTTGGCGCCAACCAGACATGAGTCAGCCCTGGACTGGAAGCTGTGTAGCTGTCGTCAGAGCAGCGCTGCGCTCAGGCTAGCAAGTCCTGTCGGGAGGCAAGGTGCGTTAGCTCAGGCGCTGTGCTGTACCAGCACGACCGTGTAAGTCTGGGGAGAGTTTTGGCTGTGGTCCAGCTGCTTCAGAACAGGGACAGAGCTTGCTTGCCTCCGCCTGTTAAAGACAATGTGGACGTGCTCTGAGTTTGTACTGTTTTTCTCATAATTAGTGTTTGATTAAAGCACGTAAGTTATGTTTGTCTTTTCAATTTGGCTCAGGAGTAGAGCAGGAGGCCCAGTTGTAATGTGTCTTTGTAATGTTTGCTTTAAGTCCAACCTGGCAAATTCTGACTACCTTTGAAATAAGCAGCATTATGAAACAGTCCTGAGTGCTTCTGCAGATGAGCACATTCCTGCAGCAGAGCTCAGCCTAAAAATCCAGGAGCAGATGGAAGAAAGGCTAAGGGAGGTAATTAAATGTGGCTGCTCCCTAAGAAGTAAGCCTGTTGTAGCAGCTCAGCTGGGCCCTGTAAGCCAGATACAGGATGCAACCTCATTGCATGCAGTCTGCAGTCACAGCACATGGAATTTAAGAGAAAGTGATTTCGTATTAATATAGCGTGTTAATGTGTGGACCACAAAATGTAGCTGTAAATTCTGCGCAGCCTTCAGCATGGGTGAGCTTCTGCACTGCCTTGAGCCTGGCAAGGCTGTTAGCTCTACCTTTAGGAAGGTCACCAGCCTCGGGCCTTAGGTTTGTGACTGGGTATCTGATCTATCTACTAGGAGGCCAGGGGGATTAGGGGTGACATGAATTAAGCAATGAGCAGAGAATGAGCTAAAAAGCACATGTTCTAACCAAGAATCCCTCTGTGCTAAAACCACTACCACTGTTAATCAGCTAGTAGCTTTATGGCACTGGTAATAAACAGGTAAGAAAAGGTATTAATATGTTTTGACTGCAGGAAATACAGTGGAAACAGGACACAGGAAAGCAGTTAGACTTGTACTAGTCTGCAAACTCTTTTAGCCTGCCTTGCGAACGTGGTCGTGTTGGAGTTAAGGACCCTTCACATACAGCTGTAGAAGTTACTGGCCATCAGTTTCCTCTGCTAGTCAAAAAGACCTGAAAGAAAGAGTGCCTTCATGTTACAGTATCTGTTGGTGGTCTTCAACCATCAGGCTGTGACAAAATAAATTAAAAAAAAAAAAAAGTTTTCAGCGAGATTTGCATCTGTCAGCTGATTCAGAGGAATTGTTCTCAGTGGTGGGTGATATGCAGAATTACAAAAGCTGAAGGGACTACAAACTATACTTGAGAAATTCCAGCCATGAAAACACAAATAATGTATATGTGCACTGGCAGGCAGGGGGGCAGGGGACAATAACCAGTATGTGGTTTCATGTTGGTGGTGGGACATCTGTGGTAGGAACAAAGTGCAGATGATACGAAGTTTAGTTAAGACTTTCGACATAATACTGCGATAGAAACCTCTAGTGGCAAAGCTCAGTGCTCTGTACCAAACAGCAGAAGTCTCCAAGTTATGTAGTACCAGTCAGCAAAGATGGATTTTAAAGTGCTGAACGTTGTTTGAGGTTTTATTTTAAGGCTTCTAAGCCCTCTTCTGGATCTTCATGGTAGTTCTGTGTTTTTAAGGGACGAGATTGTTTTGTTGTTTTAAAAGTGTTGCATTAGGAGGGTTTTTAATAGCTGGAGGAACACACCTATTTGCTTCATAACAGTGATTTTATTTTATACATACGTCTTGGACACTTGGATGCCGTGTAGTCTGGTGCTGCTTAAAATATGTGTTCCATATCTAAGCATAAATACCGTCGGGTATGACAGTTGCTATAGCAACTAAGCATCTACTGTTGAATAGCACCCACAAGCTCATAAAACATGTGCAGCCTGTCACTACACAAGGTATTCCTGTCTTTGCAGCAAGCTAAGCACCATATTTTCTTCTCAGGAGTTAGTCTGTTTCTGATGATGTGTTTGTGCTGTGCATATGAAGATCTTTTCTTCTTCGCTAGCTCTACTGTCCTTTGAAAACTGCAGATACCGTAAGAACAAAATAGCCTGAAGCGGTCGCAAGCTGAAGAAGTTAATGAATAATTCCTTTTTCATATGTTCTTGAACATACGTTAGAGTATGGCTTTGAGATCTTTTAGGCCGTATTTGAGGCTTACACCTTTGCTGTTCTGCATCTTTTGATATTGCAGTGTTTTTCTCTTGAAATCAGCCTTTTGGAAGGCATTGTGCTGCTTCGAGAAGTTGTGTCCCTGAAAATTACAATACCAATGGGAAACTAATTTGTGCAGTAGTGGCAAACTGGAGAGTTATAATTCAAAATCATTGATAAAACTAACAAAACTTTTTTGAATATGTAGGTCAGTTGTTTGTTTTTAAGTTTGCCTTATAGTTGTGAAGCATTTGGACCATGCAAACTAGGAGAGAAGTAGGAAAAAAAAACCACAAAACACTGAGTTTCTTATGCGGTCACTTAATTCTGGCTGCTGATACTTCAGTAAGAAACTGTTGACAGCATTAGTTGTTTTATGTCTTCCAAAACAGAAATGGGATTTTCCTCTGACCCAGCACTACTAACAAGGAGAACAGAATTTGGCGTAGGTAAGAGAACTGTGGATAAGCTGGTGTAGAAGTAACGCTTTATCTGCAAGTTAAATTGACCCTGTGTGCTCCCTGGAAGAGTAAATGAAGGCTGCGATGGCATATTGGAGTGTTCGGATTATTTCCAAATTTTCTTTTAGAGTCTGGTGAATTGACAGGTTAAACTGCAAAATATACTCTATCTACACATATTTTGCTGATGTTGATTTGATGGTGACATCTGAATTACAGTCCATAAGAAAAAATATATTGTAAATTACAGTACAAAGATAGCAATTATAGTTTAGGAAGGATATCTAAAAATGAGCATAAAAAGTAGATAAGCTAGGGCCTGAAAAGTGCTGTTTAAAAAGTAATTTTTTAGCCTGTTTTTTTCCTAAGGGAATGATTATTAGTGCCTGTCTGACTTATCTGGTTAAAGGGTTAACCCAATTAGAAGCATGAGCACGAACATAGGTAACAGGCTGTGAGCGAGTCTCGTTCTCTGCTCTGGGTCCTGTGCCTTGATGGGAATGACAGCCTTGACTTCTGCAGCAATAAAGGAATGTTAACTCATGTCTCCTGCTGCTCTGTCAGTAGCCGCAGGTTTCCCAGCAATCATTTCAAAACGTCTAATGTTAATAGAATAATAAACGTTTAATTGGCCTTACTTAATGTGACTAACAAATAGCACCAAGTGCCAGTAGGCTTGTGATAAAGTCACAGGAGCTGCAGCGAGCGGCATGCAGGACAACGTGGAGAGTGGTTTGCCTAGGCAGGGAGGCAGAGAGGGGCTCCTGGAAGACTTGTTTAGAATTTGCTTGGTGTTTAGATACTGCAGTGGCTGGCTCAGCTGAATGCCTTAGATGGTGTGTTTCCCGCTTGTCACGGACATCCTGTCCAGGACATCATGGGCAGATCCTGGCAAGTTCCATCATCCTCCATTTTTTATTGTGTCATACAAGGGAATTGGCTCTGTCCTTTTCTCTGCATGATTTTTCTTGTTTGTTTTCAGTTCTGTTTTCTGCTTCTTGTTTTTCTTTCTATTCATAGCCACCATTTGAGCAAGGTTGTGTGTTTCTGCCGTAGCTGGATAAACATCATAGCTCAACCTTGCGCCTACTTCAGCAGCTATCTGCACAGCAAGCATGAGCACACAGACACACACACATTCATGTGTATGGACAGTTTTACTTAGCAGCACAGAGTCTTAAAAATTCATGATTACAGGCTGTGAACTTAAGAGAGAATTTTTTTTTTTTTTCCTTCCACTGTGAAGTCTGCCGTGGCAGCAGGACAAATAGGCTAGAGTCTGGTGCCCTCTTGTGCCTACATTGAACTCCTGGAAAAACAGCATCCTGTGCCTTGAAAGGATCAGGGTTTGAATTACACTGGAAAACCCATGAAATTTATCCAGAACAAAGCCTGGAAGTATAGAAAAGGAGAATTAACCTCTCAGTGTTGTTTCTGAAATCAGAAACTTCTACTGTGTGGTTCATAACAGAGGCAGGGGACTCACAATCCATATTTGACTGACACGTTGACTATTTTAATGATACATTGCTTTCATAAAAGCTTCCTGGAGGTTTAAAGCCATTATGAACTGAAAGTATAGGCCAGCAAAAAACCTTCAGATACACATTCAATTTTCCACAACCTTCAGGGCAGGAGGGCTGGTTTCATAGCTTAGGTTTAACTTTGTGTTGATTTATTCTTAATGGTTTTCAGTATCTCCAAAGAAAATGATGGTTTTCTAGGATTTTTCCTTGTACAGTGTTACTTCTCATCTTGGAATTTGACTGAGGTTCTGTTATCTGAAACTGAAGGGTAAGAAAATGAAAAGACAAAGATTTAATATAATTTCCAGCTTTTTCCCTCTTACAAGAGGGGAACATTTCTCGTCAGAAGAGGGAGCAACTCGTCCTTGAATAAAGCATGCAGGGCCTACAGCCTCTCATTAGAGAAGGCCCCTTGCAGAGCTGTGAGATCACAAGTCTTTGAATTCTGCTTTTGTGGAGTAAAGAAGTTACCTGCTGACCCTTCGTTCCCCCACGATTTTTTTCTATTATTACATTATAGTCTTTCTGTATCTCCTTCACACTCCAGTGTACAAAGAAAGTTCCCCAATCATGTCTTTTTTTTTCTTTCTGATAGAAACTTCAGATTCACACTTGGCTTTGCTAGACTCTCCTGCCTTTTGCTGGTGGGCCATTCCCACAGTAAGCAAGAAGTAAGTCATACTCCTGAGTTCCCCTGTTATTTAATATACGTTTTTCCTTCTTTTTGCACATAAAAATGTGCATTCAGTACTGAGTTTAGTTTGAGACTTGTGCGTTTGTTATCTTTGGGACCCAGCTATTACTGCAAGTGGTGCAGTTAAGTGCACCATTCCATCAAGAGCTATGGACTTTCAAATTTCTTAAGCTTTATTTTGTCTAGGAAAGATTTGAAGAAAAGATTTAGAGATAGACAGGAACCATACATGCAGGTAAATGAAAAATTACAGGATTTTTTTAATACCTTATCAAATGTCCTTTATCCAACATATTGTCACTGATAAATGTCAAACATACAATAATAAAAACTACCTGCAGTGGGTAGTGTGAGCCCAGTCTTGTCGTCGACAAGCAAAAACCAACCCTAAATTAATCAAATAGGTTGGGACAAGATCCAACATATTGGTTGGTTCTCAGGAAGGAAAGAGCTTGAGAGGCAGTGTCCGCATGGATAGATCTCAAAGCACTGAGGATTTGAAAGACTATCACCAGCAGCCTGCTATGTACAGAAGTTGCAACAGCAAATGCTATTAGCATTACTAATTGATTTCAGTCTTGTACTCAGAGAAATACTATGAGGCTTGTGAGCATTTGGCCTTGAGTGTTTCCAGTCTGGAAGTCAGTTCTGTGGATCTGTGTTACTAACTTGCTTTGAGCTTCTGGAGGCAACAAAACTCCTCCAAACTCTAAAATATCCCATTGAGAAACAATCTCAGTGAAATCCCCAAGGGTTTAGTAACTGTGTCACTAGCAGGAGGCCCAAAGTTAAATGAAAGTCTGCATTTTTTTTTCCCCTGAAGCCCCAGAATAAATAGAAGCAAGTAGAGTGCTTTATTGCTGACCCTGAAAGTGCTGACTGAGTAGAATTTGTGTTTCAGTAGCTTATATTTGCCTCCATGCAGTTCACTGCCCTACTGCAGTAAGCACGGAATATGCATACCACACACACCTGCTCACTCTTTCTAGTACCTGCTGCAAGGGGTTGTGTTTTAAACAGAGAAGACAGACAATGCTCAAGGGAAGAAGTGTTCCATTTTACAGATAGGGAACTGTGATTCAGACCGAAGAATTTGTAAGTAACTTTCTGAACACTCAGGTATTTGCATACTTGTTCAGAACATCTGTGACTTTAGGTTTACAAGGCTTTTCAGGACTTTGTATATCATACAACACCCTTTCCCCGCAGTATCTCTTCTCTTTGATTCTTCACCTCCCTCAGGATTGCATTTCAAAAAAGACCTTTGAATATGCAGAGGATGCTTTGTGATCCTGGGTTGAAATGTATGGGCACTGTTACAGACTGAGGCTGCGAAACAGGATGGATCATTTTATGGTGTACTAAGAAGGCTTATTCTGTGGTTGCTCGTGTAGATGATATTCATATGATGTTCTGTGAAATTCTTACCGCATAGCTTATCGTCCCTCCTCAGCAGACGTTCCATCTGCCTAAATGGCTGATTTTTGCTTCATTATCTGTGAGCATTTCTTACAAGATGGAGTAAGAGAGTAAAACCCTAGAAGTTATCTGTAATCCAAATTACACTGATGAGGCATGAGTTTAGGGTCTTGCTTTTTCTTACTAATTGCTCATGAGAGCAGCAACTAACAACCATTACCAGGATATTAGTATTAGTCTAATTTGGGAGAACAGATTTCCCTTCATTTTTCACATTCCTTTCATCTGAAAACTGCCTGTCACGAGGCCCTGCTGCAACCCCTGTGCAAATGGAACATGAGAAGCGCCCTCTCCTGTGCAAAGCTTAATTGTGCAGGGAAGAAGAGGGAGCACAGCAGGATGCAAAGCACCCCAAAGGAGAGCACAAGAGAGGGAGAGGACTGGTAGGTGTGACATTCTCATCTCTAGACACTAGCTGTAGAAGACATGCTGGGAGATCCAGCTTTGGGGATGCTTCCACCCGTGTGCTTCCCCTGCACACCGAAGAGGTTCAAAAAGTGATTGCATCTCTCTGATGCAATCCCCCCCACCCTTATTTGTTCTGAGTTTGGGCTCGTTTGAGAATAAGACAGATATTCCAACCTATGAGGCAACTTTGCCTTCATTTTGCTCTATAGGAGATGCTTCCTAAAAGACCTATGCCATGACATGGCCTGTAGGAAGACCATACGCTCACAAAGAAAAACTATAAGATTATGGACAGCTTTGAAAGCTTGGTTCTGAATTGTTTCATCACTCACTACCGAACAGAAATTTGACATGGAGTTGTACATGGTAGCAGGGACTGAATCAGAGCAGCTACAGGGTCACCAGCTGCAGATGTAACTTTATCACGCTTAGAGAGTCTGAGTTTATTCATATCTGTGTTTGCCTGTTTTGTAGAGGAACTGTAACTATCCTCTTGAAGCAAAATTTAATACTGAGCATACTGAGTATTTCTTAGACGGGACTGGAGATTTCTAAGTGAGTTACCTCAAGCAAAGACTTAAAAATGCAGTATGTGTAATTAATTGAAAATTGATGAATAAACAAAAAGATATATTATCTGCAAAAACTAGTTTGGCCAGCTGTAGCCAGAAATTATTCACTTTATGCTTCACAGTCATGCTTAAAATAATTAGCAATCCACTTGTCTCCCAGGTACACTAAGAATGTCTGAGACACATGTAAAAATAAAATAATCTTTTTTTTAATTATCTCTGGTGACAGCGACAGGACCCCAGGGAATGGCACGGAGCTGTGACAGGGGAGGTTCAGGCTGGGTGTCAGGAAAAGGTTCTTCACCGAGAGGGTGGTTGGGCCCTGGAACAGGCTCCCCAGGGCAGTGGTCACGGCACCAAGCCTGCTGGAGGTCAAGAAGCGTTTGGACACCGCTCTCAGACATATGGTCTGGTTTTTGGGTGGTCGTGTGTGGGGCCAGGAGTTGGACTCGATGATCCTTGTGGGTCCCTTCCAACTCGGGAGATTCTGTGATTCTAAGAAGCCCACTCTTGTTTAAACCAAATTATGGAAGCTATACCTGAGTAGATGCTGAATTCAACATAGAGTGGAATTTTAGACTCTCACCCCTGTTATGCTGGTGAGCAGCTTACCCTCTTTGAGCCCTATCTGTGGAAACCTGGCCATCTAAAGATCAAATTAGGAAGCACAGCCTAGGTTTGGTTCTGTACTCTCTTCAAGTCATCTCATAGCTTAAGATGAGTTGAGAAAGCTGGTAGGTTAACAGGGGCAGATCCAAGTGGCTGGGTTGAGAACTGCAGATCTGATGTAGTAGGTGAATCTTCACAGAGTGGAGCGGTCCCTGCAGGCTCACTGCTATTTTCCTTGCAGTAGGGAATGATAGAAAGATCCACACAATCAATCAACCTTTCAGATCTGTTCTGACCTGAGTAGTGTCCTTTGCTAGGTCTGTAGCAAGTGTCCCAGTGTTGAGATCTTTCCTTTGCCTTATGGCATAGCCAGCTGCTGCGTGACAAAAGAGTGACATCACATGCTTCAATTTATTGCATGGGAACAGTCAGCATATCTGATGGGATATTTTAACAACATGGAAATAGCATTTCTTGGTGTCTTCACTCAGACATAAAAATGTTTTTATATTTATCCAAAGAAATTAGGATTTTGCAGTTTTCCCATATGGATACATTGCTTGGTACCTGGCCCCTGTAATCCCTTGAGTATTCTGTCACAGAATAATTTAGGTTGGAATGGACTGCTGGAGATCATGTAGGTCATCTTCAAAGTTAAATCAGGCTGCAGAGGGCTTTATTTCGGAGTGTATCTGGACAAAGACACTCCAAGGATTTTTATTAAGAGAAGATGCACAATGATAAAGTAATTTGGAATGGCAAGTAAATTAGGCAAGGAAAAAGAATTCCTGATGTTGCATCAGACCCTGCTAATCCCTGTCCCCTGCATCTATGGCCCAGGACTCCAATATTGTTTGCTCTAAATACACTCACTTTTTGTCAGAGAAAAAACATCAGAGAGAGTTTTCTAAATTCATCAGGGTGAATATCTAATTTGCATCCATTTCAATCAGTTCAGAAATCTGTCTCTTTGGTTTCTTCCACACTCACTGCTGTTATTCATCAAAGCTGTACATTTAGGCTATGAAAATACTGAGGCTGGGGCAGTTTGCATACACATCTTCAGAGATTAATCAACAACACCCTGGCTTACCGGGGATGTTACGAGCAATGCATGCTGCTGATTTTTTGAGTAATGGAAAGTTTGATTTTCAGCAAAGTTACAGGTATTCAGCGCTTTATAAACCTCTCCTTTACACCTTAGAGAGTTTGATCTCTGCGATGCATATGAAAATAGAAAACCACAATTTGTTAATTAACATCACAACAGAATTTCACATTTTTCCAAGAAACAATCTTCCATTCCGTTCAGTATTGTGTGAATTACTTTTGAGGACTCAAGCATTTCATAGGAAGATGCCAGAGGACTCATTAAATAACAAAAATTAAATATGTCACAAATATAATAACTTGAGGAAATGCCATTTTGGCACAATATTTTTTTCCAAAAGTGTGTAAGAATCAAGCATAATGTACAGAAATGTCTATGACAATTTTAAAACATTAACAAATATTTACATTAACCTTGGCTAATGTTAGCTCAATTCAGAAATGTGGGCACTAATGACAATTTAAAAATATTACTGAAATACAACAGTACAGATAAAGCAGAACGACACCGTGGAACTCTTCAGAAGCTTGTACTCAAATAGATACGCAGTTGATTCATGATCTTTGTTTTATTTTGGTCAAATAAAAGTATGAAGAAGGTGTTCAAATAAACCTTGCCAGGTGGTAGATTTATATGATTCTTACTTTGTAATTTCTGGTTTGAAAGCACAGGATATTGCCACCAGTAATTTATTCACAACAAAAGCGGAGGCAGTAACAACGAAATCTGCCCAGCATAGTCTCATTATGCACCACCAGCATGTCTGAGGGAGTTCCTGTCTATAGGGAGAAGGGACTGTGTTCTCCATGCTGCCATCCTTCCTTGTCAGTAAGGCTCTTAGCTCTTGTACAGACTACTACGCAGTAAAAAACAGATAAATACCGAGAGGGAAGTGTTATCTTAGTCAAAAATGAAACACAAGTTCAATAAATGTTCGGAGATGGCATAAAAACAGTCCCCAATTCCACTTGGGAATTTATACATTTTCTATATACTTCAGTGCATTCCAGATTTAACTGCAAAACAAGTAAAATCTACTAATTGTAAAATATCAAACATTAGAAATGTACATTTTTAAGAATTTCAGGTCAGTGGTCTTTTTGCTGTTTCTAATACTGTAGAAGTACTGTTGGTATGTGTTATTAGGCCATTATTTTGCCCTCTATTCTACTCAGAATGTGCAAGGTAGATTAAGCTGCATATTGAAGCATTGGGAACATTTTCAATGCTCTTATAGAAAGACTTCCTCATTTTTAATATTTTCCACTGGTTAACCACAAACATTAACAACAGGGTATGTTATGAGAATCTGAACATGTACGTCCTCAAGAACTAGTAATTTCAACCAGAAGAATGGGTCTTACATTGTTCTCCTGTGTAGGGTGTTTCTTTTGGTCCAACTCTGAAGATAAAACTAGTTCTCAATTTGTAAAAGGAGAAGAGCTGGTCAAAAAAATAAGCTTTTAAGACTTTGAGACAAGGTAAATTTCTTAGTTTATTCCACGTCCTTTGCATAGCAAGGTTTGCACTGATGATACTGATGGGCAAACTTCATCACAGGAGAGAAACAGAAGTAAGAAGTATCATTTCCGTAGAGTCCTCAAGGAGTTGCTGGCCCACGTACTGCAGAAAAACTTCCTTCGGATGTTACCATGTAAATAGTTGTGTGCTGCAGTGTGCAGTTTGCGACTCACGTTGGGAACTTCTAATTTGCTGTCAGCAGCTAGCTGCAGCATCGAACTGCTAGCTACCACCTTCTGGGTCTTCGCTATTATGACAGGGCTTTTGAATGTGGGATGCATTTGGTATTTCTTTGTTTTCTTCTCTTAGTACTCCTTCCTGTGATTCTTTTGACATTTTCAGTTTGCCACTCTCAGTCTTATGACTAATGGATGAGTTGAGCCTGGATGAGCTCCATCTCCATCTTCTCAGACTCCTATAAAAATCTTTTCTGACATTTTCACTAGCCAGCACGTAGATGATTGGATCAGCAACACTGTTTGCAGTGGATAAACACAGAAACACTGTAAAAACTGAATATATATCTTTTTCAAATGGACATGGGCAATTTTGATGAAACATAAAGTATATAGATCTTATTAGGAGTACCACATGGTATGGAGCAAAGCAGATCAGGAAAATGACAATAATGGCAATTGCCAGATACTTCACTTTGGCTTTCTGGTGACAAGTCAAGCTGCTACTTGTTTTTGTACTTTGGAAAATTTTGTAGTTTGTGAAAATGAGGATCGTGAAAGGTATGGCGAATCCACACAGGAATCTGGCAAAGCTGAAAGAAGCCAATGTTATATTAAGGGGTAAAGTCTCAAAGCAGTTATCGTTATGTATACTATTCATGCGAAATACTGGACTGTGGGTTATTAAAACCACAGCAACGAGAAAACATACTATTATGATCGCCTTTTTCCGTCCTCTTCTCCCCCTTGATTCCAGAGCATACACCAAGGCCACATAACGATCCACAGAAATACAGCACAAAAGCAGAATGCTGATGTATATGTTGCAGAAAAAAATGAATCCTGTTAATTTGCAAACTTGTTCACCCATATTCCATCGGTGCTCCTCTTGCACGTAGATAATCCAGAGAGGCAAGGTACTTAAATACATCAGCTCACACAATGATAAACTGAAAATGTAGATGGCAACTACTTTATTCCTTTGGATTTGCACAAATGTGAGCAGGGAAGTTATGCAATTTGCTGGAAGGCCGATTGCAAAAACAATGCTGTAAACAGCAACCAGAAGTGTCTTGCTGTCTTTGTAGGGAATGTCTGGGCAAATGGTGGAGTTATTCTTTCCGACTGCGATACAGGCTGCAAGATCTTCCATGATTTTTTTCCAGCTGCTTTTTCCTAAGAATCAGAAGACAAGATGGAAAGTTAGCATTTGCATCTCTTAAAAATGTGTCAGTAAAGGTTATAGTCCCATAGGTGCAAGGACACGGCAGTGGAACAAGTGGGATGCTTATCTTGGGGAACCATCTAAGGCAGGTGAGTTTTCTAAGACCTACTGGTCTCCTGTAGTATCCCCTGGGAGCCAGGTTTGATTTAGTTCCAGGAAAATGTGCCTTTCTTCACAAGGAATTTCTTGACTGTAGCATGCTTGTTCACTAAAACAGGGACTGGGGACTGACCATAAACCAGGCTGCTTCATAAATAAGACAGAGCTGCTGATCAATTACTAAAGTCACTTTGCAGAGGAAATTAAAGGCATTAATATTCAATTTATTTTTTTTTTCAAACTCAGTAACAAAAATTGCAAACCATTGAGATTTCAGAGACAGACTTGTAGAAGAAGCTATCATTTCTGGTCAGCTGGGAGAACCATCTGAAGTGGATGGGGGCAGTTACTGTGTCAGAGACTACCTGGCATACAGGAACCAGAATCTGGCCACTGGTGTGTATTTCCACACTGTAATACAACACAGTGTATCTGAACACAGGGGTTCAGATCTAGACAATTCACACCTCTCTCCTCTTTATGAATAACTGTAGCTGAAGAACATAAACTTGTAGTGCTATATAACATTCACCATAGTAAGTCAATGAAACTGCCTACCACATCTGTTTGATACCTCTGGGAAACAACAGGAAATAACTGTAGTTAAAGGAAGTAAACAAGACTGACGAGAAGAATATATACACTTTTAAGAAATGGACAAGAACAAAATTAACACTCCTTGAACAGGAGTGATTACAAAAAACTCCACCTTTCCAAGGCGATCATACACAAGAGCAGACCTGGCATTTGGTTAGCATTATGTAGTGCTAGGAGAAGCATTTCTTGCAAAGTCACATGATGATTTCCACACGGAAATCTCCTACCAAGTGAAGAGAGGAACATGGAGGTGAGCGTGCCATAATGCTGTCGTGTTCTCTTAAAAAATGTATTTTGCTCTATTTATAAGTTGAAGATTGTCCACTGTACAAGATACTTAATAAAAAGGGATCTTGTCTGGCCTAATCTTTTGGGCGTTCACTTTATGGAGTGGACAGCTGCTCCAGGGAGCAGTCAGCTAACTCTGCTAAGAAGAGATGTATTGATAGAGGTCGAGTCCCTTCACACACAGGAGGGGCATGAGCCTTCTTGGTCTGCACTGTGCATGAGCAATTTCTTTAACCCAGTGTTCATGCAGCGGAGGTTGGTTTTGTCAGCCTATGAACATTTATTTGTTGTTTTTTTGGGCCAATCTCAAGAAAACCTAGTGGAAGCGGTCTGCTCCCAGGGCGGTGAGGACCTGGATTGTTTCCTGCATCTCTGGGAGAGTGGACAAGCTGTTGAGGCCATTCCTTCCACACCCTGAACGCCTAACAGAGCACTTATCATTCAAGATAGCCTGAGGGGCATTCAGGTCCCCTGACTTAGTTTAGTTACTGTATGATGAGAATGGCATGAGAAAATGGACACAAGCTGCCTTGGGCTGTGAGACCCTCACTGCAGTTAGCCACAGCCATAAACACCAAGAGAGGTTCTCCCGGTCCATGCCAAGAGGTGCTCATTTGCAGTAAGCACCCAAACACCGTCAGAGCCCACTCAGTGACAGCAGCTCCTGATTGAAGATGCATTTCCAGTCCTGGCAAGCAAGCAGATGGGGCAGAGGCAGCAGTACCTGCCATCCCGAGCACCGGTGGCAGGGACAGCTGTTCCTCAGGGTGACACTTGGAATGGGGACTCTGTAGACAGAGGAACTGAGAAAGTGCTGCTGGTGTGGAAGAAGTACACTTGGAGGGTGCGACCTGCTCTGTGACTACCTTCCACTTCCCCCTGCGGCAAACCATGCTCTGCTCGCACGCTGAAACACTGACAAGGTTAGCAGGCAGTGGTTGCTGCATTATTAAGGCCGAGGTGACCTGTTCCTGTCAAGTGCCAGAGGGCCACATCACTTCTAATCTGAGAGCTGGACCATCTGGTGTCCAGCGGATATGTTCAGGTCCTCTCAAGAAGGATCTGAAGCTTCGTTTAGTTTCCAATGTCCCAGCTTAAGGATGACTGAAGAAGAGGGTCCTCGCTACTGTGTGTGGGGAAGACAGCACAGTACTCAGCAGGGCTGTTGCAATGTTTCTGAATTTACTTCCCTTTTTTTGCTAGCAGTGAAAGTGTACTCATAGCTGGCATTAACTTGGAAAAGTGATAGTTGCAATAAGGGATGGTAGTGACATTAGTTTTTTCTGCCTCTGGGCATCTGCCACCCTTGGTCAATGAGGTGAGGTCTTCCCCAGGCTACCTACCAAACAGTTGGGTAATGGGGATAAAAACGATGTTTGACTCCTGGGTCAGCAGAGGTTCTGTGCCAAACCTCACCTGGAATGTGGCATAGGAGAGCTTGTCCTCTCCTTGCGTCTGACAGATGTGAGACCACTGGGAACCTGCGTAACACCAAGGTGCCTTGGAGCCAGAGCTGTGAGGCACAGCGGGTGAATGAAACATATGTGACAGCGACAGCGATGGCCGAGATGGGGACGTGGCACAGTCGCACGCTGCCGCAGCTACTATCAGTCTACCCTGAACGCCGTAGCACACAAAACCTCTCAGAGTGGTTGGAGGTGCGCTCTCCCCCCCTCCCCCGGGGCTTCACCTAAGTTTCTTGGCCCTCTGTTTGTTTGAGTATTCTCCTTTTCGCACTGCCTACGCCTGTTGTTTGCCGCTCGTTGTGCGAAGGCATGCTTCCCCCAGAGGTACCTGCCTCACCAGTGAGCACCCAGCGATGGTGCAGAGCAGGAAGGAAGTGGTAGAAGACATTCTGTAGACACATGTTCCCGAAGAAGACTTACTCTGTAGACACACGGTTCCCAATGTTTCTTTCGCTTGCCTCCTTCCTCTGCCTTCTCTCTTTCCGCTCTGCTCCTCACTTTCTCCAGGCCCAGCTCTTTAGGCTTCTTGGGTCTCTGGCCTCCTCCTGTGTCCCCCACAACAGTGTGCACGTGTGAAGGACAGGAAGGGAGGGGACGGAGCAGCGTGGACGCGGCAGCACAGCTCTCTGCCGTTCCTCTGCCTCCTCCCCCAAGCGCAGCCACCGCTTCCAGCCCGCTGCTTTTTCTCTGCACCTCGCTCTTCCTCAGGAAGGCCTGCGGGCACTGGTGGGGGCAGGGAGAGGCAGGGAGCCCGGCCCCAACGCGTCTTCTCTGCACGAGCCAAGCTGTGAGGGAGAGGCGAGGCCCTGCCTCCAGACAATGTCTCCTTCCTGCGTCTGGCACCTGTGAGTGAGCCTCAGAAAGGAGCTGTGTGTGACTTTTTAAAGCTGCCTACACTGGGCATGCTTTTTTTTTTTTTCCTTGGCTGTTGGTGTATGCCTCAGCCACAGGGCTGAGGCTGGGCTGAGGAGACCTTCACTCTTAAATGACAGCCAGCTGGCAGCTGCAAAGTCTCAACTGACAAAGAGCAGTCATAGGCATGAATTTACGCTTACGGAGAAACAGCACGTGCTCGGCGCCTCTTGCGAGGTCTAGCCTGTCAGTTCAGGAGCCTGGATCCTTCCCAGCAGTAGCGCTCCCTATTGCAGCCGCATACCAGGAAGGAGGAGGGGAGGGCATCCATTTGCTCACCTGCCTCCCCACCTTTCTCCTGGCTCTTTGTCCCATCCGGAGCAGTCTTCTGGCCCTGGCCAATGCATCCAGCCCAGTCCTGAGCTTGGCAAGTCTCTGCTTAGTTCACCAGGCCTGGAGAGCGGTTTTCTCCTCAAAATGAATATCAGAAAGCAGCACTCAGCAGGCAATTCATGAAAATTCTCCCTGTAATATTGATTCTCTGCTACTGAATGCATGTTTTTATCCTCTTGTCAAGCCTTTAGAGCCTACTGTTTTCATACTGTGCTCAGCACAGAAGACTCCAAGTCCTCTCTTCTTCTGTGGTGGCTGGGCTGCGATGGCTGTATCCCCACATCTAATGCAGCATTCGTGACCACACTGCTTTCACTAAAGAGACAGCTGGTTACCTGTGGGCACCTTGTTGCTGTCCCACGTTTGTGTGTAAGTGGGGCAGCAGGCTAACCTGTTGAGCAGAGCCTGTCCAAAGCAGCTGTTCTTACCTTTCTGTGACAGCTCTGGTTCTGCTAGGGCTTACCAACTGCTCTTAGGTGTTATATCAGATTCTAGTTGTGTTTTGCTTCAACAGCCCAACACATATTTAGCAGCATGCTGGGGCTTCTTGTTCCCTGAGGCTCACTAAGCAAGGCTCAAACCTCGGTCAGCGCATGCAAGTTTATCACCTTGCTTTAAGATTCATAAAACGTCTCATCTTCCTGGTTTGTTGACAGAACAGAGACAACACCTCTGGCTTGTGAAGATCCTGAGCACAAATCACAGGAAGATGGGATAATCCAGTACAGAAGATTTGCTGTGTGCCTGCCCTGTATTTACCCTCTTCCTTGGATATCTGCTCTTGGCCTTACCCACAATATTGGGGTAGGTAGATCTCTGGTAGGGTTTCTCATCTTGCTATGTTATGTTCACACCTGTTAGGCAAATAGATAATTACATTTCTTACTCTTAAAATGGAGTGCTTATCTGCTCTAATGTATTGAGCCCTTATGTAGAGAAAATCCTAGAAAAAGGCAGAGCATGTGGAGATGCCCAAGTAAAAAGAGGTGTGGATGGAAGAAGCAAGTTGGATGTGAAATCCCACTTTCTTGAGGTGTGGTAAGAAAGCAGCAGAAGCATCTTGCTGCAGGCCCTCCAAATGGGACCCTGAAACCTTATCGACATTGCCTGCCCTTTCCTCACTCTGTCTTTGATCCACTGCACCTTGTGTCTCTCATGGCTGGCAGCCCAGGTTTACCGGGAGGAATGGAAAGGAGGAGTTCTCAGGCTTTCCTACACAGTGGCAGATTTGAGTTCAAACACGGGACTGATGTCTGATCTAGGAATCAGATCTCCCGTCTTGTGGTCAGGGGCCAAAGCACTGTGCTGATATGCAGGAGAGCCTGTGTGACAGTCATCTGTTCTCTCACCTGCCCAGCATGAGGGAGCGTTGAATTATCCTACAGAGTTGCCCCACATAGCTCATGGGAGATGAGACCATGAACCTGGGATGCTGTGAGGATGTGGCTTCACATCACAGCCATGCCAGAATAACAGCCTGGCTGTCATTGTTCTTTTCTCTGTCTTGTCCCTGACCAGTACATCACCTGACCCTGAAGTGAAAGCATGCGGAGTGGTAAACTAGCAGAAAACGTGTCCCCTTTTCTATCTGGGTCAGCTGTCCACCAGTTTACCTTTCTGAATTGGCTCACTGGGGTCACAGCAGCAGCAGGGCTGGCACAAGGGGATTAGTAGTAGCATTTGGCCAGGAGCGGAGCAGCCAGAGGCAGATGGAGGGAGAGACCGTACTAAGAGCAGCTTAACCTGAGTGTGACCTGCACTCTCTACCAAGCTCCAGAGGTGCTACCACTCTCTGCTGACTATTTAGGGACCTTTGCACCAAAGTTACCCAGCCAGGCACCTTTGTGGCTGCTGCGAGTCGTGAGTAAGGCACTTTGGGTAAAGAGCACTTCTGGCTATTTGAGTCACGTGGCAGGTGGACAGCCGCTTTAACCACATCACTCTCTTCATTTTTATTTTTATTTTATTATTATTTTTCCCTTGAAAACTTAACTGCTAAGTCCTGAAGAGCATGTGGCTTTTGAGAGAGCTTAGAGCTTGTTGCTTCAGAGTGGGTTTAAAGATCCTCACTGGAGTTTGGTCTTGCATGAAGCAGAAAAGGGTCCTGGGATGTGTGGAGACTTGATCAGCTCCACTGAGGGCTGCTGCTGCACATCCAGGCCAGTTGCATTAATATCTGATCTTCCCTCAAGAGTCTGAAGTGTTTTTGCTAACACCGAGGTGTAAAGAGGGAAGTGAAAATGAAGGGGAAAGCAAAAGGCTTTGTTTTGCAGTTGTCTGTTGTCTGTTAGCTACTAATTGTAAAATTGTTTTGATTTCCAACAGAGAAGCTGGAGTGATAAAAATAACCACTATTAGTAAAGGCAAAAAAGAAAATTTCAGATACAATTACAGGTAAGGGGGGTAGAAAAATGCTCAATAGTTGAACAAAGCACTGGTTGAAAGCCTTTGGGTTAATTCACCTGAGATACAGAAGGACAGAAGAGAAAAAAGACAGTGAAATCTGTAACATGAATACAAGTATATCAGCAGAACACATTTTTATATATTTTTCATTTTCTAACCATTTTCCTGTCATTCTTCTATGCCAAGAATTATTGTTAGAGCTGAGGATTTTGAGCTTATGTGGATATTAAGAATAATAATAAAATAAAGCTATGCTTGTAATGATTAACATAAAAACAAACCAACCCTTCACACCTCCTTTCCTGCCCCCAGTATTTGGGAAGGATATAAACCTGCATGTTTTAAAGCATAAATCAGCCTTTAATGAAACAGGACCTGAATTTCTTCTGAGGGGATGTGTGTACTTTCCTTGATAGCATGTGGTACTGTAACTATTTGACACAAGATTGCAAACATGATGTTGGTCTGACCACTCAAATCTAGTATCGTGAGTCATCAGTTCCTAAATATGGCAGATGTACCACCTACGATACTCATCACCAGCCACATCACTCCTGTTCTGAACCTGGGCTTCTCTTTCTCACACAGAACCTACATTACCTGTCTATTGAATTTCCAGCCACTAGCTTTTGTGTCTGTTAACTTCAATAGAAAGTAAGAAATTGCTGTGGGTTATTTGCTCTGCTGTTCTTGAAAGTAAACAATGTTTTTGGTATCTCTGTGGATAAAAATAGATTATGACCTATTAGCCTAGCAACTCAGTTAACTACTTTTTTTTTTTTCCCATTAGTAATAAAGAAACTAGTAGATAAAAGTCATTCCTATCAGGCAGTCTCAGCATGTAAAGGAAAGGCAGCAATGGCTCCACTCATTTTCCCAGCAGATTGATCATTTTTAATGACATACACAAGATAGTGGGATTTGAAACTATATAGTTTCAAAGTCCTATAGAGAAAAAAAAGGGTGCTTTAAAGCTAGAGGACTATATTGGGAATCCAACCTGAGCACAAGTCCATCTTACAATCTCTGCCTCCATCCTAGCTTGATCAGGGGGAAAGCATTCATGGGATTTGAATGCAGAGATAAATAAAAACTGTATGAGGCATCTTTAATGCCTACTCATGAAAAACAAAACAAAGCAAAACAGAACAAAATGTTTTGTTTCCACGTGATTCCTGAAAGATGAAACTGGCAAGTTTTGTCTATTTGCTAGATATCTGTTTGAGTTTTACCTTCTTTTGAACACTCCCTGGCTGCTGTGGCCATGGAGAAGACTCTCAGGAAACAAGAAACATCTCTAAGAAGCCTTCTGCTGAACCTAGGCAAGGCATATGCTTGGTTTTGATCATCAAGTGCAGTCATCTGAAGTTTAGGTAGGTTTTTTACTCGAAGTAACCACTCCTGCATCAGTGGTTACACTAATTGCCAGCTGTGAGATACCAGACAGAGAGCACTGTGGTGAAAGCAGATAATCTCTCTGTTGACTAATGCTGGTTAAAACAAACTATGAAGCATTTGTAGGCCACTGCCAGGAACCACAAATAGCGGCTGCGAGGAAGCAGCAGGACCTTGGGATCAGTTATGCAGTCTCAATATATAACTTCATACTGCAGATGTAAGCAGTCATAAAAAAAAAATTGTCAGAAGAGAGAAGATATTCATCACCTGCCATTCAGGAGGAGCAACCATTTCTGATGAGAGGAAGGTGTTTGATTTATCTCATGATGCAGAGATTTATCTCACATTCAGAGATGTGAACTCTCAGCAACAAGAAGTTTTAAATATATGTGTGGTCATTTACATAGATCCACACATCCGCTTTGTTAAACATAATATTTTGCTAAAATAAGTAGCTGTGTGGAACAATGATTTGAACTGCCCCATAATTCAGGGTAGATGAAGGACCTGGCTTAAAACTGTGATCCTTCCATAAACTGAGCATCTTTGGTTCCTGTTACACTGGCTGGTGAGGGACTGTGGAAGAACAAACAATGCCAGGCAGATAAGAGAGAAATGTGCAAATGAAAGCTCCAGCTACAGGTTTTAAAACAACCTCAGTCAAGGTGGTAGGTAAAACTATGTACATGCCATATGAGGTGATGGGTGAGAGAATAGATAGGGGAAATTCACAGCTGAAAAACAGACACCCAAACTCCCCGTACGAGTGGACTTTTTTTTTTGCCCAGTCTCATGATTCTGAGTCCATGACTCATGATTTTGGGACTTTTGGAACTGGTGACTGAGAAAAGTTCTCCTTGAAAGCTTCAGAGAACAGGTGTTGCAGGGCAGATTTCCTTTACAGTACCTACCAGATTTTCTAGAAAATGTACCACTGCCAGAGGAATTGATTCATAATCAGGAGAGTCATCAGGAACCCCAGAAATACTGTCATAAATTTGAGGTTAAACGACAAAGCCAGTCATGTCATAAGGTTGAGGGAAGCACAGGTTTTGGAGCAGACGTAGTGAAAGTGAACAGCTGAGAACAGCCCTGAGACTGGCAAGTTTAGTGCTGCTGTGTCCTCTTCTTCCCCAGACATGAAACGAGCAGGCACTCATGCTTGATGCCTCTGTAAAGCTAGTACAGCTCTAACTGATAGCCTTGGCAGTGGAGGCTGTTTAAATAAGGCTTCTGTTACTCAAGTGGCTCATTAAAAAAATTAAGTGGCCAGATTTTCTTGCTAACTTGTGCTGAAATTACCAAGTCTTGAGAGAAAGAGTTGAGAGGAGGATTCCCATGCACAGCTTCTCTGGAAGCCCCTGGAGTGCTGTTGGATGTTCAAAACAGCGAAGTGCCAGCAAATTTGACACTGAGGGCTAACATGAAGATGAATACTGCTCTGGATTCCGAAAAGAACAGGCTGGGGTATCAGGGAGTTGGTCCTCCCTGGTGGTGTGATGGCTATGCGAGGCAGATTGCGACTGCTGCAGTCTGCCTTCAACCCTCAGGCCTGAGCCTTGCTACTGCTGTGTTAACGTCAGCAACCGCTGGGGTGTTTGTGATCGCCTGACTGCTCCGCTCTGTCTTGTGGCCTGGATGGTTCATGGGGTTGATTTTCCACACCTCAGCACAAAGGTGCAGGCAGATCTTTGCTCTCTCCTCCTAACTCTTCAGTGATCTCTTCTTTGCTCATCCTTGTTTACCTACAAATCTGGGCCTCCTTCCCATTTCTTGGGTGGGTACCCGAGAGATGCCACAAGAATAATGTCAACAAACAGCCCACTGTGCTGTCACCCTCTTGTTCTTAGGATCTCCTCAGCAGCTCCTTAAGGACACCTTCCTCCTTCTTCTGGGCCTCAGTCATCCAGGCCTTCAAATAGCAGACTTCTGCCAAACCTCCAACACCTCCAGTCAGAAACATACTGAGACACAGAAAGGCCTGTGCTAGAGCCATTTTCACCCCAAACCATCATGACTCAGAATCATCTTTGGGCCAGCAACTGTTCACCTGGAGTTGCTGGAGATTTCTGAAATGAAGCCATATATCTTTTCACCCTTCAGTATGTGCGGGCAGGTAGCCACATGTGACACCTGGACCAACACAAAGCCTATGTAAAGACCTTTAAGTCTGTGTATGAGAAAGCAAAGGACAACAACAGCCACCCTGCAGTCAAGAGAGACACTTGTCTCTGCTTGGAGGCACTGGGTTGCATCATGTCCAGAGATGTGAACATTCCATCCTATCACCTCTCAGGCAGGCAGGGCGATCAGTGTGGGAACGGCATAGCCATGCCTATAGCTTGTGGTAGCCCATAGCTGGTACCCAGCACCTCGGAGCTCCTGGACCCACAGAGGCTATGTGGCCCCTTGGGCTCTGTTGATGCCACACATGAACAGAGTAACGTTGTTGTAGCAGAGACAGGTAGATGGCATGTGTTTTGGTGACGATGTAGTTATCCCACCTTGTGGTGAGCTTCTTTGCTTGTTTTTTGTAAGATGGCTGTGGATTGTGGGTGGCTGATGGCTCAGTTTGTTTCCCTGTATTGGTTTGTTTTTATTAATGGCCAAGGGTTGTGTCTGACCACAGCTTGATCTTGTGTGCTGTTGGCCTCTCACCACTGAGCCCTGGCCAGGCTCTGTTCCCTATTACAGACCAGGTCACATCCTGCCAGCCTGTCAGCACCTGGTTCTGTCTTTCTCCATATGTGGTCTGTGCATTGCCATGGTTTGCTCTTGCCTTTCACCATCCTGCTGTTGCTTTCCCCACCTCTATCCCAAGTCAATGGTTTGCAATCCACTGCTGACCCAGGAGAACCACAACTGGTAACTTGTACCTCCTTTGTCGCTCAAGTTCCCATGGAAGCCAGAAGATACTGGCTCTGAGGACGAAAGTGTCCACTGCCACCAGGCAGTGACACTTGCAGAGAATATTTGTTCATAACCAAACACATCTCCTGGTCAAACTCACAAACTCACAAGCTTCCCCCCTTCCTGCACTGACACCTCCATTGCAACAGTGACAGTCACAGGAATCACAGGCTTTCCCTGCATCCTGAAAATATGGCTGTCCCTTTCATCCCTCAGAAATTCCCCAGTTTGAGCATGGCACAGCAGTGCTGAAAAGAGTGTAGACAGGATGACTGCTCTCTGCCAGTAGTAGGAAAATGCAAGGACGGTGTAGAGCTTTGACCGTGATGCTAGATTCTCTCTGCTGTGAGGGATTTATTGACCTTGGCACTGCCCTTGTGGGTCTGTGTAGGGACCACTGTGATGTGGGAGCTGCAGTGCTGCTGGTAGTGTCATCAGTACTAAGAGGCTGCAGGGGAAAACCAGAGCAAAAAGATGCCAAAAGTAATTTTGTGACCTGCCAGACATGGGCTCACTGACAAATTGCTTGTCACTGAGAATTGTAGCTAGTTTCCATTCAAAATTGTTTTACTTTGGCTGAAGTGAATGTGGCTCAGCAGGTGGGATCTGCAAAGCCTCGTGAAAACTGCAGTGCCTTCTATTCTTGAAACAATCCTATTTTTAACAGAACAGTTAAAGATGGTAGTTACGAGTGCTCTGAACTCAGACACCAATATTTCCTCCTTTTCCATTTACCCTGAAACTCATTTTCTTTGTTCCTTCTTGTTCTATGATTCACTCTCAACTAATTGGAGAACTACTGTTTTCCTTTTTTGCCATCCAGGTCACCTCCTATAGAGCTAGCTTACGTATCAGCTGCAGGGTTTTCCCCTTAAGACTTTAGTTATACCAGCAAAAACTGTGACGCTCAAAGATTCCTCTTTGCAATTACACGCATCTCTGACGTGTCTGTGAGCCCACTCTTCTGTCTGCTAAATCTTCTGTTGTGTCTTGTCCATATCCTCAGCTGCCATCTCTTCCAGCCCTTTGTACATCTGCCACTGAGCATCTCATTTGTGGTTGGGACCCTTAGACTCTACACTGAAAGACACGTAAAAATCCCAGCTACCAGATATTCCTCACAGTGTCCTTCTTTAGGGATGTTGAAACCATGCATTGTTTCCTATAGACCCTGTTCTGAATTTGCCACTTCTGTCAGCCCTTTCCACCCCAATAAGACTCTGCTTGCCTATGCAATGGAATAACCCACTTCACTTTCCAGATACGAGGCCGAATACTGAAGCCTTTGTGTTTACGGACTTCAGGTCCACAGCATGATATTTGGTTCTTGGAGAATATTTTTGTCACATGATCTGTTCCACCAACAGCATCAGCCAGGTCTGAACTTCAGATGTGTTTGATGGCACGTACCTGCACTAAATACCCTTCTTTAAAAATAGCCCTGATTCATGAAGATGGATAAGATCAAAGTAACAATAGACTAAAAGCTGGATTCTGTCAAGCCTGACATGCCCTACAGAAAGCATCTTCAAAGGTGATGGGATTTCTGCCAGTATGATGGGATCCTTGACTACCTCCTCCTCCAATGCTCCGATACAGTCCCAGCACGGGGGGCATTGCTAAGCAAAAATAGCATCCCTCATATACGCTGGACCCAAAGGGTTGATTTAAAGCAGTGGTTTTCACACAGTGAGGCACACCCCACTGAGGAGGCAATAGCATGTGGTACAGGGACGGGAGGAGGTGTCCTATCTGCTAAACCCAGCCAGACCTGCATGAGACATGCACAGCAACCCTGGAGCCAGGAGCAGTGAGGAGATATCCAGATGCTTTTGGCCAGTCCACTGAATCTGCGCAGGGAGGGAAAAGGGCTAAAAGAAAACCTCAGGTGTAAATGGGACAACACATATTAGTTTCAGCACTGAACTGCTCATTGCTTTAGCTAAATACACCCCATGGCACACTGAGAACAAAATGAGTATCAAGAAGGGGCAAGCAAAACCTGAGCTAGTGCTGAGTTCAGGCCCGATGCACGGGTACTAAGTCACGGGGAGCAGCCAAAGGAACCTGTCCTCGTGTTGCTGCAGCCGTCACTCCAGCCACACTCCTGCTGCATTGGGACCACAACTACTAATGTAAGCCATGTCGTGACCGTCTTTGTCACTGCAGCAATACTACTGTCTGCTTCGCCACTCCCAGCTCTGTCTGTTTTGGGAACCACTGACCTACGTGCACTTTCATAGCCTCTTGTGTACAAAAATAAAGGAACCTGGCTGGGAGGGCATAATCATTCGGAACAAAACTGTGAAATTTCCATTTTGTCTCAGAAGTAGGGCTGAGCTTTTTCAGGGCAGCCAGAGATAGCTGAAACACTGCCCTTGACAGCACTGCTATCTGTGTGATCGTGATGAGGCTATAAACTCAGTGTCTTTCCAAGAGGCATGAAAAATGCTGAACCTGAAAGAGCTGTCTGCAGTTTCAGCCAGCAACTTCTACAGAAGAGGTGCTCAATTCATACTCTGACTATCTGTTTAAATGTAGTGTCCTGTTTAGAGACCTATGGAAAAGTCCTTACAGGAAAATAAGCTTTGTCCAATGGCTGCTAAAGAGCAGAATAAGAATTTTGTTTGTTTGTTTGTTTTTATTTTTTTTCAAATGAGATTACTGGAACTTGAGGAACCACCTGTTTGGATGCAGTGAGTGGTCTAAGTAGGATCACAGGAAAACTAGGCTAAAACTAAGCTCAGATGCACATCTGTTTTTGGCAGAGTAGCAAACTTTGTTTTAAAATTTCCACAGGAGCCAGTATCTATAATCTATAGTGTTTTCTATTGCAACATAAGTACAAAAAAAACCAAAGGGGACGTACTAGGGATATGAAAAGCAACCAAGAAGACCCTATGAGAAAATAAATCTGGGAAACAGAGTTCAGTTTGATCTAGTCAGTAGGGAAGCCCGGCTCTGGTAGGACGTTTACCCTTGTCTAAATGTTATTTGGCACTGGAAAGATCCACTCTGACCTCAGAATTTCTCAAAGCAAAACTAGGATCCTTTAAAGTCTCAAAGGAAAGGATCTCAAACTGATTCATTCCACCCATCTGCCAGCGTGGTGCGACTGCTGTTACCAACCTGTGACTTTATCACAAGATTTGTGGTCTCCTTAAAGCTGCAGCTACTACCCTGAGCAACGGCTAAACTAAATGCAAAGGCGTATCAGCTTTCATTTAAAAACAAGGTCTTATGTTTGCAACAGTGAGCACGATCCCAGCATTTTTGATGTCTCAGAAAAACACAAGGCAACTCCCAAAATATTTGGTGGAAAAAGAGAATCTTATCTTAGTCTTGATATTTCTGCGTGCCAGTGATCAACAGTACTGTGTGCATAGAAGATGGAGGAAAAAAAAGAGAAGTTTGTATACCCCGTCAGTCACTATAGTAGGCAGGCAAACACCACAATAAAATGCCTGTCTTGCTTTTCCAGCAGGGAAAGGACGAGAGGAAAGTCTGGGTGTGAATTCTCCTTATGGTCTACCAAAGGAAGTCCAGCAATGCTGACGGCATTGGCTTTTGCATTTCTAAAGTAATTTAGTATTCATGCCTCATGCTCTGTAGTGACCGTCAGATCTAACCTCACTGCAACCTGGATCCTGCCAAAATCTTTCGGTCTTAATTATCACAGAATCACAGAATCACAAGGTTGGAAAGGACCTTCAAGATCATCTAGTCCAACCGTCATCCTATCACCATTACTACCCACTAAGCTACTAAACCATATCTTGTAGCACCTTGTCCAGGCGCCTCTTAAAAACCGCAAGGGTCAGTGACTCCACCACCTCCCTGGTCAGGCCGTTCCAGTGCTTGACCACTCTCTGAGAGAAAAAGTTTTTCCTGATATCTAGTCTAAATTTCCCTGTGTGCAACTTGCGGCCGTTACCTCGAGTCCTATCATTAGTTATCTGGAAGAAGAGGCCGACCCCCTCCTCATCACAACCTCCCTTCGGGAAGCTGTAGAGTGCAATGAGATCTCCCCTGAGCCTCCTCTTCTCCAGACTAAACAATCCCAGCTCCCTCAGCCACTCCTCATAAGGCTTGTGTTCCATACCCCTCACCAGTTTCGTTGCCCTTCTCTGGACACGTTCCAGGGCGTCGATGTCTTTCTTGTAGTGAGGGACTCAAAACTGAACACAGTACTCGAGGTGCGGCCTCACCAAAGCTGAGTACAGGGGGATGATCACATCCACAGGGGGATTATCACTTATGTCTAACTGGAACTGAAATTGTTTTGTAAGAAGATAACATGTTTTGTATAGGAGGGAATTTGCAAGGAAAACAGGTAGCAAAGACTCCATCAACTGCAATGAACTCTAATTAATACAGACCCAACAACACTTTATGCCTATTATATCAATCACAAGGAGTTTTAGACTGTGAAACATCGACAGAGTCTACATTACTGAAGCGCGAACGTGCAGCATGGAGAAGCAGCAACCAAAGCAGAACAAAGCCAAATACTGCCAAGCAGAATGAATGCCTTGTCTCAGGGTCAGAAATCACTTACTTCTTTTTTTCCCTGGCTTTTGCAGAGGAGACGATAAGGCGCTCTGACTTATGCCGTGCTCACAGGCTGCTCTGCGGGCACTTCAGGAAGCTGCCTACGATACCACGTCGTCATAAGTGTCATGAGCTGAAAGAAAATAGATTGCTGATGACTTCCTCAGGGGACCACTGTCACTCGTAGTAAGGTGCACAGTTACAGATAGGAGGGTGACTGGAATCTCCCAGCCTTGATAGTCTTAGTCCTGTCATTACTTGAGAAGGTCGTTGTAAAAAGTCATCTGTATTAGCCACAAGGGGAAGATCCGCCCCTGAAAATACACTGAAAGAATAAAGAGGCAGAAGAAACTATTTGCTAATTACTGTAAGTAGAGGATATTCAGAAAGGGGAAAAAACAAATGGTCAGACAGGAAAATGTGGCATTAGTAGGAAGATAGAGGAATAAATAGCACTATGCTTGTGGTCCTGTGTTTAAGTGCAGCCCTGGCACTGAGGGCTATGACATTTCTACTGATTGGAGCACACAGGTTGTCAGAGTTTCTGCAGCATGGCTGCAAATTCAAGGTTTCAAGAAGTCCTCTGAAGCAGTCTGTTCTCATGAATGTCCGCTGTATTGCCTTCAGACGCTAAACAGTGCCCATGCAGAGCACTGCTTTTGCACCGTGGACTCTTGCACGCACAAGATCAGCCGTGCACGGCTGCTGCCTTTTACAAGTTAGCAACTCAGCAACTACAGCTGCGTTTTAGGAGGGACCCTGTGAGAGAGGCCCTGCTTCCTGCTGCCCTGTGCCAAGCCAGGCAGCATGGCCCATTTTGGGGGTGTTGGGCTGTTGCTCTTTGCCTCCAGCCTTCATTTAATGCATCCTTCTTGCCATGCCAGTGAGGCTGCGAGATGCAGGAGGTGAGCTTGGACTCTGCTGGGAATGTGTGGCTGTGGCACCATGAGATGCTGGCTGATGAACGAGCAGAGACTGACCAGTGCAGTCAGGAGAGCAGCTAAGAGAAAAGAAAGCCTTAACAGAGGAAGTAATTGCTTTCAAATTCAGTCACTTGTATGGGGATGAGAAGATACGAGTTCGGCTCTTGCAACTACCAGACTCCACCTGTCACCAGGAGTTTTATCTCTTGGACTCCTGTCCTGGGTCTACACCTTAGTTATTATGCTAACGTGCCATGGAGGGACAGGAGACCAATGAACCGCCCCAAAGAGTTATCAGAGTTTCTGCAGCATTGCTGCAATTTCACAGGTTTCAAAAAGTCCTCTGAAGCAGCTTGGACTGCCAGGCTCTGGCAGAGGAACGGGATGTCTGCAGTGGGCACTTATTTCTTATTTGTATGGTGAAGATAATACCCTCCCCCAGTGTTACGCATATATTCACTTGAATATGTATGAAAAGGTTAGGTATTTAGAAGGACGAGGAGCAGCATTACAGCCCAATAGAAGGGGATGGTGATATAACGGAAAGACCATTCTGGTACCAGCGCTGCTAGAAAAGACTGAAAATACCAAGCAGATGAGATGGTGGTTTGAGCAGCTTCGAGAAGAAACATAGATTTGCAGGATGATGAAAAGCATGGATAAGAAGGACCGTATGCCTTTAGCAAGTGCCCTAGCTCAGGCTTTAAGTGACAGAGGAAGGAGAGACCAGCATTATATTGCCTGCATAGACCTCATTTGTGAGACCTGTTCCATGTGTTTTTCCTTGCACTATGTGTGACCCTGCACAGTCAGTTAGAACCAGATTTATTAGATTTTCAGGCAACTTTCTGATCAACTTTCACTGATTCCAGCTGTGGTGAGGTGCTTATAGCACTCCTTGAGCGTCTCTCAGTGTTTGCAGAGTGCTGGGGGTGAAGGTAGGCCAGGGAGGAACTGGGTTACAACCTAAGGAAAGCAGATTACTGAATTTACTTTTTATAGCTTGTATCGAAAGTGACATATTTCCTCTGGAAAATAAAAGAAGTGCTTGACATGTACTTTCGTTCTGGGGTGAAGATGTAACTTTGGTTCAGTTCTGCCAGAGAAGGTTGCTGGGGAAGGGTCTACCTGGGAAATGCACTTCACTCTCAGTGGCCAGGAGGACCTGGGGTAGAAGAGGCTGAAGCCAGCCTGGTAGCCTCCATCTGTGGAGGAGATTGGTGAAATTTGTGTCTGCACCAGCTCAGACTGTCCATAGTGCTGGACCCAGTCTGCGCACTGCTCCAAACCAATGATTTCCTCCTTGTCCTTCTCTGTGTAGATACCAAACGCAAAGAAAACCATGGAGAAGGTTGGCCATAGGGATTCTGAGATGGCTAAACTGATTTCTCTGTGTAGATGACCATTCTTCATTCAGAGATGTGGGACAGAAGAGAGGAGAGTGCTCTCTGACCTGAAGAACTGGAATTTTCATGGGGACTGGTGGGCTCTCTGTGCTATTTCACAGAATCACAGAATCACAAGGTTGGAAAGGACCTTCAAGATCATCTAGTCCAACCGTCATCCTATCACCATTACTACCCACTAAGCTACTAAACCATATCTTGTAGCACCTTGTCCAGGCGCCTCTTAAAAACCGCAGGGGTCGGTGACTCCACCACCTCCCTGGTCAGGCCGTTCCAGTGCTTGACCACTCTCTGAGAGAAAAAGTTTTTCCTGATGTCTAGTCTAAATTTCCCTGTGCACAACTTGGGCCGTTACCTCGAGTCCTATCATTAGTTATCTGGAAGAAGAGGCCGACCCCCTCCTCATCACAACCTCCCTTCAGGAAGTTGTAGAGTGCAATGAGGTCTCCCCTGAGCCTCCTCTTCTCCAGACTAAACAATCCCAGCTCCCTCAGCCGCTCCTCATAAGACTTGTGTTCCATACCCCTCACCAGTTTCGTTGCCCTTCTCTGGACACGTTCCAGGGCGTCGATGTCTTTCTTGTAGTGAGGGGCCCAAAACTGAACACAGTACTCGAGGTGCGGCCTCACCAAAGCTGAGTACAGGGGGATGATCACCTCCCTGCTCCTGCTGGCCACACTGTTTCTAATACAGGCCAGGATACCATTGGCCTTCTTGGCCACCTGAGCACACTGCTGGCTCATGTTCAGCCTAACATCGATCAACACTCCCAGGTCCCTCTCCTCATCGCTGTCTTCTAGCCACTCAGCCCCTAGCCTATAGCGTTGCATGGGGTTATTGTGGCAATATTTGTGATGCACCAGGTCACAGATCGTATTAGAGAGCAGTCAAACATGCAGCCAAATGCCTGCCTGATTACGCTACCTGTGATGCTTACTTGCTCACACTGACATAGGGGTGAGAATATCCAAATAGAGGCACATGCGCATTTGTGAATTAGACATTGTGGTGACACATTGAAAATTGTGTGGTCCTCCATAGAGAAATGGAAGGTAACACCTCTCTGTGCCCTTGAATCTTTAACATGGACCTGAAAAACATTACTATTTAAAGTCACTGCTGCTTCATGCTTCTATCAGTGTATGGCCCAAATCAACATCACCCACAATTACTGCCCTAGTAAATTGAGGTCCGATGTCAAGACTTCACATTGGAAGATGCTTTCAAAAGCTTTTGACAAGATCTTTGGTGACTGGAGATGAAAACAGAGCTAACACTTCCATGGGTGGCAAAAACAAACCAAACATTTCCAGTAAGTTTAGCCTGTATTCTGTAGAGATAATACAAGCAGTACAAGAATATAAATTTTGGCCTGAGTTGTATTGTACTGATGCCATATCCAGGCAGAAAAAAGATCTGATAAAGAACCATTTATAGCAGAAGGCAGAAACCTTCTGGCCTTTGTCTAAATCCAGTTGAAGTAAATGGAAACATTTCTTTGCACCTCAGTAAGTTTAGACAGGGCTTTTTGAGCATGTTTCTTTCTACCTTTTAATTGCTGGGTACTATTAAGGCAGGTACCACGTTTAAGCAAGTTGAACTGCATAGAAAGTGTCTTCACTCTTCATCATCTTCCTGTTGGGGTACAGAGACTGTCCAAAGAATTAAGGAGAAAAGAGCCCAGCTTTGTGTTAGCTCACTGCTGCATAACACAGACCTTTCTTGGGATTTTTGCAGCACTATGTTAGAGAAAATGATTGTGCACCATTGACCAGAAAACAGAAATAACTGTGCAAGACCGGTGGGGTCCAATGTCTTTGAAGGACTTTCAGATTGAGTTATGCGCTCCCCTTTTTCATTTAGAAACTGTTGAGAGAAGCTGGTAGAATATTTGGCATTTCTCTGTTCCACTGCAGATGAAAATGCTCAGTGTTAATGTTATGTTCCCCTGGTCAAGACCAAAATAAAATGGATGGAAGAAACCTCAAATTACCTGTCTGTCCTACCTCCCCATGAAACACTCCAGGACAACAATGGCCAGAGCAGGGCTAAGAATCACTGAGAAACACTGAACTCTGTGCCCCTCTCACCAAGAACGGGGTGGAAATCTCTCTGTGAATAAGTCCCCCTGCACAGGAACGATGCACAACTATGCCTACTGCGTCCCAGTTGCTCATGACACAAGCCCAGTTTAGCTGTGACGGCGGCTGTGATGCCATTAATCTGAGACCAGATGAAAACCAGAAGTGCTGTTTTTTTGCACTTGATATCAGGATTGACCACAAGTTGGATCCCTTAGACGAGATAGTGAGGGATGAGCAGTTTGATGAAACCACAGCTCAGCTTCCTCCCAGCAAATGTCTACGTGCGGTCTTCCCCTTACACGTGCAGGGCAGCTCTGTTCCACCTTGGCAATAGGGCCAGATAGGTGGCAAAAGAACTAACGTGGCTTTCTCACTTCCCGTGCACATCCAGTGCACATTCATAGCACATGCCCAGCAGGGAATACAGAAACCTTCCTGTAGTACTGGTGGAAATGAAACACAGAAGCGTCAGCTGCTGAGATTTTCAAAGCGCAGACTTTTCTAAGCCTGATGTGCACCGTGCTGTCGTAGGGCAAGATGACACAGTCAGATTGCTTCTGGTTTGTCAGGCTGCATAAATGCCGGCATCCTACATCTGCGCTGTAAAGCTCTCCTGACTTTGATTCACCTGCTGTTGTGAATGACATGTAGAAATTTGCCCTTCCTTAGTTTTCACTGATGCAGTCATGCGGTCTGTGCCGGAGGGGGTGGAAATCTGTAAGTCAAATATGTGACTGATCATGTTCTCTTCAAGCAAAAGTCTCTCACCCTGAAGAGCAAAACCCTGTTCAGTTTGAGAGTCCTATGCCTTCAGGCACTGAGATTAATATGTAGCCTGGCAAGAGCTCCCTGGCATCATGCAGTTAATTATCACACGGTGTGTTTTAGAGACCTTTAACTTTGCTTACTTCTCTGGGGCAGTAACAGATTTATCTTCTATATGGAAAGAGTAAAGAGGTGTCAGTCTGTCCGTGTGGTCCTTGTGACAAGGTGGAGTACAGCGCTGCCTTATATTCAGCAACTTCACCAAGAGGTTCTACTGCCACTGACTCACCCACCGTCCAAGCTGAAGTTAGAGTGTGCTGTGGCGAGAATGGGTCTGGCTCCATGTCCCCAGACCTTACAGCCCATCCACATTATTATTTCATATGGCTTGGACTGCCACAATAAAAGGAGGCTGAAAGCTATGAATAGCTCCGGATAGCAGGCGGAGACTACAACCTGGACCGCCGAGCTGCAGCATGGGCTCGACGCTGCCGCTGCTGCTGCGCTTGCAGCCGGGTTACAACGGACATATCCTTTTGGCGGATATGTCTGGCTTTTTTTTTTTTTTTTTAAATAGAAAACACCTCCTCATGCTAGGAAACTCTAACATCCCCAGGGTGAAAAAGGTTACAGTTGTCAGTGTGTGGTGCAGGAAAAGGGTGCGGCTCAGAGAATGCTCATTTCTGGTTTTCTTTTCAAAGTCAAAGAAGCAGCACCTGAAGTCTGTTCAACCTTAGCAGCCACTGAGCGAAGAGTTGCACATCTATGACATGGTCTGAACTCCTGAGCAACCACATTTATCCTGTGGTGTAAATGCAGAGAAATTCAAGCTGGTTTTGCACCTTCTATACACCGTGCTGTAATTTCAAGCCTCACTTTTTTTCTTTTTTTGTTCCTTGGAAGGCTTTCATGAAAGAGCCAAAAACTGGTGAACTTGCAGTATTTCAGCACACATTGAGGGGATGATTTATGAGTAGGTTGGACTTTTTCACATGGCTACGCAAAGCTCCTGGCTGCTGCGTGGTCCTTTTGTTTTTGTTTATTATATCTCAGGTTAATAGAAAAACTGTGTGAACCGTGGAAACAGTGTCATAAAATTTGTCCTCTGGTTTGAAAACCCAAGTAAGGTGAACAGCTCAAGGACAGGGAATCAGCACACACGGAGTAGGTGCCTTGGACAAACCCTGGATCAGCCAAACCCCACACAAACACCTCAGCAATATATCCAAAAGGTTTTTTCCTCCTGTTGTTCCTCTGCAGCTAGGCTTGACCAAGCTGATGCAGCAGAGATTCAACAGGCTTTGGTGTTGACACTGCATCAGCTCCTCCTTGCATGGCCAGGGAGCCTCACTGACGGCTCTCGATGGCAAAGACCCCATCGGACCACCTCGGACAGCTGCTCTAAGCACTCTGAGGGTGAGTGGCTTTAGGAAGGTTGTGCCCTGCCAGGGGAAACTGCCACTGAGCCGACCGGTGCCCGCCGGTTACCCTGGCGCATCTGCGCTGGGACTTCACTGCTGAGGGGCACCTTAGAGAAATGCCGCAGGCAGGAAAGCAGGAAATGTTTTGCAGAGCAGAGATAACATTGAAAATAATAGTCTGCAAATGGTTTGATTTACTGATTCGCATGTGCAGGAGCTGCCATGTAAGCATCACAGGAAAAGGAAATGGGACAGAGGAGGAGTGGGAGGAAAAGGGCATGAGGACAACAAAGCGGGTCAGCAGATTTCACTGGGCACAGGACTTCATGTGCTGGGTTTTCTCCTGAGCACGGTGCATTGTGGACCTCTGTGATCACATAAGATCACTGAGGATGCGAGTCCTTTGTTTAAAAGGAAATGTCTGTATTTATTTACCAAGGTGGGCAGCTTGCGTCATCTTGGGGTTCTACTGCACCAGGAATTCCCTCACGTATATGGTTGGAAACACCCTGGGCCTGCTAGCCCTTATCTAGAGCAAACCAGTCCCTAAGCCACTAACCTGAACTTCAACACCTCCATGCGATGGAGAAGTAGTTGCAGAGCAGGCACGTGAAGGCAGAGTTGTCCCCCCCATGCTCCATTTCTCAGACTTTCTCAAAAGCTCCTATTGTAAGAAGACCTCAGAGGTCTCCACGACTTTCCTGCAAGGCAGTCACCCCACTCAGCAAGCAACAGGAGACATACCTCTGCCAGCAGCATGTATCTCTGTAACAGCATTGGGGAGAACCTGCTGGGGGTGAAACCCTTGCATGTGCTGAGCCCATGTAGGCTGCCGACAGTAGTAAACAGATGCATGTGAAACATGGACATGGCTGAGGAGGGCCCAGCCATACCAGAAACCTGGTGTACGCAAGAAGAAGCCGTCACAACACTTCTCCTCTCTGCACAATGGATTTTTTTCAGCCTTTGCCAGGCATTTTGTGAGATATCCGACGGCACGTCCAGGGGAGAGCTCACAGAGCTTGCACAGGCTCTACTTGTTTCTTCGTTTTGCTCCACCTTCTTCATATCACTGGCTTCCACGGGCGAAACTAAGCCTTACACGTAGTGATGATCTAAGCGCTGACACCACTTGCTGTGGCCAGGCCATGAAACCACCTCCTGCAGAGTTAGACAGCTACCTGTGATGCCTCTCTTGAGACGTCTTCTCTCAGTCTTGCGAGATGGTGGTAGGTGTGAGAGGCCCCTTCCAGCTCCTGCTGCTGTATTGTCGCAAGCAACTTACTGTTTTGGAGAAAGGAAAGTGCCTGATTAAGATCTGACGTGCAGTCAAAGTGAGGGATTTAGTGGGGCACATATCTTGAGGTATTCAGCTTTTTTTCAAACAAATTCCCTGATATAGTCAGAAATAACAAGTATGGACTTCCTTGAGATTTCTAGGTATGTATACATACTGAGGGGGAAAAAAATCCAACCTTCTCCCCCTCCTTTCCCACCAGTTTTTCAGTTCCTTTTACTCCATCATAAAGATAGAACAGGCAACAGAAAAATCCGCTGGAAATCACCCTTGAAAATGCTGACTTTTGGACTCTGGCACAATTTTTTCAGTATAAATTGATCTTCCTATAAATTTGTCTTCCTAAAGACACTTGGGGTTTTGGCTTGTGTACAGCGGTTTCCATTCACTTAAACAATGAATTTACAGCCTTATCTTCCTAACACGATTTCCATGCCCTACTTGGTACTGGGAGTTTATTTCTTGAAAACGTATTTGTGAAGCAACCATGTTACATGGAAAGATTCTTTGACATTACAAGGCATCCCTTCCATTGCCTTTTCTCCTAAGACTCTAGCAGCTTCAGTCGCTTTGGAAGTAGAGCTACTCAGGGAAAGATAAATGGTGTAACTTCACCTGGTGCTGGTGTGGTACGATTGTATTTTAGCACAAGGGGCTGGAGACGGGAAGTCTGTCTGCCCTGCAGTCTGCGGTGCGTGGGAGCAACACCTGAATTAGCTTTCTTAGGGTGAGTTTGCAAAGTGGAAGCAAAGCTCTGTGTACTCCAGGTTACTCAGATGCGGGGCGTTTTTGTATTAAACTTCTGTGCAGGCAAACCTGCAAGACTCAACATGTTGAGAAATGCAAATATCTGGTAATTCTCCACCAGCTTTCATAGAGTATGTGGCCAAAAAAATGGGAAGGAAACAGATGCAACTCAGTGTTGGACTGATCTTGTGGGCACCTTTCATTAATCTCATCTGTGCATCTTTGTTTTCTCTATTTAAAGAGACAGCTGTGATGACTACTTTTGGAGATATTTTGAGATGAAGTGGCAAAAACCCAGCATATGAGACCCAGATATTATTACAAATTTAAAAAAATATATAGATGTCTAAGTGTAAAGAACATGTGAAAAATTCACGGAATTCTGCAGAAATCAATACCAAAACTCCTGCTGACTTGATTAGGGAAAGGTGCTGCCAGTGTCACCACTCAGAACCCAGGCAAACAGAACCTCTCACAAAAGAAAGGCAGGCTGCAGTCCAGCTGCAGATATATGGGTCAAAATAAAGCATATAAGGCTCCCAAGTGCCACATACCCAAGAAAGCACTAATACAAGCATATCCACAAAGTCTGACTTCCCTTTTGCTACAATGGCCCCTTCATGTCCAGGTGACATCCCAAAACCTTTGGGAGTTGTGGGGAAGTGCTGTGAGGACAAAAGAGGAAAGAAGATGGTCCAGAAAGGATGCAGCTGCTTTGCTCTGCTTGTTTTCAAGATGCTCACAATGCCTTGATGTTGGTGAGGGCTCTGGGCAGTGACATGCTTGTTAATTCCTTCTGTGGACAGACGAACATGAGTATCTGCAGGTAGGTGTACAGCAGCTACTGATATCCTAGGGAAGTTTTCAAACACCCTGGAGAAATTGGACATTGCATTACTACAGGCAGTGCCTTTCCTCGGGACATCTTTAAAGACCACAAAACCATCAGCCACAGCAGAAGCGTTAGCCATCAGCCTCCCGTTACCTACTTCAGGCGATTCCTGTTTCCTACATTTTGCTTTATGTAAAAACAGACACTTGTGGTCTCTGCCTGCTCCCCAGCAGACTTCCTGAAATAGCCACCTAGGCCTGTGGTTTATAATATTTTTCATTTGTAGTGTTGCAGTTCACACCATGCTGTATGGACCAGACACCCTGTGCTGTAGGCACTGTGCAAAACCAGCATAAAGGGAAACCAGGATGCTGTACACTTCAGTTTAACATACCACCTAAGTAATTGCTTGAGGGCACAGCTCCAGGAGGAAGGCTAAGCTAACATCAGAGTTCACCTCTGTCTAAAGGTGAAGGTCTAGCTCTCTTTGAAAAATAAACAATAGGATAGTTTTCTGCCATTTTAGTGAGAAGAATTGGCCCAGACAAGGATCTGACAAATGCCAGAGATGGTACAAAAGCAGTTGGCAGCAAATTTTTCTGCTGCTCAGCTGCCTGCAGCTTCTGTTAGGCTGAAGCATATGCTTAAAATGCTTTGTGACTTGAGGTCTTATTTCCAGACCTGAGCTATGCTGTTAGATCTGAGTCACTTTAGCAAGTAGACCTCTGTTGGAACAAAATCAGGATCAACAGTGGCTGTTCCTATTAGCACGTGGCAGCACAGTTTAAAAAAAAATTAAAAAACATTGTCTCGATCTGCTGGTTGATGAAACGGCAGCTTTGAATGTTTCTGCTAATTTTGTTGCTTTGAAATGTTAATACATAGTGGATATCTGGCCTATGTTCCTAGAAAGCTTCTTAGCAATCTAAAGGCATAAAAGCAGGGGGACAGAATAAAAGCCAGCATGTCATTTATTATTAAGGACATCTTCTGGTGTTCTCTGTGATTGTTCTGTGGTTCGCCTATGGTGGTGTGTTATAAGAAATTATGAGTGTGTCATGGTGATCTAAATTTTTGCACCTATTCCTAGCAAAAATGTTTTCTCTAAGAATACTGTCTTTTATCTCCCAGTTATAGGGGGGTCTTACTGGAAGTATCAGTGGACAACAAAACAATAAATAATCATCTTATGATGCCAAAATCCATTTGAAAAATGCTAGCAGTATGATGGTATTTACTCTTTGAAGTCTAACCCATTATTTGGGAATGAAGAGAATGAAGAGAAGCAACCTCTTGTAGTTAAGAACCTTATGAAGCTCAATCACAAAATCACATGAAAGGCTGTATTCAAGTGCAGCATACATTATAAGGGGAATTATTACTTCATTGAATAAGTAATTTAAAATAGTCTAAAATGAAAAATCAGATTCTATCTGTTCTTGGTCTTTTTTTTTGTAACCACGAGATTACAAATGGTCCCTAGTTCTAGTAGGCTGTTCCAATAGGCTGGTACTGAATTTCAGTTCACTTTATTTTAGCATATTTGAGGGGAGTTTGTTTATTGTATAACTAAGGGGAATTTCCAGATGGAAAGAAAGAGTTAGTACTTACAAAGCTAGAGTCTGAGCTTTTCTGCTAAACTTTGTTTTTTTCCAAGAAGGAAAAAACAAAACAACAGCTCCCTTCTACTGGTGCTTTTTCATCTGGCTGCGTAGGTGGTATGTTGAAATAATAGTCTGATGGAGATTAAAGGAAGTGAGTGCTATGTATCTTCTATCAGCAGGGGGAATCCCAGCTCTTTAACGAGCATATGCTACTACACATGAGTAGTGTTATTACAGTGTTCAAAAGAAAAAACAGCCCAAACAGTCTCCTTCTCCCCAGACCTTCCCTAGTACACATAAGAATGGGCCAGGTCCTTGGTTGCTGGGGTTTCTGCTATCTTTGGAGTATGGTCTCTGGGCCTCACAAGCTGCTTGTTTCACCCCATTGCTCTGTGTTGAGTTCGAAGACATCACTCTGGGTTGAAGCATCTCTTGCAGAGTTGCATGTCCTCACTCTGGAGGTGCAGAGAATGGAGACTCCACCAGTCCCCTGGTGTGTTTGGTCACTTCCCATGGTGTTTTGTCCCAGGTATCAAAGAGCATCCCTCAGAAGTGCCTCCTTTATTCCAGTTTCAGTGTGCCTGGACTCCACAGAAGCCAGCACATCATTTATATGTAAGGAGTACACCTGTTTCATACAAAAGGAACACACTTATTTCAGCCTTCTCACCTAAAGTAAAGCAGTCTTTAGTTTCTGGTATTTTCTTCCCGTGTGAATTCAAGGTACAAAAAAGATATAACTCCCCATTCTTAGTAGAAATACAGACACCTAACATGAACACACCTTCTGTTTAGCCCACATATAACCCACAGTCTGTTTCCTTTCCTTAGAAATCGTGCTTTTCAGCATCTGAGATTCCTAGAAACTTTCAGCTGAGTCTCCCCATGTTCCCAATGCAGAGCAGCGAAGCATCCAGTCCTGCTGTGGATTTAAAAAAGTGGTAAAACCATGGTCCCTTTCCCCAAGAGCCTCAGTAAGGCAGACCTGCACTGGGGCCATCCCTCTCACATCAACAGATCCTTCCGGAAAATACTGCTGCAATCAGGATTTACTTTTGAATTCATATAGTCATCTTTTTCTTTAGTATACGGCAATCTCAACACTGTAGTTCTTGTCATCCCCAGCCAGTGGGGAGTACCTGTCTGCCTGTTGATTCCTACGAGGGTTTTGGTATTTCTGGAGAAAAAGTGTGATGAAGAGGTAGAGAGTGGAAGAGGGTGATGTCTGTACCTCTCCCACCAAGTCAGGCCAAGTATATGGAAAATACATTTACGGTTCAGAAGGAAAGTGATTGGGGAACTGACCTGGCGAGTGGGGAACTTGGCGCTCAGAAGAAAGTCCCAGTGCTGGGGCTATTTTTGTCCTTCAGCAGACAGCTGTGTCAGATCTAACAGAGAAACAGTCCTGACAGAGGTGTCCGAAGTGCAGCTGCTGCCCATGCACCCCGCCAAAGGTCACAGCAAAGGCTAGGCTCTAGTGATAGCTGGGGACTCAAGAAATCAGTCTTTTTGTGCAAATATTTGAGCAATTAGCCTGCACATGGTCACAGAAGGCTGAGAGGTGATTTAGTGGTGATGAATAAGGACTAAAGCAAATAAAAGGCTGAAGAGCAGAGCATGCCCGGTGCCTCGCACGGGCGAGTGTTTGCTCTGGTCTCTGAGCTGTTGCAGGTAGTTCATGATTTCCTTTTTTCGGATTGCTCTGAAGAATGCACACGTGGGAAGCGTGCAGGGAACTTAAGACAGTAAGAGTGGCTTTACTGGGGGGACCAACAGTCTGTCTAACTCAAGGTTCACTCTCCAGTGGTGGCTAAAAGCACTCCTGGGGGAAAAGCCGTATTATGGAGGCAGCATTCTCTCCCCAAAGCCTCCGCCTGACCCCACAAGTCTGCAGGTTGGAGTCCATGTCAGCATTGATCTTTCTAATGCGGTGCATGTATGTGCAAAGATAAAATAATTTCCATACAACCCTGGCTAAATGTAATACCGCATATACTCTTACAGATGCAGTTTCTCATGCTGTGGTGCTGTTATGGGAAGCCAAGCTGTGGTCATTCATTTCTATTTGAAATCTCTCACTTCTCCAGCCCTTACACCCATTAAGGAATAACCTTTATTGTTTTACAGGACACTGATTTGTTTCATGGAACAGCATCCAATGCCTTTGAAAACTCTGAATCCACCACATCTAGGCCAGAATCATAAAGACTGGAACTCAGTTTAGCGAATAAATCTTGTTGTTCTTTGAAAGATGCTTATGAGTATTTTCTATGCTCTCTCATCCTTAGCTCACAGGTATTTGCATCTGCCACTTCCATTTGCCTGTACTTGCCCAGTTCATCCTCTTTACCATTTTGTGGTATTACAGAATCACAGAATCATAGAATCAGCTAGGTTGGAAAAGACCTCTGAGACCATCGAGTCCAACCTATGACCTAACACCACCCTGTCAACTAGACCATGGCACTAAGTGCCACATCCAGTCTTTTCTTAAACACCTCCATGGACAGTGACTCAACCACCTCCCTGGGCAGCCCATTCCAATGCCTGATCACCCTTTCTGTGAAGAACTTCTTCCTAATGTCCAACCTAAACCTCCCCTGGCGCAGCTTAAGACTGTGTCTTCTTGTCCTATTGCTAGTTGCCTGGGAGAAGAGACCGACCCCCACCTGGCCACAACCTCCTTTCAGGAAGTTGTAGAGAGTGATAAGGTCTCCCCTGAGCCTTCTCTTCTCCAGGCTAAACAACCCCAGCTCCCTTAGCCACTCCTCATAGGACTTGTGCTCCAGACCCTTACCAGCCTTGTTGCCCTTCTCTGGACACGCTCCAGCACCTCAACATCCTTCCTAAACTGAGGGGCCCAGAACTGGACACAACACTGGAGGGGCGGCCTAACCAGTGCCGAGTACAGGGGAATAATCACCTCCCTAGTCCTGCTGGCCACACTATTCCTGATACAGGCCAGCATGCCATTGGCCTTCTTGGCCACCTGGGCATGCTGCCGGCGCATGTGCAGCCTGCTGTCAGTCAGTACCCCCAGGTCGCTTTCTGCTGGGCAGCTTTCCAGTCACTCTGTCCACAGCCTGTAGTGCTGCATGGGGTTGTTGTGGCCAAAGTGCAGGTCCCGGTGCTTGATCTTGTTGAACCACGTACTGTTGGATTTGGCTCATCTATCTAGCCTGTCCAGGTCCCTCTGCAGAGCCCTCCTACCCTCCAGCAGATCGACACCCCCTCCCAACTTGGTGTCATCTGCAAATTTGCTAATGATAAGATTCGATCCCCTCATCCAGATCATCAATGAAGATATTAAACAGGACCGGGCCCAACACCGATCCCTGGGGGACACCACTAGTGACTGGCCGCCAGCTGGATGCAACACCATTCACCATCACTCTCTGGGCCTGGCCATCCAGCCAGCTCTTAACCCAGTGAAGAATGTATCAATACACTATATTTCTTCAAACTGAACCAGGCAAGATATTACGTCTTCTCTTTTAGGTTGCTAATCAGTCAGACTGCTCATTGAAAATATTTTTCCCTAGTACCTTGTTTACCAACCTCTCGAGATACTACCAAGCACAAAAGTCCATCATCAGGCCCATGTATACATGTACATGATCTGGCTTCTTTCTGAATACAGATAACCACCATTTATTAAGTACTTTCCTTTTTTACATTACCATTAATTTTACTACATCTCCCTAGTGATATCCCTGCACTACTGTTAAGCTTCTTGTATTCTAAATGGATGTTAAAACATGATCTTTACTCCGAGTTGTTTCCAGATAGTTTTAATTTCACTGACTCATTTCTCACATTTAGTTACTTCTATTTTAGACTGATTGGTAGCTATTTCCCCTTTCAAATTTGTGATAGATTGCTTGTCTATTTCATATTGATTCCTTCACTTCATCGCTGAACCAGGATGAGATTTTTAGCATGGTCTGTTTGCACTCTTGACTTAGAAATTCTGACTTTTTGACTATCTGATAAACTCTTTATCAAAGGATTCAACTTGCAATCAGATTTTTTTTTTACCCACATTTTTTTCTACTAGTGAATTTGGATAGTAATTTGCCTTGAGTTAGAGAACTTAACTTTTTAATGCAAAGTGGTTAGGGCACCCAATACTATGAATAACCATGTCACAATCATGATGGCTGGTATTCAGAGAGCAACGAACTTTCCATTCAGCAAATAGTTCACCATGGTGTGCTGTAATGAATGATCTCACCTTAGGCATAGTACCTGCTGGGTTAGAGAATTCACCTGTATCACCTAAATGCTGTTTTTCTATTGGCTGCATGTATCTCTAGCATATGTCGCCCACGCTGAAGCCCTCCGTGAATACAGAACTTTTCTTTCCACAAATTGGACAAGGTTTAATGAATAATGGGTTTAAGGAATAACTCTTTTTTACTTCTTCACCATGTCTGACGTCTGAGCAGATCGTTCTCCAGATACTCTTCCTCTTTTGCTCTGCGTCTTGTAAATCTGACTTATTAGCAACTCACAAGCTGATAGCGACGATATAGAGAACCACCACCCAGTGGGCCCTTCCTTATCAGCAGTTTTATTACTGTAATCGGGAAAGTCATCTCACCAGGCTTAGGCATCATTTGCATCAAATTCTTTCACAAGTAATATAACTTCCTGTTTGTCTCATTTGTTATCGAGCTTTCTAGCACTGATATAAATGACTACAAGTTCTCATTTTCTTTCTCACTCAGCCTTGCTGAGTTGCTGTCTGCCTGCAGAGTTGCATGACGTTCACTTTCTCAGACACTGTCTTTAGTGCTCCTAGTCTAACCAGCTCTGTATTGCCCCCACTGAAAATAGGTGGGACCTATGTGACAGTCATTTTTTTTCTATTTCTGATTAACTCCTCTACCACAAGAACAAAAGACAAGCAAAACCAAACCAGGTTGCCTCATACTTGTTGTGCTGGCTACCTACAGCTTGTTCCCAAGGTGTTCTGCTTTGCCTTCATATGGCAGACTAGCAGTCAAAAACAAATCTTTCTTTCTGTATTCAGGCTAGTATTTCATGTCAGCTCTAGCTGGATGAAAACAAGCAAGACCTAAATGCTCATGAGAAAATATCTAGTTTTAGGAGTTTCCAGGATCAGTTTTGCTGATCTGTAGGCATTCACATGAATATCTACAAGTGAGACTGACTCTAAACCACTTGTGGGTCACATCACTGTTACAGTAATAGAAAATGAAATGTCACCTATAATATCTGGGTGAAGGGAAGGTGCTTGTGAGACGAGCTGTGGATTGGGAGTGTCTTTCAAGAAGGGGAGAGGGAAGAGAATGCAAGACAGTAACAGTGGTTAAACATAGATTTGAGAAAGGGAAAAACACTGTAAGCCAACCAGCATCCCACTTTGAGAGCTGCTGCAGTACAAGCCAGAGCAATGCAGTGGCCACCAGCATGGTCCTGGATCCCATCCCATAACAGGATGGCCAAGTCCACCCAGGACTTGCCTGGATGGAGGGGCTGGCCTTTCTCCCAGTTGCAGAGGCTAGTATGGGCTGGAGGAACATAAAAATCTTCAGCCAGATGCAGGCATCTTCTGCATAAAGGCAGAGGGCTACCCAGGCAGGTGGCTGCGGCAACCCCATGACCCACGTCACGGGTGCTGCATTGGGTAGTGTGAAGAGGGTCGGGTGGAGCCACCTGAGAGCAGTAAGGAACATAAGGATGAAAGAGTAATTGCTGTGTCTAGTCTAGGAAGTCAGGACCCAGTCGAAGGTATTACAATCAGAGAAAGCTCAAAAAGACAAGGCAGGAAGAGTGGGCTGGTGCAGGGAGGGCAAGGGGACTTCCTTAGCTGTGGCATTTTGGATAGGAAGTCAAGGGAGAGGAATTTGTGCTACTGAAGGTTGTTGAAGATGAAGAAGGTGTGGACAGGAGGTTTTGCTGTGAGCACAATGAGAAAAGTCCCACAGTTTGGCAATGCTATAAGCAAAGGCAGAAATGATCAATTCTGACTGCAGGGAGATAATAAGAAAAGAGAAAGAAAGGAGAAGGGACTTGGCATGGAGGTGTTAACAGGAATGGGAATAGTTCAAAAAGAAATTTTTATTATAGGAAGGGCAGTATTTGAAAAGGTGGTGGGACAAATAAGAGTTCACAGTTACAGAGATGTCAGACTAACAATACAGATGAAAATAATAAAAATATACTCATAAACTCATAAATACAAAATCTTACTGTGAAATAAAAGACCAGTTTGCTGGGGCAGGGGGTGGGGGGGTGGAACGAGACATGGGCAAATGGTGATGCTGCCTTCACTGGTAAGGCCTGCAGAGATCATCTGTGGGACAGATACCAAAGGATTAAAGTGTGGCTCCTGGAGCAGACAGGGCTGAAGGTTCGCCGAGGAGGCTCTGGGTGGAGTCAGTGGGACCCACTACCAGGTTTGTTAGCTTCTCCCTGGAGATGAAGGAGGTACAGAGAAGGAAGGAGAAGCTCAGGAGCTGAAAGTGAGCGGATGAGCAGGCAGTATTAGTTGCCCTGAGAGGTGAAGCATGAAGTCACCAGTTTTCTGCAATGAAACCTGGCTACAAGAGAGCTAAGAACGACTGCCCGAACTGGTGAATGATACCGGAGAGCTACCCTGGGGGGAACCAGGATAACAGGGATTGGTAGAAGCTGTCAGAGGAGAGTAGGGTCAGGTCAGCTGAGGACAGGGGGCAGTGAAAGGAGAAGAATGAAAAGGGGTGCTTGTGGACCTTGTAGAAGACCCTCTCGAGGGAGTCCAGGAACTTTGGGGGAAATGGAGAGGGCAGAGAACTGAGAGAAGAAGCCCTTGGAGAAATTGTTGATGAATATGAAAACTCTGCAACCCAGGGAGTTCAGCAACATATATGCATGTCCCCAGACAAAATCCTTCACACAAACTCTGTTGCCCGTGTGTGCCAGCCAGCTCAGTGGGACGGGCTGATGGATCTCTGTTTGACCCAGGGATCCCACACTTCAGGGCTGAGCAGGGGCCCTGGACTTAGGACTAAACTGGGCATTTCGAAGACAATGTATTTCTACCCACTTTTCTCAACAGAGTGAGGAGCATTGTGTAGACGTCTCTCATGAGAAATGCAAACCTCCGAGCTCCCGCTCTCCCCTGCGAAGCCTCTGCAGCCCAGAGTGAGGAGGACACTAGCGATGGCTGGGAGTGCTGCGGGGCTTTCCCATTGCCACTCGGCTTGGTGGTACCGCTCTGCCTTCCCCCTGACTCAGAAAATTTCCTGAGACTGTGCTGAAAGTCCTCTCTTTGCAGACCTCACTTTTTTTTTTT
>VXAL01005667.1:12200-127290 GCA_013399475.1 Chauna torquata | reverse complement strand
TTTTTTTTTTTTTTTTTGTGATTCACACAAGGAGGGTTTCAAAATGAAAATGAAGCTTTCTAGCTCCTCTCTGCCTGTCTGACTGGGAAATAGAGCAAGTCACTGCAAAAGCACATGTCAGAGGGGAACATGTTGCCTGTCTGCCTGCCTGCCCATCTGTCCCCAGGCAGACCTGCTGGCCAGTTGGACACCTTGCTAGAGGTGCCCTTGGTAAGGAACAGTAGCTGCTCCAGCCAGGGCTGCTGCCACCCGGTCACCTAGCTAGGGTCACCGGGTCCAGGTCCAAAAGGCTGCACAAGAGGTGTCCTGAACGCAGCCCTGTTTTTGACAGGAAAGGCAATTTTTACTTCTTAACCTGGGGCTGGTGGATGACCACCACAGCCCCTCTCAGATGTGGGTGCCTGCATTCCTCGTGGACGTGTACTTGGTTTCGCGTGCCTGAGGAGTGCAGCTCTGCCCAGGAAGCCCCAGGGAAAGAGGCCTCACGCTGGGCCAGAAGCAGCTCAACAGAGCTCCCTGCTGCTGGTACCAAGCCACTTTTAATTTTCTACTTGGCTATTTATTAGAGACCCTGCAGCTGCAGTGAGGAGCCCATGCACACGCTGTGTGCGAGCACCGAGGCAGCGCTCATTTACATTTCGCATGTGTTGTATTAGGCTGGCTGCCTCAATAAATAACTTCAAATGCTTGTTAGCCGTGCAGAGCTCTTCTTGTTCCTACATGACTGAAGGGAGCTCGTGTCTTTTCATGCAGACAGCTCAGAGGTGGCACAGAAAGGCCATCGCAATCTACTGATCTGAAGGGAACCTTTCAAAGCGCACACACTCAGGAAGAGCTGCTTCGTCTCATNATTTTTTTCTTTCCTTTTTTTTTTTTTTTCTCCTGGGTCACTCTTTGTAAAACTATTTGAGTTACTCAGGGGTAGAGAAAATTATCAAAGAGTTTGAAAGAGGCAAATTCAGACATGCCTCGGCTGTGCAGGCTGCACATCCAATCTCTTTGCTCCTAGAAGGAATGTAGCTGTTTCCATGTTGAAAAAATAACATGACTAAGATGTAGTGCATTTGGATAATGAAGAGACCCAGTCTGGGCCCCACGGAGCGTTAAAAGCAAGACACAGCTTGCAACATGTGGCTTCGAAGTATCTTGTACCTCTAACTGATAGATGATTTTTGGTCTGAACCTCTCAAATCAGAGGGATTCAGGAATGTCCCAAACTGACTGTACGTAATAGTGGTCCTGCAGAAGAGATGTCATCCTGAGGACATGTCCCTTGACCATATGCTGTGACATGTCCAGAAGAAGGCCCACCTCTGTAGGACAGGTGGAGAACTCTCGGTCGCATCCACCATTGGGTAAGGGAGCAGTGAACTGAATACTCACAGGGAGGTGACGGTTCAGGATCTGCAGAGCACAAAGTCCCCACTGGGCATGGTGGATACTTCATATCTTGGCCTGAGTGCTATAGCTACAGCAGGAATAGCAAGGAATTCCTCTACGAAATGTGCTATGAAAGGCTGCAGAGCACCATATCTTTCTTAGTGTCTAACCTGTCCTGCCAATTACATAGACATGGGCATGACTTTTCTCACTGAGGCTTCAATCTTTCCCCCTGCTTCACTCCCCAGAGTTACAGGTCCCCTTGGATATACCTTTTCTTGGAAACTGCTCAGTCCTGACAGAAAAAAATATCTGAGATAGGGAGGAACTTGTGAGCATTAGACCATAAAAGTGGGATACAGAGAAATGTTTCACGTGCCTCTGTGGTTGTCATCAGAGCCAATGAAGAGGAAAAGTTGGGACAAGCACTGCCAGCATTTAGACTTTGAGGCCACTTGTCCTTCTCTGGTGCTTTGAAAATGATGGATAACACTGAGATTCACCGCTTGGACCGTTTACTCTTTTCATTAGCGTTTTGGAGAATACCAAAACATAATGGACACAAACTTATGAACAAAAAGGAGAAAACAAACAAAAAAAAACCACACAACAAAGCTGTGAGTGATTGTAGTAGGCCACTTCAAGCTGCCATTTTTGGACAGATGTTCAGCACTCCCTGGAGAACAATGCCTCCATCTGAGCAATTGACGCTGGTCGTATTAAAAGTATGGGCTGGTAGGAACTCCATCTCCAAGACTGGAAACTGCTCCCCCAGCCCAGGGACAAGCTTAAAATCACAGCCATGCATCATCTTCCTCTGGTTTGTCCTAGGAATTTCAATACAGAGCTGGTAGGTGCTCTCATCCCACCCAAGATTTTATACAGACTGTTTTCTCCTACTCAATTGACATATTTTCCCCAAACTAGGAACACTACCAACATCAATAAATAAATAAGTAAGTAATCCTACATCCCAAAAGCAAATCAGCTTTTCAGGGTCCTTCCTGGGTATAAAATCTCTGGAGCAGTGACATTTAGGAGGCTGTGGATCAGCTACTTTGCAGTGTCATGAAAATTTCATGCTCACTTGGCAAGGAAGTTGGTGAGTCAGGCGAATGAGCTCTTATGCCGTCTGCCTGACCTGGATACCAACGTACACAGTTTCAGATTACTGTTGTGGGTGTTCAGCTCAGAGAAAGAGAACCGAGTGCTTTCAGACCTTCAACATCCAAGGAGACTGAGTTTGAGATGTGAAACTGCACCTTAAGAATTTTTGAAAATTTAATCCCTGGTGCCCCTAAATTATACTGGCCTTATAGATGAGTTCTTGGTTTCTAAATGCAAAGGTTCAAGCCCTGAGCAGAGCATTCACCTGAGAGTCACTGTTTTGCTCTGGTGGGGACTCACTCCTCCTGTTCCTGGCTGTTTCTGCTTCAGCCAGCAGCCCTGTCCCACAGCTGCATGTTTCGTCTGGTCTGCGAAGTGTGGCTGGAGATGATAGATGAGTGGAAAGGGAAAAAATGTTTCAACTTGTTCATAAAATTTTAAAGCATAAAAAAAGCCAAGAGTTGGGAAAGTGAGCGAAAAGAAGGAAGTAAAAAGCCAGTAGACCCAGCAGGTAAATCTGCCCACAGTGGAATGCATTTATACGAAGTGAGAATCTGGACTTCTGAGTTGCTTACAGGTTTGTTACACCAGGTTTGCTGTACTCACCTGCCTTACGTGCTGCAGTCCCTGCCTATGCTCCTGACTGTCATGCTCCTACGCTTCTCTAAAAGGCATCAGGACCAGCTCATCCACCTCGCAGATCTTTTCTGCTTGTCCGATCAGCTCCTGCCAGCCCAGGGATGCTCCAGCCTTGCGCTGCAGGACTCGTACCGCCTCTCACCAGACGATGTCACGCTAATCCTGCGGATGCCCTGCAGCCCCAGGCTTATTTCCCAGCCACAGGTTCTGCAGTGGAGGCTTTCGCCCTGCTGCATTAATGGTTTGTCAAGCTCTCCTTCAGGTACGAATCGTGCAGTGCAAAAGGTGCCATTAAGGCTTTAAAATTTAATGAGCTCTAATAAAATCTCTGCCTGTGATATGCAGCCTAAGCAAAGCCTATGTTGCAGGAAAGTCGCACTCCTGGTAGCATTTGTGTATGCATTTACATATTTCTCTCCTTTTTGCGTTAACTATATACTCACAGTCACTTAAATAGCATTTCTGCAGCTTAGTGTTGTGAATTTATTGCAGATTAACTCCACAAAGGCAGGCAGGTATCCAACTGCCACTTTAAGCCTAACTCTACACAGGGGCATCTGCCCCACCTAGCTGTAGTGTTTACATTTCTGACGTGCTCTTATACGCAAAGCAGCCTAAATTTTGGCTTGGCTGGGATGATCGTGCCTAATCTGCCTGTTGACTTCCTAGCCTATGTAAACAAATGGGAAGTCCGGCCTCTCTCCTGGCTCGATTAAAATTTCATCCCCTAAATTTACACAGCCCATGAAGCTCTATAAATGGTTATATCCCATACGCATTTTTAAGCACATCAGTAATCTATACCAAAACCAGATGCCACTGGTTTCAACCCTCTCCCACCTTGGAAACCCAGACTGAATCTGCATTTCCTGTGGTTTCCACGTCCTGGGAAAATGCGTGAGCATCCAACTGATAGATCATCTGGAGTTTGGTCTCAAAGTCTCCTGCAGAAGCTGTACCACGTTGTATAAATAATTAAACATTCATTAGACCAGAGAGAAGAAGTGGAAGATGGACTCTCCAGCCCCACAGTCAGGACACTCAGTGTGTGACGTGGGAAAGTCAAGTTACAGGTTCCTGCTCCAGTGAACAGATAACTAGCAGCACAAACTGGACCTGCTCCAACAGGAGAGACTGAGACCCTCCTTCTCAAAGCCATGTAGAGCCTGCTCATCTGGGCATTTCCCTGAAACAGAGGAGAAAGCAAACTGAGAGCCAGCAAGAAATCAAGGCAATCAAGAGCTTGCAAAGTCTGCAGGCATCTTAACTGCTGATACAAGAGCAAGATGTCTGTGGGGGAAGAACTGGAGCTACCTCACATGAAGCCTGAAACATGAGCTGGGGCAGAAAGGTCCACCCAGCTCCGTGTCTGTCCCCAGACTTGGCCGAAGGTGGGTGCTGGCAGAAGGGCAAAAACACAGAATAAATCCTTAATGATACCTCCCCCTTCGGGCTGCACACACATAAATGACATTAGCCTCTATTGCTTTTCACTTGATGCTTTTCTTTAACGCCACTGTTGTGCAGAAGCCTATGGGATGATTTTTTTGTAGACTCAGATTGGGTTTGACCTATTTTGCAAAAGGAAAGGACAAAAGAAAAAGCACTTCCTTTTAAAAAAAGCCTCTGAGTAGTTAACTTTCATGCAACATCAAAAGATCTCTTACTTCTCCACTCTGTTGCACCAACTTTAAAGTGGGGGCTAGGTGTGGAAAGAGAGTCAGTGTCTTTTATTAGTCCCTCTGGTATACTTGGACAGAAAGGCAAGCATCCAGGCCTTGACTGGTCTGAAACAGAAAACTCCAGGCTAAGTTTAGGAGCTTCTATTTCAGACCTGAAAAATAGTGAGAGTCTCTGAATTTGTCCAGATCAGTAGCTGAGCTAATAAAAAACATTCATCTGCAGACCCTTCCCAAAGGTATCCTCAGATCACCTCAGCTATTAGTGAGCCCCAACTGAAGTGAGTGGAGCTGTACGGATGGTAAAACTCAATAATAAAAGGAAGACCAAAGCCGTGATGGAGGCTCCTCATTAGAAAGGTTTTTAAGGACCTTTAAACATGTTTGCAGTTCCCCTGACTTAAAGTCAAGCACTTAACATATTAAAAGCCAGAATGACTTAGCTTCGGAAGCCCTAGAGACTCCAGGGAGAAGTTGTTTGGCCTCCTTGTGTCTCAATCCATCCAGAAAATGAGAGTGAAAAATAAACAGCACCTCATTAAAAAAGGAATAGATAGCGTGACTGACCTGAGCTTGCTTTGGTAAATAAATTACAAAGCTATAAAACTGTTTGAGGAGCTGCTTTGTCCATTTGGAACAACACCCGCTTGAGACACTCTCTAAACACATCATGCTGGGGGTGACACAGAATAATTGCCAAGGAGCTGTTATCATTATCTACCTGTCAAGCACCCATACATTGTCCCCAGGCTCATGTCTGAGCCAAGGAGAAAGTACAAACCAGCGACAAGCAGTCCCGATAAACACCAAAAGAGAAAGATTTACCCATGAGCTTTCCCAGCTGCTCTTGCCATGCAAGAGTGGCCCAAGCCCAAATTTATCCCTGTCTCCTTCTCCAAACCCAAAGGGCTCACATTCAGATTCTGTTTTCACTGCTGCTTGCTGGGATGCTCCATTTTTCCTTGGAAATAGGATTTTATGGGGCCTGACAACAGTAAGGTACAAAACAGGCGGGGGCTGCTGGGAGAAGTGTCAGAGGGGTGATCTGGGATCTTGGAGATTAAAACAACCAGCCAACCAAGCAGTTCTGGTGCTGATATGAGCTGATTTAGATGCTGAGATGACAAAAACACTCTGAGAGAACGTCAGTGCCTCAATTACTACACCAAATTTAAACGGAGTGGAAAAGTGCTGCAAAAGCAAAATGTGTCTCTAGAAAGGTATTTGCAGGGACTTCCAGGGAAAGTTAAAAGTATTTCTAGTACTTATGGGTAACATCCTGGCTCTTGAGAAAAATGGCAAAGCCCTCCCCTGGGCTCCCACAAAGCCCACATTTCACCACAGATGTTTGCAGCAGATTTGCTACACCCCCTCAGTTATTTTGTCCCTACTCAGTTCCACAGGATGTCACATAAGAGACCTGCCTGACACTGGCATCATTTCATAGAAGATAACAGGAGGTGATTTATACCAATGTGACAGGATTCGAAGTGGGGAAAGGCTCCGTACACCACGTGGCCAGATGAAGCATGATCTCCTGCCACCACACTGCCTCAGAAGCAGACCAAATGGACAGGATCCAGGCAAACATAGCAAACATCCAGCCCCTTCCCCAGTCCTGCATGGATCACCTGTCCAAGACCCGAAACCCTCACCCTGCCCATTCCCTCACCCCTCCATAGCCTCTGGCTTTGGAACGCAACCTGCCATGGGTCAGATGAAAGCTTTAGTATGGCCTAGAAGTTGTAAGCGGCATTAACAAGTGTCCCCGTGCTGTGTCCCGTGGACAGGTGTGATGGCAATAGCACGTTTCCTCCTGCATGTAAACAGAAACCTTCCTGGCAGACCATGGTAGCTCTGAAGAGAAGATGCAAACTTGTTTTTCATTAGTGGCAGAATCAGTGCCTAGCTAACACGGAACTGGCAAGGAAGGATACAGTTTCTTGGCATGGCCTTTCTACACTACCTTTAAATTCCTGTTTAATTAAAAAGAAGCAAGGAAACACCCGCAAACCACAACAAGCACCACTTTCTATTGCTCCCCCCATGCTTAATGAAGTCCTAAGGACTAGAGAACTGTAGAGACAAGACTCCCGAGCATGGCAGACCAGAGCTTATGGGCCGTATCCAGCCCCCTGCTGGCACTGCACATAGACAACTGCTGTAGCATACAGCTGCGAGAGATCTGTAAGCAGTTCAGGTCACTTATTCTCCACGACTGTGAGGCTTTGGTACAGTTAGTGGAGAAAAACGACTGTGGCACTTACATTAGGCACCCGAAAGCCCTAGGTCTCGAGCAGGAGGTGTGATTTTGTGGGTTTTGTCAGCTCTTCTCCCTCCTGCTTAGCTGTGTGAAAAGCTCCGTCGCCACCAGACGTTGTAAGATGAGGACGAAGTTTTGTCTTCATTTTAAAATAGCTGAGCAGCTATGTTATGCCTCTGAATGAGGTGTGCTTGCAAAGCAGCGAAGTGGTAGTCTCTGCTAGGCAGGATCATTTGAGGGGAATCACACTTACTGTTTAATTTTACTATTTAGCATTGCATGATGTGGTTCGTCTTGAGGCAGAGATTTACTGAGAGAAGCACAGTAAAAGCGCAGCGCTCCAGACAGAGAGGGTCAGTTCCATTTCCGTGGTATAAATATTCTGTTACTTACAGTGCAGAGAAAGGAGCTGGTTGCTCAGGATGTGCGGCAGCACTTTGCTGGCCTCCTGTCGTGGCAGCTCTTCCTGAGTCAGACCCTGTGGGCTCTTGCTCAGCGGGGTTTCTAGATGCTATCGGTGGCAACATACCTGCCAACACCTTGGAGATACAAACCACCTTAGCTAAGCCACCCCGGGAGCCCTTGGAGTTACCCTAACAGACTATTTTCCAGCAAGTGTTTTTTGAGCCATCTGGATGACTTTATGGGCAGATTTCCCCAGGCTTATTCATGGTGAGCTGTGTTTACCTAAGGGGATAACTCAGAGAGTAAGAGGTTATTCAGTGTAAGTGGGGGCTCAGGACTGGCCGTGACTCGGAGATGTTGCATCCAGTTAAGCTCTGCACACTCCAGTGATGTAGTTAATGCAGTTAAAATCAATGGGCTGTGCTAATTTACCTCAGCTGAAGCCCTCAGTGCCTGAATTTCACATGGCTTTTCAGTGCTTCCTTTAAACTCCATTAATTCTAATGTTTAATTGCAAACAAACTGACTGATGGATCAGTTAAAGAAAAATCAACTGTAAAGGGTCAAGGATTTAACCTGTCCTATCTCTGTTACTCCCACATAGATCTCTCAGACCAGATGTTTGCATATGTTAAAATCTAATTTGAGTTGTTCATCACATAGAACTAGGTAAACTTCTTTTTCTTTTTCTTTTTTTCTTTTTTTTTTTTTTCTTTAATGAGAGATGTAACTTCAGGGCACTATTAAGTTCTAATTAAAAATCAGTCGAAAGCACCCTTCTCTTAGTGTTTGCGCCTGCAGCAACACTTCCACTGTGGTATCAAAAGCTCAGTTCATTACTTCTTAATTAATTTTGCCTTGAGAAGCTCTGAGTTCTCAGAGGACCTGTAGGATTTTCAGAGCGTTGTCTACATAGCATTGGCTTGTACACAGCAACTGCAGCCAAATGACATTCAGATCAGGAATTCTTACCCGTGTAATCCAATTTGATACAATGGCTGCAGCCAGCCAGCCTTTGGGAAGCTGAAAGACCCTTGAAGCTCACAACACAGAGGATATCCTGCCTGGAGCTACCAATCTGGTAGGGATTTTCCCACTTCCCTATTCCCAGTGTGCATATTTTGCAGTTGAAAAGGTTGGTATATAGGTTGTTTGGCTTTTTTTTTCTATTTTATTTATTTATTTTTTGGTGAAGATCACAATGAATAAGAAACCAAACTTGTTCCTGACCCCCAGGAAATCTTGTTTTCACATCCCTGGGTTGGCCAAGACTTTTTTTGCCCTGCCAGACTCCGTGTAGCTCCTGAAGATGTGCACGTTCGTGTTCAAGATAAGAATCCTGCAGTTGTGATCTCCCATTGCAAATGATTCATTTCCTCTCTTGGCCTGGTTGTGCGCGCACGTGTGCGAGGGTGGTGAGCCAGGGACTGACCAGTGCCCTGGAACAAAGAGAGGAAAAGAAAGGAAAGGGGTGGAGGAGAATAATCTACCCAGTCCTCTGGGGAATATTTCTCACTGATCAAGTGCTTTTTACCTGAATAATTTTTGCGATGAACCGAGCATAAAGGGGCCCAGGGTAGCCTGAACATCCAAGCTCTCCCCGGACTCCACAACATGGGTTTGGCAAGAGAGCATGAACTTGCAAATGTCCTGAGCTGGGCGGAGGCTGCATCTGTAACTGCTCTCCAAGCCAGGAGAGACTTGAAAGGTGTAAACTTTCATTAGAAGCCTTTGTATTAAGCCTGGTTTGGAGAAGCAGACCCTGTAACTATCAAAGGCAATAGTTCAAATCTACCTTCATGTGTATCCAAGTCTTCTTGCTGCAAGGCGCAGAGTTACAAGGGTGTGACTGAGGGAGCCATGAATGAAAAAAGTAGAAATGGGGAATGAGGAAGGTGTAAAATGAGGTTTTGAGGCAGTGTCAGCTTTCTGATCTCCTCTTGGAAAAAGTGCACAGAGGAAAGGGAAAGAATTAAAAACAGAAGGAAAAGAAACCTTGGTGAGCAGATAGGAGCAAGGCATTTTGGACTCTGGGGAGAGAGTGTATGTCTCTCCACTCCAGGATCCCCTCTCCCTTCCCCGGGGTATCCTGTCCTGTTCTTCAGCAACACTTCAAATAAAATTTGGCTCTTTAACTTTTTTGATCCTGATTAGGGGGCGGAACAGTGGCTGCATGTTTTACTCCTCTTCTCTGCTGGGGATGGTGAGGGTACTGAGCAAGAAAACAGACTGGCCATCTTAAGGGGGACCAGGTATGAATTACCCACTCTGATGTCTCTTCTCAGAGCTGGTCCACACTGGAGCCAGCAGAAGCAGATAGAGCTGAGCTCCTGAGCCACGTGCCAGTCCCTTTCTTGCTCCCAGAGGCACACTTAAGAGCAGGCTGCAGTGATGGATGGATATCTCCACAAGGCTCCGTTGGTCTCACATGTTGCAGAGGCTGAGAGAGGTTCCAAATCAACCCCAAGTTTGGTCCATATGCTCTAGAGATTGATGCTCTAGAGATTGATGCTCCTGGTATGACATACAGCATCAACACCCACCAGCTACCAGTTGAGATAAGCATCCACTGGAGCCAGAAGAGCTGCAGCCCAGCCTGGATTAGGGAGGGAGGGTCATCTTTCTTGCTGTCCTCAGTCAAACCCTCAACCTTATTGATGCTGCAGCTGTAGACATGCCAAGGCAGTTTGTGCCCTTCAATTATGGCCAGTGCTATGTTGCGCCAACATAGTCATGTCAGTCCTAGGGAGAAGAAGGTGAAGGACTCTTCAGTTTTGCTTTTGGGGTTCACTCAATTTTGCCACCTTTTTGTTACTGAAAAGCAGTGGACCTGACCCTAACATGCCCCAGAGATGCTTTCTTTCAAATGTCGAGGACCACAAGGGCTGTGGAGCTTGGATCGGAGAAGACAGTGGGGAAGGAGGGTTGAGTTCTTTCATGAGATGCAGAAACAAAGCTGGCTTGACTTTCCATGGAGGAAAAAGCACAACACAAGACTGTGCCAAGGCCATAGTGGTGCAGAGATGAGTTTTTTAGGGGGGAAGCAGGGAGGCCTTTGCCTACTCAATGAGGCAGGATGAGGCCATTTTTCCTGGTATGTCCTGGGATCTCAAAGCTGCCAGCAGCAGGATTACAAGGGGGTGCACAGAAAGGGTAGGGGCAAAGCATGAAAAGCCCATGGGCTGTGTAGCAAATGAACATGAGCAGACACATTAGGAGGGGAATCTGCCTTACACTTGTTATGCACAAGTAGGCTGGCTTACTGCTTTGTGCCTTCCCAGAGTGCCTGTTTCCCCTCTGCACTCAGTGCTCATGAAAGGGGAAATATCATCCACTCAGGGAGCCTTGGAAGGTATTTGCCAGAATTTTGGGTGTGGAGGTGAACAAGGCTGCAGGCTAATTTTAGCAGGAATCCCCTATATAGTCGAACCTACCCCTTTTTCTTTTCCTGTCAAGAACACCTGGCTGCAGGGCTGTAGCTGCAGACAGTGTGAGACCTCCTGGCAGGGAAAGCAAGTCACTTGTGAAAGACTTCCTAAGGGAAATGCTTACATCCAGTGAGTTTTAACATACTGGAAAATGTACAAAAAGGAGGAATTCCTGTGTTGAACAGAGGATGGCCTGGATAAGACAAGCAATCCCGTCAGGCTCTGAGTGTCTACCTACTCACACCGCCTTGCATGGAGTGCAGGTACCTTGGCATCCTTCCAGCCTGTTCCTCCTCACTTGCCTCTGGGCAGAAACCCATCAAGGAGCCTGAGCACAGTGGCGAGCGGTCCTTCTCCATCACCTCCCGCTCCCCTTCCCTCCTCCCTTCTTCTCGCCTCCCTGCCACCCCTTCCAGCAGCTGGCATCAGGCAGAGAGTGGCCCTTGGAGTACGTGCCTCTGACCACCCTGCCTCGAAGCCGTTTCAAAGCTGAGCACTTCTGTGCTCCGGGATTGCTGGGAGTGAGTTTCCAAGGAATTCATTTGTCATTACTTGCAAAATAGATGGAGGCTGATAAGAATCTGCATTCTGTTTCCATAAAAACCTATAGATGCTGTATCTGGTGTCTAAATAGTTTCTCACAAGTACGCACAAGTCACTCATTCTTCTCCATAAAAGCCGGAAAGGACTGCCTGGATCAGCTGTTGTAGTTAATGTTTGGGAGGGAGGCCTTTGCGCTCTCATTATCAGCAGTCACCATGAAGTGTTGGACAGGGAGGGCTCAGTGGCACAGCAGGAAAAGGGTTTCATATCTGGAAATAATCTTGCAGAAGTCTCTCCTAAGGCTGAAATTCTTGGCAGGAGCTTTTCATCTGAATCCCTTGGGACAGCAAGGCAATGGGCCCTTGTCCTTTGGTAAAACCTGGAAAGTTTTGCATATTTTTGAAAAGCAATTTCTTTTTAAAATCCAAATGACAGGAACCATACAAATACAAAACTGTACAAAAAGCTAGCCCGTTTTTATGACAAACATAAAACAACATATTCCACAAGTGACATTTTGGACAGGTCTTGCTCATGTCTCCAGAGCACCTGGAGATCCGATCTTTAGATGCTTAGCTGCTGCTGAAGCCGGTACGATTTAGTTAGTCACTTGCATACTTTCTCAAATCTAACCTGTGCTGCCTTTCATGTGTTAATACATTCATCCTCACAAAATCTCTGTAAAGCAGGACTCTATTTCAGGGGTTGAGGAACAGTGACGGTGTAACTGATGGCCACATTCTTTGAAGAGTTTGGAGTAAATCACAACCCTTTGAAACCCCACCAATTTGTCCAAACTCCTGGAGAGGTCTGATGGCTAGTGCTCACATCTACAGCCGCCAGACCTGGGATTCACAGGTCAAAGCAGGCATCAGCTGGAGCTCGTTAGCTCAAGTTGTCTTTTGATTTTCTATTATTAAATATATTTTTTCCATTATAAAAACATCAGGCATTGGGGAGGGCAGGGTTGGGAAGACTTTTGTGCCTCAAGTAGGGCTTCACAAAAGGGCTAAAAAAAAATCCCACAGAACACCCAAGATAACATTGTCATCCATAATATTAGTGACGCGCCCAAAATGGAAAGCATTCTTGTTGTGAAACCCTCTGGTTGCTGGTTTTTTTTTTTTTGCTCCTTATTAAGAGTTAATAAACAAAACTGTTTGGGTTAATTTTGTCATGTGTACAGTGAGTTGCTAAGTAACGTGGCTCCACTCTGCCTGAAGTCTGTGTGGTGAGACAACTGAGAGAGGCATTAAAGTGCTATAAAATAAATGGGATGGATCACGTTAGAGTGTACCAGCCACTGGCCTGGCATGTGGAGCATGGATTTTTTTTTTCTTTCTTTCTTTGAGGTGGAGAAAAAACAAAGATACAGAGTCCATCTGGCATAAAAGGGTCAAAGAGGAGGTCATGCTTTTGGCAGGTGGGAAGTTGGGCGGCTCTCCCTGGGAGATGATGCCCGCAGGTCTCTGTCGCTGTCTAAAGTCAGTGTCAGGCTAGGGGTGAGGTATGGCAGGAGGGTGGACACCAAAGAGCCAAGGAGGACAGCGGAGAAATTGCTGTCCAGCAAGATCAGGGAGGTTTATGCCCAAGATTTCTGGTCAGGAACAGGCCAAGGACTCAGTGTCTCTGGAATGTCCTACGTGGTGGCTTATCGCAGCAGAGAAGGCACACAGCATGCTGCGTGATGTGCTATGGGGCTGCAGCCCTGCCAGATTTCCCTGCTGCTTTCCAAATAAAAGCTGCCCTGGGATGGCTTTTACCTGCCAGCAGGGCCAGGCAGGCCAGGTTGGACAAGATTTCAGGAGCAGGGCTGGGAGAAGGGAAAAGCTGTATTAAATGGTGACAATGCAAGATGCACAGAGCAGAAATCTGTCTGTTTGTAAGAGACAGGGGACAGGCAGTGATTTTATCACAGCTTTCAGACAAATGGACTCCTCTTCAAAATGGTGACTATGACTGTCATATGAATGTAAATTGAGAATTGTTTTCTGCAGACAAGTACAAAAAGAGGTACTGTGTATAAGGTCTAATTTCATGCTGAAAGCAGCTAGCAGAGAATGAGACACTTTTAATAGCAATAGAGATGGAGCATGTTGCTGGGCTGGGAATTACTGGGGAACACTCTGAAAGGTTTTATCAGATCTGTTTTGTTTAGTTTGCAAGCATTGTTCAGCTTTTGAAGAAAACCTAATTTGGATATGAGGATTTCAGTCTTTCAAAGGGATGTTAGCAGCAGCATAGTCTGTCTCTGCCTCAGTCTCCTCCTGGGATGGGTTGCTCTCAAAAAAGAGGCATTTTTATTTGGGCTAAGGATGCTAAAGGAAGGATTACGTACATGTAACTTAGGACCATTTCTGTTACAGGACTGGAGGTGCAAATAATAAATAAATAAAGCAAATCATTCTAGAAAATTCTTACATCGGTCCATTTGTATGATGAGCCACAACTTTCAGGGTATGTCAGCTTTGGGAATTATTATTTTGGTGCGAAGACTAGTGGTTTCAGGATACAGTTTTTCAAATGTCAAATTTTCTCTTGAAATCAGTGACGTTAAACGGTAGCAATTATGCTGCAAGTCAAGCAAGGTTTAGGGGAGGGGAGAGAGAAATGAAATCCCTGAACACTGCTCAGTCAATGGCAGATGTTGAAGGAATGTGAACAGTGCAAGTTTCAAATGTTTCAAACTTTCAGAGCTTCCCAGATTTCTCAGAGCTAAACTACTACATGGCAATATTAAAAACAAACAAACAAACAAACAAACAAACAAACAAAAAAACTCCAAAACTGTCTGGTCTTTGCTGAAGCGTGGGCAGTAACTGTTGGGTTTAGCAATCGGATGATGTCTTCCAGGACATACCTAAAGCTATTTCCTTCCAGCAGCCAGCCAGACATCCTCCAAGTGCCTGCAGACAAGTAAAGAGAGAGCTCCCAGCACTGTCTGGGGTCATGGTTAAAAGCACCAGGCTGGCAATTCCCAAGACCCTACCAAGAATCTTTTAAAGGATAGATGGAGCTCATTTATGTCTTCTTCAGTCAAAAGGAGGGCAGGGTGCATTTCATAAGGCTTACGTGTAGAACGCGTATAGATCATGCATATGCAGTCTATTTTATTTTGCCTGCAGTGCCTGACATAGTACTGTCTGACAATGAATCATGCACATTCAAACAGTTCACAATGTGCCACAGATTTAAACATGTAAGTGCCATTTCCTATTGTCCCCAGTCCAAGGGGTTGGTGGAACATCATGTTAAAATAATAGGGCTGCTATTAATAAAGCTGGCAGAGTCTGTATTTAGCACTGCTACATGACAAAACACATCAGTGAGGCAGAAGTTCTCATTTGCTGATACGGTGTTCAACAAAAAGCTAAACCCAGCCGTGCCAGAGCTGCTAACATGCTTCCCAGACTCACTGGAGGCCCTGCAGAAATACTGAGACAAATAAGACAAGACAGAACAATACGACTAATGCAAACCAGGAACCAACACTGCTTCTTATGAATACTGTTGTGTGCATTTCTGCTGATGGAAAGCAGTTTAACTCACTGGCACTGTGTCTGCTGGTCGTCTTATTTGTGTGAAGTTTGCTATGCCAAAAGGATGCCTGCTTCAGGGAATGCATAGAGATCTTCCACAAACCTCAGAAGGAGGGGAGATGGGGGACACCTATTTTGAGAGGCGTGTCTTGGGAAGGTAGCAGCCACAGCAGGTTGAGAGAGCGGGGTGTCAGGGCATGGACAACAGACCTGCCATTTCCCAATGGGAATAGGAAGCATGAGTGACAAAATGCAGCACAGCTAAGGGATTGTTTGAACCTTGTTAGTCAACTGAAGGTGTCAGGTGGATTATAGGTACTCTGGATTGCACATGGTATGAATATTTTAAAGTTAATTATATTCTGACCTGGAAGGGACTTTTGGTACCATGGGTTGTGTCTGCAAGGCTGAACTTCCCAAAGAAACTGTAGATACTGACTGATGAACAGTTGCTGGACCAGAGAGCAGGAACCAGAGAAAAGCCTTGGTAAGAATCTGAGGATCAGATTCATATCCCCTGGCTGTAGGGACTTAACTGGAGCACCCAATCACCACGGCTTCCTCCAAAGAGAGCTACTGGGAGACACCTATTCCCCACCTGAGTTGTGCTTTGGGGAGGTCTGTCTCCTTCTGGGTTGACTTATGGTGCTTGGCATTGGCTGGGATGAATCCAGGACTGAGCAGCACCTGTGTCCACACCAGGAAGGCTCCTCTCCTCTTCTAGGGAATTCAGTCTCTTCCCTGGCATTTGTCTCCTGCTGCTTTTCTGCTTGCCTTTATCTTCACTGCTTCCTAACCCTGCTTTTTGCTGAAACTCCTCAACACCGAACCTCGCTCCCAAAATGCCTACTCAGAAACACTAACACCAAACTTTTGAAATTCTGAAATTTCAAAATTAGTTTTTCCCTCCCCACCCATCACAGAGAAAGCCAGCAGCTGCCACATCCCTCTGATTATTCACTTCCTAAGAAAGATAAGCAACCTGCTAGCATTGCTGGTCTAAGTGTCCACTCTGTCCTCATCTTGGCTTCCCATTGCAGGTGGTCCCACCCCTGTGGTGCAGATAGGTCACATAGGCACAAGTGCATTTAAATTAGGGCTTGAACAATACTGTAAGTGACATGTAGGCCTCTCAAGGGCCCTTCTGAGCCCTACTGAATTTCAATTCATTCAGAGAGAAGTTTCTGAGAAAACAAGAGGGAATTGAATGGATCTGTGCTCTGCTACACGGCGCTTAGGTTGATATGGCAACAAAGGTTCTAAAAATGATGAAACGCAAATGATATTCCCAGTGATATAAATAGCTGTGTCAAGTTGTTATGGAAACTGTCAAGTAAACTGGGTTAAGAAGGGCTACTTTTTCTGCTCTGACTTGCCAAGGCTTTCTGAAACAGTTTGTACCAGCAGAGTACAAGAATGAGGACCTATGGAAACCGGGCAATGCATAGACTGGAGAGTCCCTAAACATGAGGTGGGATGGCACTGCAGCCTCCATCCTCTTGAGAGGCCAGGACTTCTTTCAAAAGAAGTGCTGCACCTGCTTCATTCCCTACGATACAACAGTGGAAGTTGTAAAGTGGTCTCACAAAGATCCCCTTCTTGAGAGCCAGGACATGGTGCTCTGTGGAGACACTGTCATGATTCGAGGCAGGGAAGGGTAGATTTTATTCTTCTGAAGGCCCAGAGCCAGCACTTGGTGGGTGAATGCCAGGTGGAGTTGTGCATACAGAAAAGCGCTCTTGGGGCAAAGTGGAAGAAGCCTCCATCGTGACTAGAAGTGTAATTGGAGAGGGCAATCAGGTATCCTTTGATGGGAATATGAAAAAGGTGGAAATCAAAGCAAAAATGTTGAATTGCACCTTGGGCACCAATCTTTTGTCTTAAAGATATTCCAAGAGCAGATAGACTCAAAACATTCAAATCTTCTCTGAAGGATCCTTCTGTTGTTCAGCTGAGAGCGACTCCTTTGACATCCTGTTTTCAACCCTGGTCCCTTTTGTGAGGTGCACAAAGGCACTGCCTAAATTAACCTCCTCTTGTGATATGCCCACTGTGTTATATTGTCAGACGGACGATTTCGAGATAATGCAATGCACTTGTTCTTGATTTATTTCAGGTCCTTAGGAATTTTCCAGCAATTAAATGCAACTTGATCTCTTTGGAAGATATCAGGCAGGTAAAATAACCACTCACCCTAACACTGTCCTGTTATTGTCACTGCATCTGTCCAAGAACATAATTCAGGCAATATAACTGTTTATGGCATGCACAGCTTTCTTATCTTTGTTTCCACCAATAGTTGTCTGGCACCTATCCCTCTCAACATGATCTAGATTAGAGTCAGAGGGAATGAAGCTGTTGAAAAGTTTTCCTTTCATACTTCCAAAGACATGATAGCAAAGAGAATTTTAAAGGGGTATTACTGTGCTGATGTATGGTGGGTATTCGATCCCTATAAAAAGCTCTCTGTCATATATTTGATTCACCTTTCTAGGGCTTAGCAGTCAGCATGCAGAGCTGTGCCACAAGAGGTTAGGGGAACGTGCTTTGTTCCTGTGTATAAATAGATAGCTTTTAATAACGAGCATTCAAAAGTATGCAGAAACGAACAGGATGTTAAGACACAGCGAACCTTTTCCTCTGGAGCTATGCAAAAAAACATTATAAAATTCACACATATGGAGGAAAGAAAGTAAAACATGGCAAGTGGCTTGGTGCCAGCATTACAAAAAGGGACAAAAAAAAAAAAAAAAAAGAGGATGGGAAAAGTTCCGCTTTCTCTCTGGAACTTAATTTTTGCCTTTACCCCTTCAGTGAAGAAAAATTGCCATTTGCTTTGCAAAAGAATAGTGTGCATGCACAATGGGGAAAGGTTGCGACCCAGAGGTCAAACGGTAAAAACTGTGCCCTGCAAATCATTTTTTAAAGCTGAATAAGTTGCATTGTGTCATACTGGGATGCAGCGCCCGCGGAGAAGGAGCTGACCCTGCACCAGGCCAGGAGGACGGTACATGAGGTGGGTCGGGAAGGGAGAGGACTCCTCCGGCTTCTTGGTGCTTGCTCGTGCAGCGAGATACTGTTAAAGTCACGCTCCACCACCACGTGGCAGGCAGGGGAAACCAGTTAGTGGCAAGGAGGACACTCGTGTGGTCCAGATGAGGGGTTCAGGCGTGGTGGTCAGTCCCTCTGCATGCCAGGTCTCCATCTGTCCTGGCCATTTCAATTATAAAGTCCTCAGATGACGAACCATTTCCCTCTGTGGGCCTGGCACAATTGGGTATGTTTCTGGTAGCGATGTCTGAGCCTTATAAGGTGTAAATTATGGAGAAGTAATAAAGAGAAAAGTGATAAGGAAGCTGATCAGATGCTGGGGAGATGGGCAGCAGTAAAAAGACCTGAGACAGATTAGTAATGCAAATATTTCTGCTGAGCGGTAAATGCTTCAGAAGGAAGGAGGAGAAGACAAAACAGAAAATGAATCAAGCACACAGCTGGGGCAAGGAAAGGCTCCTGGTGAATGGCTCCCAGCCAAGAAAATGCGCGGGCAAAGGGAAGAGTGGTGTGCAGTCACGGGGGCAGCAGTGCAAGGTGTTTCGAGGTGGCTTTTATACGACAGAATTAGGGACCTAAAGAAACCCACAGAAGAAATATCACTCCATTGCCTGGAAAATGCAATGTCTGTCCTCCTCAGGCAGCTACAGCCCTGGCAGGGAGCAGGGGAATTAACTCCTCTCTGCACCATGCCTGGGAAGTTTATGGTCACCCCAGTGTGGATTTCAGAGGCTGGTGGCTGTCCCCTGTCTCCTGTGAGCAGGGGTTTTTTGTCCTTCTGCTGCCTTGTGGCACAGGAGCAGAGCTGCGGCAAAGGGACCCCATCAAATAGCGCGCCAGTTTCTACTGCCTTTCTGCTGATTTGGTAACGGGGTTAGGACAATACTGGATCCAATGTTTTTTTGAGAGCATGCATATGTCTAAGCTACTGTACGACTTCATATTCATCTACCTTACTTTCCTAGGCTGAGCTCCATGTGGGATTGTGGGTGCCAATGATACATGGCATGAGAAATGTTGGTTTTTAGCACTTATAGTATGATTTTAGAGTGGGAACTGGCAGAAAAGAGCTGCAAGGTCCTATTCCCCCCTAGATGTGATGAACCAGGACTGACTCCATGGTGGTTTGGACTAGGGAACGGCTCTCAGAGGTGAGCCATCCTCATTATTGGAAGTACCTGCAGGGTTGTGTCCTGTGATGGGCTCTCAGAAACTCTGCATACCAAGGCTGCAAGTTTCTGTTTTGAAGAAGTCTCACAATCTGAGACTTATACCTGACTATAAAAATGGGGAAGACTGTTACAATTTGTGACGCATCTCCATATGGAGACAACTAAGTGCAAAGCAGAAGCAGAACTACTGATTCGAACAGAACATTCACGTTCTCTGCCTTTTTTCAGATCGTTTTAGGGGAGACCTCAGTGGAAGAGGGACTCGGTGACAATTCCTCAGAAGTCATTTAGCTTTTAAGCAACTCCTAGGGAAAAGAAACAGACAAAACACCCCCTGCATCTCAGGGCACTGTGCAGTGATTTTCCAGTCCTTTCCAATTGCTTCACATCGTGTGGGTTGAGCAGTGATTGGGAGCTTTTAAATTTTAATGCCAAGTTTCAGAAAGATCTTTCTCAATGTCTACTCCACCTTTGTTTCCTCTTTTCTTTGTGGTTTGGGTCCACCCAGACACAGAAGCCAAAGAAAAGTGGATGGGCTGATTCACTAGACTTTGCACTTGAATGGCTTCAGACATTTTTCATTCATTCCAATCCTCCTTGGAGGCATTTGTAACATTTTGGCTATATTTTTCCACAGGCTTACATGTATATACATTGCACCAGACTTCCACTATCAGATAGGGTAATAATCAGCATTAAAGAAGGAGTGTACTTGTTCACGTCTTCTAGGTGATGTAATACAGAAATTTAGCCCCCAGCTTGGCTCTCTGCAGCTGCTCAGTCTGCCCGTGGCAACATCTCTCCTGTTCCCCGAGCCCTGTCCATTTCTTAATTTCATGTTCTTCCTGGTACCATTGTTTCTCCTTGAGGTCAGGAAGCACGTCCCAGTTTCCTGCTGCTTTTATTCCCAGCCCGTCTCAGTTTAGCTTTTTATTTCTGAACTGAAGCCGTTATCGGGTATGTTCTCAAGCATACTTTGTGGTCATCACTGGGAATGTGGTCTGCTCTCCCATAAGCCTAGGGAAAGTTGTCTCTAGAGAGCAGACCCATGATGATTGCTGTTTTCTTGCCTGGTGGGAGTTAAAAATTCCTTGTAAAACCCTCCTGGGAGCTACAATACCTTTCAGGACTCCCCTCCCCTTTTTTCTTTTTCCCAACAGTGGAAATGCTTTACATACTTTGCAGATGTGTAAGGCTGTTACGTAAAACATCACATGAAGGCAAGGGCTCTTGCAAATAATAAAATTTCAGGCTAGTTGCAACCGGCCCCCTTATTTCATTTTCCTTAACGAAATGTAAATCTACACCCACACAAACTATGTGTGCTTGGAGCAAAACAGTATTCCACATTCTGCTGCAGGGAGGGAGCCAGACTCCTTGAGGGACAGCTACCTGGTCACGCTCCTTCTCCATTGAGCTCCTGCTTCATTTCCACATGAGATTTGATCAGCCTGGGCACCAGTAAGGGTGCTGGCAGAGGCACCGAGGTGAGGAAGTGGCTTGCCTGTCCACAACTCACAGGGCAGTCTTCCCTGAGCACCTGCCCACCCCCGTGGGCTTTGCAGACGTGGGCTGGAAAGCACTCAGGCTGTTTTCCTTCAGGCACTCTTTCACGTGTCCAGGCAAACTTCCCACTGGATGCACTAGTGCTGGCATGGGCATGAGCACAAAGAACAAGAGAGAGGCCTCCGTCCAGCCAACATTCAGCCTGGACCTTGTGCCCTCTTCCCTCCTAGTTCTCACTGGAGTTGTCCCACTGTCACACCAGCTTGTTTTTCCGCTGCCCCTGGCTCTGATTTGAGTGTGGAATAATAATAACAACCCTGCCTCCCACCCAACACGCAAAAAAAGAAAGGGCCTAGCAGTCTAGGAGAAATACCTCAGTGGGCACCTCAAAATGACTGCCAAAGAGGTAAGCGAGTCATGGGGCAACCTGTAGTATGAGATGTTTTTCAGGATGATATCCAAAGACATATGACTAGCTTCAATCAAATTAATTGTCTATTATTCAATTAAAAATAAGGAAGTAATGAAACAAAACCTTATTTAATTTATTTCTTTCATCAGACTATGTAATCTGCAGTATAATGAACCTGATGGGTTGTCTTCACATGAATAAAGAATTTTTCCTCAGGCCACCTACTCCAGTCATCACTGGGGGATGGGGAAATCTCAGATCCATTAACAAAGGAGAAGTCCAAAGGTGCTGCTCTGCAGATGGGACAGGACAATTCCCCATTGCTATTAAAGTGCCTTAACTGGAAAGGGCACATTTGGGCTTGCAGAGGGATGAAATACCCCATTTTCTAAGAGCAACGACTCCCTTTTCTTGCATATCTTCTTTAAAAATTCATTTTCCCTCCTCTTCCCAGAGGTGACCTGTTTTATATGCAGTCTCTATCCCCAGCAGAGTTAAAGAATATAATATATACTGCTTCTCCATGCTTCCTGCACCTAAACACAGTGTTTCCAGTTCAATCCGAGAAGTTCAAGTTCAACCAACAGTCCATTAAAATGGACATGGAAAGGTACAACATGTTGGAACAGGAAGGATGAGGAAAGGCTGTAGCGGAGATGTTACGTCAGGGAACTCCAGGTGGTTCAGATGCTGGTGGAGCTGCTGGTGGTGGTTGCAGTATTTCTGCACTAGTGCAGTGCAGAAACAGGTGGCCAAGTGTCACGGGTCCCAAGAGTCTCTTCTCCATTTTGTTCTCACTTCCAAGCCTAGCCTCCGTTTCTGAGAGTTCAATCACTTGCTCACATGAAGGTGCACATGCACTTCATTACGTACTTGGTTTGCCTGCCATTGCCCCCTGCCTGTAACTGGGACCATCCCGCGACGCAGATTCTGGTCTGTGGAGGCTGTTGGGCCAAAAAAGAAATCCGAAGTCCTTCAGGATGCTAAAGTGAAGCTGCAGCATTGACAGAGTCCCTGGGATGACAGCCACAGCCCGCGCAGGGATCTGTGCTCTCTTCTCCCATCCTTATCCTTGTGCAATGTTACGGCTCAGCTGCAGCTAATGTGACACCCGGTCCTTTGTGCGACTGCAAGGCTTTTGCGCGTCAGCCAAAATGCAATGCTAAACCAGTCAGGATAATAAGCGGCCAACCGTCAGCATGCAGTTTCTAGAAGGGGGGTCGTATAATATTTCTGAAGTTGTTCCCTGCACTGACTCTGCCTGATGTCAGCAGCGAAAACCAACATTTTCGGCGGGATATTGTGGAAAAGGGAAGCAGCAACTGTGGTGATTCAGAGGCTCCCTTTTCCCAGACAGGGTGTTCTGGTGGGATTCAAAAGCTCCTGTCCTCGCCAGGAGCCTCCTCCACCACGACGGCTCCCGGGAGGGTGGATCCCTGCTCTGCTTCCCCTTGCACCTTCAGGACTAGCTTGGCTGCAAGGGCCGTAGGAGGAACCGGCTTTTCTTGTCCCTGATCCAAAAATAAAACAGAAATAAAGCAGAACAAAAAAAAAGGAGGCGTGAAGGGGTTGCTTGTGAGGCCAAGTTCCGAGTCCGAAGAGCGAGGTCAGAGCAAGCAATCAGAAATTCAAGGAGCAGATGATAAATTGGCCAATGCTCCTTTAAATCAATGTGCAGTTCCCAGCCAGCTCTCCGGCATCTGAAGCACTGTGCAAATAAAGATAATGTGACATGGCATCCTGTTAGGAAGCTCACTAATTGGTCGAGGAGCAGTGGGGATGAAATTGTGAGAGGGTTTTTGGGTGGGGAAGGCCATCAGCGAAGGCAGACAGTGCTGTGGCTATGGGGCCGTGGCTCCCCTTGCCTAAGGTGCAGGCTTTGGCTGCTGTTAGGGTGGGCACTTGGACCTGCCTGGGTATTTGTTGTATGGTCAAAGGGAGGCACAGATGCACCGCTGGGGCTTGGGGCAACTGCAGGAGGCAAAGGGGCACCTCTGGGTGCAGAACAGCCCCTTTTTTGGAGACTCACACTGTCCAAGGATGAAAGTTTTAAGTTGCATATCTGAGAAACTGTTCCCCCAGCTTTTAACCATGAGTGCAGGCAGATCAAAGCTGCTGGTGAAGGACAGCAGCTGCAAACACCTCCAGCCCTGGGTGTCTCCAGCTATGGTACCCGACTGCACTGACAGCCCTGCGCCAAACCTAACCCCTGGACTCCAGCACCCCAAACAGCAAGTCGGGCAAGATTTCAGCTGCACAATGTCAGATCATTGCTGCTTGTTTCCAGCTTGGTGTCACTGTGACTTCCTCCTCTAGCAATCACCTGACTACTGTAATTGTGGTCTAAAGCATATGACTCTGGTTATCATCTCTGAATTAAGACATCTATTGCAAAATTTAACATTTTTCAGTACGGTCTAGAAAGACATGTTCTTGACTGGGTATGACTTGGCACCTTTCTGGATAGAAACTTATCTCCTAGTTTGCCCAGTGGGAAATGTACATTACCAGTAAGCCAGCATAACATACCACATTCTGCTCTTGAGTACAGCATATTAAAATGCTATTTTTACATCCCAAATTATATTTCATTATGCAGTCAGTTACAATTTTGACAGTAGCAGTGCACAGAATACATTTCATATGCTAACTAAAACAGACTTTTTTCTGCTAATTTGCTGAAAAATATTATGGTATATCCAGGACATAATGTTTCTGGCGTGAAAGGAACTGTAGCATCAGTGATGTAGTCTGTAATCTTTCCCTTGGGTGCTGGTTGTAATCATATGCTCCTTTCAGGATGAAGTGACAAACGCTTCACCCAGTATTACTAAAGAACCTCCCCATTTCATGGAATTTTGTCTTATTTTAAGAACCTATACACAACTCTGTAAAAGCATTTGCGTATCTAGCTTTCAACAGAAAAGCAATTTGCTAATTCAATAGGTTATTCTCATGGAGGATGACACATTTTTCCAGATGGCTTTTAAAATTCCTAAGTATTTTTTTTCAAGAAAGAGAAGAAAAGGTGAACCTAGCCTTATAGATTACTCTAAACCATATTGAAAACCTTTCTGACTGTCGAGGTGGATGTGGGGTTTACAACAGGGCCAGAGAAGAGACCGTTCCTCCTAATACGTCTTGGCAAATATGAAGCATGGCGTTAACTTTATTTTCTTGAGCCAGTCTCACAGCCTGTTACTGCACTGCTTAGTCTGGGCAGCCATGGGACTAGCTGTGGCAGCAGGCAGCTGGCTTGCCTCTGCTACCCGCTTTATGAAGCTGCTTTCTGTGTGCCAACCAGCTCAGCTGCAAGAGGGCATAACCTGCATCCAGATCCAGCAAGCGCTGCTTCTGACCAGACCTGGGGACAAAATCAGGAGCCGGGTTGCGCTTCAGGTTCCTCCCAGACTGAAGGCAGCCCAGCAGGAACTCGTGTGCCTGCTTCGGGTCTCCATCAAGCAGCTCATTCCTTGTCCTCTCCACGCTGCCTCCAGCTCCTGGTTTTTAAGCAGCATTTAGTCACAGATCAGTACAGCAGAGTAGACCAAAGATGTGGCCTTATTCTGTTTAAACACTATTGGTGTGGTTTTGTACGCCCCGTGAGGATGGTGTGAGCATGCAGGGTGTGTCAGGAATACAACAAGGCTCAGAGGACACCAAAGCCCCAGGTCCCACCTGCCCACTCTCAGCGGAGGAGCCTGGAGGCTCCTGCTCCCCAGCGCCAGTGCAGCACCTATCGGCAGCACTATGTTCATTTTGGCTCGTGTCAGGCCAGTGACGCCTGATAAGAGATAATTAAATGATTAAATTGCAACCTTTTATTTTGGTAAATGACAGTTACTTCCTTGTAGGCTACCTACGTTGACAACAAGTGTTCAGGACAAGCAGAACAAATGTGTTTGCTTTGATCCACAATAAAACTCTGGGAGAAGCAGCTTCCCAGTCCTGCGGCAGCTTCAGCTCAGCAGCCCCTGGGATGCTCCCCGGTGAGAAATTTTGCAGGAAATGGATGCACACCCTGATTATCTACTCGATTGGGGCTGCACAGCAGCAGAGGGCAGCAGCTCAGCGTGATGCTTCCTCCACTGCAGGCGGCTTCTTTTCGTCTCACGGCAGCTTTTCCTACTGGTCTTTGAAGCCTCCAGGTAGCTGTGGATGCCATTAATGTCAGTCATGCCATTTTAAATGAATCTGAATGTCCTCTGCAGGCAAGGAGGAGAGCTTGCCTGCACCCCCAGCCTTTTGGGAGGCACCCATGGGTGGTGGGGAGCTCTGGGTGCAGGCAGGTGACACTGCTGTGGGTGACTTGGTGCCTCCCCATCAGCCAGGGAGGTGGAGGTGTCATAGGGTGGGGGGCTTAAGGCACAGTGTGGGATGTGTAGGGTGGAGCGAGCATCCTGGGAACCGAGTGGGAAGAGCCAGACTGGCTGTTGCTGCCTGCTAGGCTCTGCTTTGTGATGGATTTGGATCCCACAGGAGAGGTCTGCAGGCTGTCTACACAGTGCAAAGTAGGCTTCCAGCAAAACCTACGTGGTGGCCCTAAGTCCTTGCCCAGTGCTGGCTTCTGCAGAGTCCTGGATGTCAGTCTTTGGAAACAAAACCAGTTCCTAGCCTATTCAAAGGTAGTTTCTTGTCTAGTGCAGAGTACTCAGACCTTGCATCAGCATTATTAAAAAAACATTCACAATCCTCTTTCTTGTGGACACTAGAGTAACCCTAATGCCAAAGGCACTTTGGACATAGCCTCACCTAGAAAAACAGGCAGAGGCACAAAAATATGATTCCATCTATCAGTATTAAAAGCCTCTTCAGAAGCTTCAGAAACACCAGCAAAGAGAAGGGAAATAAATCATACAAACCTATGATGAACCCCACCCTGAAAATACCAGCGTACATGCTGTTGGGGCAGAGCACAATAAAGCCAATGCACATGCAGCAACATGGCAGGCGGGTGCTCACAGCCACATTTTACACAATCCAGTGCAGGTATGTGAGTTCTTGCCTAGTGCCCTCCTTCCTCTCCAAGACACATTCAAAGAGCTGCACAAACACGTTGAGGGAGCTGCAGGTTATATCTTTACCTGCTTTGGCAAGCTCTGCTCAGCCATGTGCTGGGTGAAAGCTCTGCCCCACAGCAGGTCCTGGGAGCTACAGCTGGCCCAGGTAGCACCTGGTTTGTGTATGCTGGTGCGTAGACTTGTTTCCCAACATGGCTCTGCAAGCTGCTGCTCACCCCCACACCTCCTCGGTTCCTGCGAGGCCATGGTGCATGGTGGCTGCTGTCTGCCACTTCACGCAGGAGAAAGAGTCCTGAAAGGGGATGGGAGCAACCAGCATGCAGCAAAACAGCATCCTCTCGGTGGGAGCAGCGTGTTCCCCTTGCTCTGCTTGCTCTCCAGACCTGGGCAGATCTTTCAGAGGGCTGGCACTTGTCAACTCCCTATTTACCCATGGGGCTGGAGAAACCATCGGCTGTGCTTGCTGCAGCCTCCCAAAAGCCTGGCCTTCCTGTGCCTACAAATGTCTTTGGCATGGTGCCCTGCCGCTGGTCTGCAGGCTGAACATGTAACCTCCCACCAGACCTTGGTCCTTCCTGCCCATTGCCATCTGAGGGAGCAAACGTAACAGGAAGGAGAAGACCACCATGCTGGAGTGCTTCCTTCTTGCTGCCACTGGGGAACACTCTGTGACAGCCCCATCCCAGTGACAAACTGCCCTGTGCTGCAATTCCCTCTGCAGGCTGGTTCCTACACTTTGCAACCGGATTTTCCATCTTCGGTCACTCGCACCACATACAGAAATGCAGCATTCATTTTTAACCTAAAGGGAGTCACCCAGGATAAGGTTTCATACAGAGACCCTTGGAGCATTCAGGCTGGATCAGATTTTTAAAGATGTTAGCACATTACAAATCAATACATTCCCAGTCTGCCTTCTTCACCTTTGTTAAAAGAGAAGGTCCAGCCAGCACCATGAGGTTCCAGACAGAGTTCAAATACCATGAGGATTTGTTAAATATGGTTTTTGCAATGTCTAAAACACAAGAAGTAAATGGGTTCCTGTCAGCCTGATTGGCTTGAGGGGGTTCTTGTCCACTTCTTGGGCTGTATGTAGGTCTGCAAACAGGGACGGGTCCATCCTTGTGCACAGAGAGACCACTCAAACCGGCATGGACAAGACCTAGCTCTGGACACCCAACCCTAAAGCTACTGAAATCAATAGAAAGCTTTTGGGTGACCCCAGGCAATCTTTTCCTCCTTTGCGGGAGAACGTCACCACTCTTCCCTGTCTCAGAGGGCCCCTAGGGTGAAGTGACACGACTGAGGGCATGCAGCAGCTCGGTGGCAGGGACTCCAGTTCCCGTCTGTCACACTGGGAGCACTGATGTGCAGAAAAATGTCCTTGAACAAGTCACCGCTGACACAAGAGTATTTCAGAACCTGATGTGGCAGACAGAGAGAGCCGCCGAAGCAGGGCCGTATCCCAGTCCAGAGGCTGAAAGGGCTGGGGTCTGTGCTGCTGGTAACAGCAGGGGAAGTTCTTACCAATCCAGTGGTGAAGGAGAGGGCATACACTCAAGTAGCACTGTAACAACAGCAAAGGCCACCCTGGCATTAACAGGATTCTGATGTTTTCCTCACAGCCCTTCAACTAAGTCAACGACAACCCCCATGCCCTGTCTATGCTATTGATTTCATAATTGCTCCCAAGGCCAGCTGTATATCTAAGGCAGAAAACTTCCCACAGACAGATGTCTGGTGTAGGCGAGGATGAAGAGTCAACGCGTGAAGTGAGAATGAGGCAGGAATCCTGCCCCTGCAGGGCCCCAGAAGCTCCTGGAGCTGAGACCTGGCTCTTGATCTCTGGCCAGAGGGCTGGAGACTTGAACCTCCCCGGTACTGGAGCAGTCTGTGGCACAGGCCTGCAGCAAAGCCATCCGGGTCACCAATGCTATGGTGATGACTTCAAGGACAGTCCTGGGAGAGAAAACCAGCAGACCCAGCTGCCGCCAGTGCTTATCAGAGCTGGAGAGGGTACTGATCATAAGGATTTAAAGAGGAGGATTTGGAATTAACCGTCTGTTAATAATCCCCAGGCATTACCCATTGCTTGCTCTGTAGGTGGCAGCACAAGGAAACCAACCAACTTCGTGAAGGCAGGGCGAGGCAAGTACATAGGTCTGTCATTAACAGGGTCAGCGGAGGGAGTTATTTCACCTGAGACTTGAAACACTTTCAATTTTTAACAGCAATGGGTTAGGAAAACAAGAAAGAAGCCACGGCTGCAAACAAGTAGTAAAAGTAACCTGCAAAGAAAGAGAGGTCCTATGTCGTGTAGAGATAGCTTTCAGCTCAGAAAACCCCCCCATGATTACCACACAACTACAGATCAACAGAAGAAAGCCACCTGAATAGATTTATTAACAGTCTGTGTTCCTTTGGGCACAAACCTGACCTTTATGCTGTGTTTGAATAGCAAATAGGGACTTGTCTTGATCCCTAAATGTTTTTGCAAAAAAGGCTGGTATGGCAAAATTTATCAAAACAAAACACGTTCTAAAGCTCTTGGAATTCCCATTTGAAAAATGTGGGTAACTAATAGTTCCCAATCACCTCCTCCATGTATCTACCCTGAAATCTTTTGGTTGCGTTGTGATACAGCTTGGCTTTTCAATTTAAAATCATAAATACGCCCTCCTGAAGAAATACAGGGCTTTTATTTTGCCTTCACAGGGCACAGTTGAGAGGGAGCCTGGAGGGACCTTCATCTCGTGAACTCCCAGGGCTGCTATTTCTGAGCACTGATTTCCTACTTGGGATGTAGATCTTGACCTCCATGCCCCCAGCCGACTGGTTTGCATAAACAAAAGAGCATCGCAAAGAAGCCAAAGCCGGATGTACCTACAGCAAATAAATCTCTTCCTCTCTGACAAACAGAGAATGAATTGACCTCTTGCACGTCATGTCTGCTTGTCTGACCAAAGCTGTCAGTCACAACTTTCCCTCTGGAAGCCTTAGATGAGACAAGGGATAAAATGAACATAAAAGTGACATTAGTAAAACTAAACCGATGAACGGCAGGATTTCCTCTACCATCTCCATTACTTGATTCCTACAAGTTTTCCAATCACTGCTGGTCAAATCCCAGCCGGTGTCTGTGTGCATTTGATTCATCTAAAACAAACTAATAAACCACCGCCTGTCACTCTGTCTCTCTGTGACCCAGCCCCATTTTTGCATGCATTTTCTGGAAACAGTCCAGTGAACAAGTTCAGCAGCAAGAACATTTGGGTCGGAGTGAATTTTAAAGCAAACATCTGGGATCTCTGCAAACAGGAAATCCAACACACTTCTGGGCTGGAAACATTTCTAGCTGAAAATCCGGTGCTTGGGCTGTGAGATCCCTGGAAGATGCCCTGTAATCCGCACGCCCAATCAAACCCTTGCAGTTCTCCTCAAATTTCGGATGGTGAATCCTAGAAGCACAACGTGAGGAGTCATACCATGAATTATGACAGGAATTATTGTATCGTGAGTCATAGGAAATTAATCTGTGAGTACTGGACATTGCTCCTGGGTAATTTGGCTATGTCTAGGCTATGGGGAACGTGAGCCCCAAGCCTCCTTTCTGCCCTCGCAGACGGGGTCCTCCCCATGGGCTTGGGGGTCACATGCATGGCCAGCCCTCATCCCCACACAGATTTGGGGCTCAGGAGGAGAGCACTCGTTGGTGCCACACTGACTCTGTGAGCAACAATGCGGCTGCATTTGTTGAGTGGACTATTTAGTGCAAATTATTTGCTCGACTTTGCAATGAGATGTGACAAAATGTCACAGACAATTCCCTCCCAGTAAGATTTTCAGCCCCAGTTACACAGAGCCATGTTTTCCGGTCCACGCCAGCTGACCCTGTGACTGGCACGTATTTATGGAAGCGAAGGCTCTGGCCAGGTCATCTCAGTAGGTTATATATATGAATATCAATCATAAAGCTGCTAGGAAGATTGTCAGTTTGCAGGGTCAATATACAGGGCAACCCATACTGAGAAACACCCATGGGTCATGAAATGGTGCTGTGGGAAGAGACAGCAGCTGCACATTGCACTGAATACAAGTGCTGCCCTTTATACATAGTCCAGCTGAGGTGATGGGACCATGTCCCAGCTTTCTAGGCACCTGTGAGGTGTGAAATTACAGGGTAACCTCCTCATGGACACACCATGGGACCAACCACTGCCTGCCAAAGCCTCCTTCCAGCCTGCCCTGTGAGTGGGAAAACTCAGGCAGTGGCTGCCACCGCAGAGAGGAGCATGGTGGTGAGGTCTGCCCAGGACCCTTCCCCATCCCTTTGGTGTTGGGCTGATCCAAGTGGTGCAGAGACGTGGGGCCGAGCTCCTGGGTGTACCCTGAGCTCAGTTCTCACGTCTGGGCTGACCTACTGTGCTGGTGTAAATCCAGACTAATTTGGGCATTTCATGTGGGAATGATGCCTGGAATGCACATCTGTATCATTTTTCTCTCTCTTTCTCTCTCTTTTTTTTTTTTTTTAAAGCCCGGTCAGATTCCAGGCTTGTGAAGAAACAGTGTGTCGTGCAGGAAAGCTCAGCAACCATCAGCCAAAGCAAAGAGAGGGGCAGTCGCTGCTGGAAGATGCTGAATTGTCTCTGTTTTTGAGAGGGGAGCTCAGCACAGCCTAGAGACAAGGGCCCTTTTCTCAGACCTCAGAGGTTAAGCTGGGAACCCCCACCTGAAGCTCCTCAGCTGACATCTGAAAACCGCTGCCTGCCTCTGGAAAGGATGTAAAAAGGATTGTGGTTCAAATTAGAAGGCAATGGGGCAAGTTCATTCCTGGTGTTTCCAGTTGCTTTATACCTAAGAGAAATGTAACCTGTGCATTTGTTTCCACTTTTCCCTTTCTCACCATGTTTCAAGGTCTAATGCCCTTCCTTTGGAAACATGGTGTGTAAAACAAAACAACGCTGTAGTCCCTGCCGTGCCCAGTGTGTTTCTCCAGGACATTCAAAAAGGAGGAGGGTGCAGGTTGTGGCTGAGCTGGTCGCACACCATTCCTCTGTTTTGGATGTGGAAGCATGAGGCTTGGCCCCACGTTGGGGCTGGTGGGGAGCAGAGCCAGGTGTTGCATGTGGATAGCCCACAGGCTGTGGTCTGGTCCCTGAGGAGGTCCCAGCACGTCCTTTGCACTTGCTTCTGGTCTCACGTCTGTCCTCCAGCCCTGCTTGGACTTTCTGGAATGGGGGGTAGGAGAGGAAGAGGAGGACGAAGGCAAAAATGTGAAGGAATGATGAAGGCTCCACCCTAATTCCAGCTCAGCTACGTCAGCAGCCTTCCATTTTTATGGATCTCGAAAATAAAAATTCCTTCCACCGTAATGGAGGTTTCTGATGCAACACAGTGGCTGAATGAAATAAAGTCTCCTTGTCCCTCCATTTGATCAGTCCAGTGCTCCCATGAAAGCCTCCTCCGGCAGCTGTGAGCCCTGGGTAATGCTTCAGATGGCAGGGAAGTGTTTCATTTATTTGTTCATTAGTTTGAATGTTGTTTTAAGAGAAGTACAGCCTCTTGTTCTGCTACCCCAGCAGCAAACTCCCTGTACTGGCCTCAGGTTTATGCTGTCAGAAACGCTGGCAGTGTACACCCTCAGGCACCATATATTTATCTACACAACATGTCTGTGGGAAGGGAAGTGCTGTTACTCCGTAAAAAAATAAATTAACGTAGAGTGGCTGACACGCAGGCTCAGAACCCCAAAAGGACTTAAGTAAAAATTAAAGAGAGGTGAGGACCAAGCCTGCATGACTTTCCCAAGGGCGGCACAGATCGGACACGAATCCAGACAGCCTGGTGGTCCCTGGTAGAAGTGTTAGACCCCAGACCACTGCTAGCTGTGGCCAGACCCCTGAGAAGGGCACCAGGCTGGCACGCAGGCTGGCCGGTCGTTCTCCCCTGTATCTGAGGATGCAGCTCAGCTAGTATCATATCACACCAGGCTAGAAATCACATTTGCTTGCTGAGTTCCCAAGATAAAGCAGCATATAATATCTCAGTAATTTTCCATCCATCCATTCAGTCTCATGCACTCAGCATTTACTATCAACTTTACTGTCTCTTCCAATGCAAACAGCCCCACAGCGCAGCCTTTATCTTCGCTTCCTTATCTCCAGGCTTCCAGGCTGGGGGAGCCCTCTGGAAAAAATGAGATTTTTCTCAAAGAGCAAGATGATTGCAGGCAGTTCACTCCAGATAGTCCCTACCACTTCTTGCTCTTGTAGTGGGGAGGCAAGCACGTTAGGATCCCATTATTTAAGTGGAATACTTAAACAGCTGGGAAAAAAGCATGCCTCTGCTGGAAGTGTGGGAGATTTGCATGGCTCCAGCCAGCAGAAACCAGGGGAGATGTGTGACCCAAAAAATCAGACCCTTCTCTGCGTTGGCTGGTGTTTATTCTAGGCAGGACTAACAGACAGGATTTTCTTCTGATCAGATGTTCCCTTCCTGACCATTGCTATGCACTCCAGCAACCAGAACACAAGAGGACACCTCACTTTTTTTTCAAGATAAAACTAGACTCCAGGGCACAAGGGGCCAGGAAATATTGCTGGAGGATGCATGAAAATGCAGCTGAGACTCGTCTGGAGCATCGCTGGTGGCAACGAGGGCTCAGAGAGGGCAGCGGGCACTGCTGCGCAGTGCACACCCGGAGGAGGCTTGCTGGGAGTGAAGCTGGTGGCACAGAGCTTGCACTGCTCTACATGCTGGAAATAGTATCAAGCACTCTATCCACTTAGTTCAGTTTCTTTAAAAAGTCATTAAAAAGTATTCAGAGAAGCTGAAAGACGCCTTGACTTGAAAGAGGAAGTGTGGATTGAAATCCTAAATGCTTTCAGTACGTTAAGTCCATATGTGAAGCATGATTTAAACTGAGATATTTGTTGCCTAACTCAAATGCTTGTAGGGACAGTTACGTTAACCTCTTTGGCACCGGAGAGAAGATCGCATCCCACTAATACCAGCCCTAAACAGCAAAACACATGCCAGTTGAAAAGCTAACACGCAACTGGCACTATCTCTGTTTTCAATCCAGATTGTGCCAAGATACTCTTCTCTTACGAAGGTTTGATCCAGCTCAATTTAGCAAAAAAATAAATAAATCAGTTCCCCGAGCCTGAATCCTAGCATTTGGCAAGCTGCACGCTGGCGAGCACACTTCTCTAAGCAGGACACGTCTTGTTCATTGGAAAAGCTTAAAAACCAACACCTCGGGGTGCATTATTGCAGGAGCTTTTCATCATGAGGGAGCAGTTTCCTGAAATCACACAGTGAAAAGGGGGTGGGAGGGCACAGAGTTTTTCTTTGATTGTACCCTGGTAAAAATGTCTCCTGCAGAATCGAGATTACTTGCTCACAGGCTAGACTTATGCTGCGTCCCTGTAGTTCTTGTGGGCCTGCAACGCTGTGAAGCACAGCCGAAAATTGGAGTGCCTCAAGGTCAAGGGAAGTGAGCCACCTGGTACTGGGAAGGACACTTTGACCAGCTCTTGTCTTTGGGAAGGCCATGATTAAGCAGAGCCTGAAGGCTGTGTACATCCTCAAGGTCTACAGGGTGGCAGGACCTCGAGGATCAGATCCTGTGGAAGCAAAACTGCCATAGTACGATGCCGAGAGGTGCTATATAAATATGTCATTTCCAGTGATTCACTCTTCCCACAGATTCTTGTCTGTGCCATGCTTCCATTAGTGTTATAAGCAATTTGTGGGTGAGACGGTGTTTTACCAAGGACAGTATCTGTGATTCAACACTTTCTCCCATCCTGGCAGTTGGAGAGCACGTCGAAGAGACTTTTGGATATGAGACATGTTTCGTAGTTCCTCCTTATGCTGGAGGGTGTGACTGCTGAATTCTCACTTCCCCGACCCAAACCTTTTTGGTTATTTGTACCACGGCTCTGCCTGGAAGCTCCAGCCGAAGCTCAGGTGGTGACTGCTGGGTGCTGTAACAAATGTGCCCCGGATTGCACCCTTGCAAGAGCAGGGACCAGGCTAATGTGTATTTGCAAACTCTTCATCTCTCTCTATCGCCCCCCCCCACACTCTTTTTTTGGGAGAAAATGCCCCTGTTGCTGGGGCACCAGCAACCAAAAGCTCCCAAAGCAGAGCGATCGAGTTGCCTGACTCGAGCTGCGATGAGGCTGCTGCTCGGAACAAGTACAGGCAGACAGAGCGACTGCCATGGCAACGGAAGTTATGTGCGAAATCCCTGGGAACGGTTCCTCCTCCTCCTCCCCTACCCATTCACGTTCCTTTTCACATTTCTCTCCTTTTTTTTCCAGGTGCCAGTATCAATTCATTCCCGTGGCTGAGCACCTAGGGAGATGCTTTGAAAGCCGCCTGTCGGGTTACGCAGCAAGCCGCCGACCACCGCGGTGGCAAGCCAACTTTGCAAAGCACCACACTGGAAAATCGCATCCTGCTGGGTCCACGGACAGTCTTAATAAGGCGAATTGAAAGAGCAGATAGTAGGAGGGTTGCTGCCTGCACATAGGACCTCAGGGGCATATCCCAGATTTTCTCCTGATCAAATCTGCACTGAACTATTTACTTTTTGAGGTGCTACATCAACAGATGTGCATCAAAACAAATTAAAACCATTTAACATCAAGCTGCTAATGGTTAGAACCACACAAAATAATGCAGGTTATTAACCCCACAATAAGGAGCTCATTAAAATGTGAATTACCAATTAGGTTACTTAGGAGTTCCATTAGGAGAAACACAAGCAACAGAAAAACCACTGAAAATTTGCCAGTTGCCGTGCGTAACGCTGCGAAGACCGATGGCCAGGGAGAAGTGCCCAGCTAGCACAAACTGGCAGAACTGCCAAGGGCTGCAACACAACCAAACCGTCTTAAACCGGGAAAGGATCAAGTTCAGACACCTCATGGACTCGGCTCGGACCTTGAGGAGGAGCACGTTGTGGAGTGGGTGCTGGAAGGTTCATTGGTGTTCAGCGTCAGACACCAGTGCTGCCATCCACTGCAGAGTTCAGGTTAGCCCTTGTGAGACACAGCTTCACTTGGCCAGCAATGCTGTGCTTGGTCAAAAGGGGTGTGTTAAATGCCCTCTGAACACGACTTTCAGCCCAAAACTTACCAGAAGCTCTTTATGCTGTGGGTTCTGGCCAGAGGGACAGCTAACAGCAGCATGACCTTGCTTCTTGGCATCCTCAAACTGCTTTGGAGGAGAGTTTTACTGCTCAAGCCTGTGCCCTGCATTATACCATTTCATCCAGCTCCAGGGTTTTAACTTATTCTCTCCAGGTACTATCATTTTTATGTCATCTGGAGGGAGCTGGCAGCTTCCCAGAGCTTGCTTTGCTGTATATATATAAAAAAAGATATTTTCTCCAAAATACTCATAATGGCATGCGCAGAGGAGACATTTAAGCTTTATTTTTTGCTGCTTAAAGCAGCACAATAAAGTGCCCATGTTGAGATCACCACTTCCCAAATGGTTTCCTTCTTGCTTTCCCCACTCACTCTTCAGCTGATTTCAGATATCTCCAGAGAACCTGAAAAGCAGCAAGTGTACTGCCTGGCAGACAAGATGAGGGTATATAAAGATAGAGACAGAAACGTGTATCAGCTGCTCTGTTTTATGCAAACACTTAACTCTCAGAAACCCCAACTTTTATGAGATGTATGGCCCCAAACAGGCTTTTAGAGATATCAAAACCAGGATAGAGATTTAAAGGTTTATGACTCATGAAGAAAGTTTTTTAAAATGTCTGAATTTTCCAGTGAATTTCACACTGGTCAGCTCAGCTGATGTCAAAAAGGAAACGTGAGATGAAGACAGTGTTCCTATAGAGAACGTTTACTGCCTTGAGGGCAAGTGGAGAGTGGAAAGGGAAAATGGAGGTGGCATTACAGAGCAGAGGGAGAAGAAGGAAGATCTCACTGGTCACTTGATGGCTAGAAGTGGGAATATAAGAACCGGTGCTTTCTTTCATCTCCCTCCTACCTGTATCCTTCCTCTGAAGGCAGGAGTTGCCCTCCCCAGAGTGGCAGGCACTTCTCCAGATGGGAGAAGGAAGACGTAAGATGCTCCAGGGAAGGCTGGGGTGATGCCTGGGTGCACGGGGAGGGGTCTGTAACACGCACGCTGTCCTGAAGCACCCCAAGAGCATACAAAAGGGGCTCATGCACTCAGGAAAGGAACTGGCATTGACCCTGGGAGGACATCAGCTGTGATAACCCCCTTTTGTTGCACAGCTGAAGCACCATACCTCAGTCTTGCACAACAGGGACCGCACCACCACGGAACATCCATTGCAGTCAACCCAAATGACCGAACTTTCTGGAGGAGGTCCATTTAGTCCAGAGCATCACCTTCAATGTTTGACAGCACCCCTCTTTATCCATGCTTCTGTTTCATCAGCCCACATTTACTTTCTGTTTTTGTTCAGTCCTTCTGGTTTTATCAAAGTAGTCAGTTACTATCCATGATTTCTGTTAAATCAGTAAATATAGGCAAGTCAGGATATATCCCACCCTGGATCGCTGCAAGTTTATACTGTGCTGCCTGGCACCGGGGTGAGCTCAGCTGGGAAAGAGGCTTTTGCTGTGCTGAAACACTGCTCCCACAGCTGGCACACATTGCTGGGATTTGGGACCTCAGTTTCTGCCTCTGCTTAGGGCAGCTTGCAGTCTCCATCAAGAACCCTGCTCTGTCCCTGCAGCTGTCCCAAAGACACTCTGGAAAAATGAACCCAGGGTGGGAGAGGACACATTGGAGTTCAGCAGCTGCTCCATCCCAAAATGTTACTAGTCCCTGACAGACCCCCCACAACATCCCATGGGGATCATTAGGGTGTGAAGAAGAGACCACACAAGGGACCACCAGTGCATGATGACTCTAGGCAAGTACAAAGCTCTGCCAATGCAGTAATTTACATGGGGACACAAGAGCACTGTGTGTGTACTTCTTTTTGATATAGTTAGACTGACACTTCAAGGGGAGAAATTACGGGAGCCTATCAGTAACATCCTCACGCAGCCCAAAGTGAACATTTGGAAGCCATTTAACAGGCAAAACTTCTTTGAACAGGCAGCAAATCAGGATCTTCCCATTCAACAAAATCATAAAGAACAGCAAAAGCATTAAATCAGTCGAGTCATATGCTTACAGCGAATAATTTAAACAGCAGCGTTGCTGAGGCCAGAAAGATTTGTTTCAACGCTTTGAATTTAGCTGTTTTCAGAACCACTTAAAAATGGTAAATTATGTTCTTCTACTCTGCTGGTCTTACAGAAAATCAGTCTCTCCAGCCATGACTTTACAAAGGGTACTTGCCTTAAAGATTGAGTGGGGACAGGTCTTGTTCTCTTTCATTTTCCTCAAGATTTTACCTTTTATATATACGCTTTAAAGAGGACAGAAACTGAGATGAAACAGGTGACTTCACTAGTGTTGCTCAGGAAAGCATTAAAAAGATGTTAAGTACATTTTAAACTAGAACAGTGCTGTAATTTCAGCTGGTATAGACTGACACATTTCCAATGTTATAATGGACTGATGCCGATTTGCATTAGCTGGCCACAGCATAAGATGTTGAAACCAATTGGAAAAACTCATCTGATACTTAACAGCAGATGATGGGAGCAGCAGAAACTCCAGGAAGACACTCCATTTAGGGCATTCTGAGAACACAATATATCCTACTATAAAGTGGAAAGAGATGCATTAATTTGAATCTGTATACTATGGACTGTAATTACAATTTAGATCTCAACGTCTTTGCATGTCTTAACACTCGCTGTCATGGTCTTTTGGGGCAAATGAGAGGAAAGTGAACGGTGCATTGCCACATGTGTGCCTAGGGAAAACAAATTTTGTATGAGCCAACATAAATGCTCACCCTGGTAGTACTTGCTTTTGCAACTCTAGTGCTGACTGCTCATAAAGAATCTATAGAAAATGTAGAGATACAGATAGCTAACAAGTTTGAAGAAACTACTATTCAGCGGCCACAGGCGTTATGCCGGTCAAATAGACTCTTCAGTCTGAACTGTCCCATCTGCCTGGGGGAGTTAGGTACTGAATGTGTTTAGCACTGCTGTATTCAGCCAAGTAACCTCAGTAGGACATTAGTACAACCTGGAGACCTTTGCTCAGCCAGGATTTGTCTTGCCCTTGGTTTACAAGAGAGTTCAATCTGCAAGTTTGTCGATGATCCAATACACATCCAGGGCTGTTTGTAGAACAGACACTATGAGAAGATGACACAGACAAACATGGGAAAGGCGTCTGTTTTCTCACTCTCCTTGGCAGCAGGTTTAAGAGCACAGCTCATGTTTTGCAGTGATTCAGCATTTGACTACTTAAAAAAAATCAATATTTCCAACTCTGTTTCCCCTATGTCCTTTTTTTATCTTTAAAGAAGCTGCAGCGATGAGAACCTTATTGTAAAGATTGGAGTAATCTACAAATGCAAAGCAAAATTGTAATTTTTGTTATAAAATATGAGTTTGTTATTGCTGCAGAATTTATGAAGGAGAATTAAGTCAGACCCAGTGGAAAATTCAGATGGAGCATAAAGTTAAAAGATATTTTGTCAATGGAAGTAACGTTGAGGAAGTTTAAAGTTTGGCACAGCTTCCCCAGCTTGACTGAAAATCTCATGCTTTATCAATATACCCAGCATTTCTACTCAATGAGATCATCACAGAACTGATCCAAAACACATGGACCTCAGTGTGCTCTGTGTCAGGTCACCTATGACTGCTAAGAACAGAAACGTAACGCAACATGTATCAGATGTAAATTGGAAGTGGCACATCAGCATTGCCAAGAACTCCTGGTCTGCAGACACTGAGACCTCCCTTTCCTTCCCATTTATTAAAATAAATTTATGCTGGTAAGGGTAAGCAAACACTGAAACTGTTAAGTTTTAAACTTCCTTCCCTATTAGCTTGCAGGAGTGGATGGAGGAGAATTAATCTCAGAAATGTCTACAACTTAGTCCCTGCAGAAGGCTCAATACGCAGGCACAGCAGACACCTAGGCGTGTACTTTAGGCTTCTATTTATGGACTTCAAAGCGAAGTATGACCTTATGGGGATGGTCTGGGTGGAAGGACCTAGGTCCCTATCAGGCTATTTCCTTTTAACTGTGTAAAGACCAGGAGAGTTGATGGATACCCTGAACCTGACAAGTGCAGGGACAGTTATATGTGAACCCCTTCGCACCCCAGCAGGTAGTGCAGGTAGTCACTCTGTGAAAAGTTCTCCAACAAGAAGGGTTAATTGCCCTGCTTGGTTGGAAACACTGTCTATTCTCCATGCTACTATAATGACTAAGGCACGGCTGCGAGTAGAATTGCTCTGCAGAGTTGTCTCTCCAGCGACTGTGGTGCCTAATATAGATTAAGCTCCTGACTTCCAGGCATCTGAGATTGTATGAGATGACTTCAGGCCTGGATGTGGCCCTAAGTGTCCTCAGACATTTTGGAGAACAAGCCAAAGAAACCCAGCCAGGCAGCAGAGTCTGCTCACTACCACCACAGCACTGACTCAGTCCCATGGCATATGAACGCTGTGTTCTTAGCCTTAGAGAGGTAAAAAGTACTAAACAGCAAATCATATGCATTACGTACAACAAAATGACTGTTTTATACCATTATGTTTTGATTTCCTCAGGAAAACTACAACAATTAAAAGCAGGAAGGAAGATCATAAATTTGAAAGATGACAAAGGAATAACCACTCACCTGAATAGGAAATTTTAAACAGTCTATCACTGACTCACCATGATTTGGAAGATGGTGAGGAAAAACCTTGCACTTTTACTCTTGCTTGCACAATATGGAATAGATATTATATTATGAATTAAAATAGACTTGCATTGCAATTAGTACCCAAACTGATCCGCTAACTACGGTAGTTTTACCTATACATGTTACTCATTCATGGCATAGATGTATAGTGAATAATAGCTAGTTCTGGGAGCCATTCCATGAAAATGAACAGTTGGTGCTCAACCTTTCATTCACAATAAACTCTCCATCACAAGCCTGGCCCTTTGTAAGCCACTCAGACTCTAACTCCTTGCCCACACCTAGGCAGATATATATACCTGCATAAATCATAGAGACAGTCCCATGTAATACCTAGTTAGCAATGCTATATAACACTTGTTTCCTGTAGTAATCTTGCTCTGTGTAAAAGAATACAACGGGACAGATGTCAAGCTGAAATTAATATAAATAACAATAATGTATATTTTAAAAGAGTCCTCAATCAAGATCAGGTGTCGCATTGTGCTGGGGGCTGTATGCGTTTACATTGTCTTCTCTCGAGCTTTCCCCATTTTTCAGTAAATACAGTAGACGAGTGGAGGAAGGTGCCACTGTGCTTATCTCCTGACAGGGAACTGGTAGACATAAGAGTAAGAGGTTTAAATAACTTGGGCTCAGGAATTCTGGGCTAGAACTGGGAACTGACCCTAAATTACTTGTCCTACTGTCTCAAGTGTCCACAAGCCTGCACTTCCTCTCATTTAATAAAACCGAACTGGAGTGCGATTTGAAGATTAGACAACATAATATTTCTTTTGAAAATGTAATATTCATTTTTGGTCCTTGATTACTAGTCCCAAATCCAACAATTGTTCACATATCTGTTTATTCCCTTCACGATTGTTTCTCTGAAACAATACTTATGTAAGCACCACATTGTCCAGTCAGAACAGCAATCCTGGAGCCTTGGGATACCCCTTAAAAGCTATTTTCAGCAACTCACAGTTGTTGTACATGCATGGCCTTTCCCTCTTAACCATGCTCAAAATGCAACTAGCTCACAGCTAACATTTGAGAAAGATGATGTCTTTCTATGGCTTCTGTTCAGCCAAAACATGCTTCTGAAACTGGTACAGTAACCAGAGATGAGCAGATCCCAAATATTTTGATAGACGCAGCCCCATAAAACATCAAGTTAGAAACTCAGCAGCCCACAGACACCCATGACTTCAGCGGCTGCTTCAACCTGTATCTAAGCAGCAACCCACATGAGTCAAGTGGTGGGAGTGAATTTCTCATTCCCTTCCTTCAGAACTTCCGTTAGTGTTGCTGCTGCCGCTGTTATAGGCACTCAAGTGATGCCGTATGATTATAACGTGCTGTCACCCTCCCAAACATGTAGGCGGATTTCGTATCGCTTAGATTACATGTAGTGAAAGCCTTTCCACCGAGAATTGCCAGGAATTCCTCAGCTTGCTGTGAGCAGCACAGTCTGAGTAGAGGGGTGAAGAGCTGCCACTTCTGATGAAGATCAGATAAGAATGAGATGTGTCTCTACCATGCGCAAATTCAAGAGCAAAGGGCTGCAGACATGCCCTACCACAGGCTCCTGAAAGCCCTGCGTTGATAAAGACTTGGAGATGAGGCATGCTAAAGTAAAGAAGAATGCGGCAGGTTGGATAGATGGACCATGCACATTTTGGGGTTTCTGGATGATAACCTGCACTGTGAATCCCAACCAGAAGTTGGTAGGCAGTCAACACAGAAAAATGGGGGCACTGGTGGAATGTGTGGTCCAGCTGTTTTGTAAGGTGACCACTGAAATTCCCAGTAGGGAATCTCATCTTTTTCCAGATAGGGTGTTGTTGTCCACAAAGGAAGCAGAGACACCGAGAGATGATGGACAAAGCTGGGATTCAAGTGTAGGATTAATCTCCTGTCTGTGGTAAGAGTCTCATTGAGGCTGTGGTTGAACAGGCATTCAGTACAAGATGGACATGCAATTTCTAGAGAGGGTCCAGCGTAGAGAATGAAGATGATTAACAGATCAGAGCATCTACCTTATGAGGAAAGACTAAGTGAGCTGGGCCTGTTTAACCTGGAGAAGAGAAGATTGAGAGGGGATCTTATCAACTTGTGCAAATACCTGAGGGGACAATGTAAAGAGGATGGGGCCAGACTCTTCTCAGTGGTGGCCAGCGATAGGACAAGGTGTAGTGGGTACAAATTAAAACACAGGAAGTTTCATCTCCATATGAGGAAGAACTTCTTTACTGTGAGGGTGACAGAGCACTGGAACAGGCTGCCCAGAGAGGTCGTGGAGTCTCCTTCTTTGGAGATATTCAAAACCCTCCTGGATGTGATCCTGTGCAATGTGCTCTAGGTGACCCTGCTTGAGCAGGGGATTGGACTAGATGGTCTCCAGAGGTCCCTTCCAACCTCAACCATTCTGTGATTCTGTGATTCTGTGATTCTGTGATTCTGTATATGGAAGCAGAAGGTGTTTTTTTTCCCAGTTTCCACACTGGAGAACCAAGGTACTTCCACAGGCATATCTAGAATGAGGTGAGATTTGTTTCTGCTTTGCCCCATGTTGGTTAGTCTTCAAGAAAGGGGAATAAGTAAAACTGCTGCAAAAGACATTTCAAGTCCTTATGCTGGGGACTGGGCATTTCAATGTGATAATTCATGCCCTTTTCTTTGCCTACCACAGGTTTGCATTGCCCCACCTCTGGCTGCATGCACTTGGAGTGATCTAACCCCAAGCCGCTGGGATTTCCTACCTCTTTCTGCAGCTGCTTTCCTTCCACTCACTGTGACACTTTTTTGTGGTATGTTGATTTTGCTTCCATTCTCTACTCTACTGGCCCAAGGAACATTGTGGAAAATTTGTCTGTAAATATGCTGTGAACTTGGAGAGCCAACTGACCACTTCATGTGGGTAGAGAACCAATCACAAGACCAAAGTTGTTCATTTATGCAGAGGTTTTAAAGACTGTTCTCCTGGACAGTGGAGACTCTTTTGGGCCAGTTCTACTAGATGTCTTGTCAAGTCATCAGATCATTACTCTCTTTCCTAGTTTGAGTGTGGCCCTGTGTGTGTGTAGCCCCACCACTGCTAACTGATGAGCCCTGGCTCTCCCACTCACGCAGAAGCATTCTTTCATGGGAAGGTTTGTCTCTATATCAGACTATACCTTGCTGCCTCCTTTTTTTTCCAGGCTATGTATGCTATGTATGTGCTTATTTCCTTTGATCTTCGTAGTAAATAAGTCATCCCTTCCACCCTTGTCTATACCAGTTAATCTATAACATTACCTGTTTGCCTGCACTCTTTTTAGTAGGCCCTGCCCCAAGTGGTATTCTATTAGCACTTCAAAAGTGGATGGATCTGTTTTTTTTTTTTTTTAATTAATTGTCAGTTGTAGATTTCCATGAACGTTTGCATCCAGGGGCCTTTTCTGAATTACTGCCCTCCACAGCCTCTGGCTTACTGTTTTGACCTCTCTTCGGTGAGAGCTGTTATCTTGTCGATATTTCTGCACTCAGGTTTGTTCAATCATCTATTACTATTCCCAGTATGTTCTTCTCTTCATTTATTGAAATTCCTTTAAGATGGTGCTTCTAATAAATGATTTGCAATTCATACTCCAGCTAGATGTTATCTTTAAATCTGATTGACGTATTTTTCTACCCCTTCCTCAGTGGTATTGCAGATGAATATAATGTCCAACCCAGCAGGAGTTCCCAAGGAGCCCAACTGAACGTGGCAGTATTTACAAGCATACTCAACTTTCTATTGCAGGGGCAGATTTTAATCTCTTTCATTGTTATTCTCTGTATCCACCCTACATCTTTCTTGTTCTGCTTTGGGCCCAGTCCAACCACTGTTGAAGTCAACTGTGTCTGCATGGGATCCTTTAGGGATGAATCAGGATCTACAGGAAGAGTATGTCTGAAGAAACTGAGTAAAATAACTTATTGACATCAAGGAGCTGTCTGCAGGAGGGCTCCCTGTACAGCCAGTTGTCTTGTCAATGAGTGAAACCCTCAAGCGCAGATTATTACTGAGTGACTCAAGGGACTGCACCCCCTTTCTTCTCCCACCAGCATGGCCCACTGTGGTGTATGCTCTAGCCTACATGATGGAGAAGCAGCTGCTTATTCTTCACTCCCCTCACCCAACACAAACACTCTGTGGTTTTCCTCCTCCCATCAACATTGTGGATATAGCCCTTCTGTAGAGTATATCATTTGGATGTGACTGCTTTTCTTAATGGGATCTGTCTTTGTGTGTGGTACATTTCTGTTTTGTTCTTTCTGCAGAATATCTACTAATAATTTCTGATTATTAGACACCGAGTTTCACCTGAAAATGATGTAAAATTAATTGATCTGTAATTCCCTTTTTGGAAGAGCAGTGTATATTTTCCCTCTGCCAGTCACCAGAGGCTTCCTCAGTTCTTCAGGAGCAGTTGAATTTAATGGATAATGGGCCTAAGAGTTTTTCAGCTAATTCCTTTAATACCCTTGGGTATGTACCATCTGGCCCTCTGTGCTGATTTGAATGCATTCCTCTCTTAATATTTCTTTGCTGTTTCTTTAATGATTTTGGTAACTTTTAGTTCTTAGCCTCTTGGTTTTCATTTGATTGTTTACTACTCACACTCTTTTCAGAGAAAATTCAGAGGACTGCAATAGATGATGAATTTTTCAGCCAATTCCTGCTCACTGTATCCATGGCAGAAATGAAATTGCCTTTAAAATTCACATTTCATGAAGAAACATTGACTCTTGAAGTCTGAGCTACAGCTATCAATCATCTATCACCCTACCCAAGCAAGGCTGTATTTGCAGAACATTTTCTGCTGCTTGAAAGATCCTGTGAAATAGAATTTTCTTTAAGACCCTACATGCAAGTCTCATCTACCCTTAATACTGGTAGAGAATTTTCCCTTCTTCCTATCGCATCCTATACTCTCTCTCTGTAAGTATATTTATCCGACCCTGCCTACGTCCTTCATATACTTGTAGACTCATGTCTGCTATTTTCTTATCTCTTCTTCAGCTCATATCTAAGCATCACTTAATCTTCATAAATCAAACCCACACCAAGTGATCTGATCATGTTGCTACTCTTCTTTGAGGACTCTGATTTTACAGTGTTTGGTAATGGGATGCCAAGAAATTAGCAGCAACCTTCCAGCTGTATCTAAGCCAGGTCGGTTAGTGCGATGCCCACTGAGAATGGCACAGGCATTTTGCAATACAAGTTGGCTGCCAAAAGTTGCATGTAAATTGTCCACCTAAATCACCTCTGATCCCTTCCTTACATGGCTGCTTCTGAGTGTCCTTCAGGGTTATTTTTTCATGAGTGCTGGTAGCCTATATTATTCCAGTTTTATTGTGATATTTCCTGGACACAATGCTAATCTCTGTAGGTGCCACAGGGTAATTTGTCTGTTCAATAACATTCAAAACTCCTCCCCATTTAGCATCATTACCATCTTGCTTAACTGTGTATTTCCCCTACTTACTGGTTTATGACTTGCTTTCACTTTTTTCCAACCTTTTCTTCTTCCTCTATGCTCTTCTCAGAATATTTTTCCTTTAAAAAGACATCTATAGGATTTCCTTTTCCTTTTTTTTCTTAAAAAATAAACATATCATTTCTTTCTGCTTTCTACATCTGCATGCTAGGTTTATAATGGACTACCTCTAATGCATATTCTCCTTGAAATAACTCCAGACAATGATGGGTCTCCCCACATGCTGAAAGATGCAGTAAGAGATAAGTAAAATTCCTTAGCTGAAACAGAAAGTAGGCTGCACATCTACCAGGGCATGTTCCCAGGATGGCTTCAGTTTGTGCCGTGTGGGAATCCTTCCCTGTACAATCCACAGAAGTCTTGACAAGTAAGGGGAGAGCCCCCAAGCCCTTTGCATGACATTGGCAAGGGGACCCTTGGGCAGCAGGCATCTTGGATGGCCTTCAGACCTCTCGAGAGGCTGCTTGCACTGCCATACAAGCATTGACTTTATGTCCAGTAGGTGCCTTCCCTTCACTCTGACTTTGGAAAATTGTTGTGCCGTGGTCTCCAGCACTCAAATCCCTTGGCACCTTCTCAGCGTGATGTCTGGATACGGACAAGTCCATGCCTGTTGAAACACTGGATGAGAGGCAGAGCACGAGGGGACGTTGGATAACTTCCCCGAGCCTTCAGGCTCCAGAGAAGAACTGACCATTTTTTTCTCCTGAAAGATCAAATAATTGCAGAGACAATTAACAAAGGGCTGCATTAAAACCTTTGCTTGCAGGAGAATGTGAAGATTTCAGTGATATTGTACTCCCCTGCAGCAGGAGGGATTAAGAGTGTTACGGGACAGATTTACAAACCGTGGAGAGAATAAGTATCCAACGGAAATCTTTGGCAATCCCCTTCCCTTCCTCTTCTGGGTCGCACCCTGGCTTCTGGTGACACTTAGAACAAAACCACCACCTCTTGCTTATTTTAATATGTTCTCTACTTTGCCCTGAACCCAAATGAAACATCAAAGATCTGGCTCTAGCACTTGCAAGTAAAAATAGCTCTAAAGCCAATATATTTAAGGCCCTTGAATGATATCTGTGAAATAATTCATCCTAAGCCCATGAGAGGGGGAATGGTGTTGTTTGTTAAAGGAATGTGCATTGTGCTGATAGTCGGCAGTACTGACATGTAAAGAGCAATGAGTGATACCGCAAAATGAAAGGAAGGTGAGAAAAGGGGCATGAAGACTGCATTGCACTGCGTTGTGTAAGAGGAGTAAAATATATTTAAGATAAAAGTCAGTTTCAGGCTGCCTGTATTTTCTCTTCTACTCTGATCCTTCTCTTACCTTCTTAGAAATTCAGTCTGGAAAGTGTCTTTCTTGGTACATAAGCGTGTGATACATCTTGGAACATGTGTGGTACATGGGAGCATGGCTCTCTCCCAGTATAGATCTGCAATTTGTTTATTACTATCCAGGACTCATTTATTCTCTGTGACTTTTGTCCATTTTTGAAGTAACATAAATCAAGCCTATGAAAGCATCAGTAACATCCCTTTTAGCGTGTTTCTATCAACTTTTTGCTTCTGCATTGCTTTGTATTTGAACAAAACACCATGCTTTCTCCTCTCTGTGACTACAAACCTCCACCTTAAATTCCTTTGCTTCACAGGTAAATGTTTTTTCTTTTCATATTCTAGTAAAGAGGTAAACGGAGCTTTGCAGTCGTTATTCCTTAGCGCATTAATATCTACAGTTCCTTTCTGAGCTCCAGAAACTTGGATGAAAACAGCTCAAGCCACTTCAATAGTATTGCCAGGTGGGATTTTCTGGAGGAGATCAGCATAAGTCCTACATTCCTCTGATCTGATGTTTTTCATTAAACGGTTCCCAAATGCAAAATTTATAATTAGTATTTCTAAAATACCATCCAGGGGTACTGCAGGATATTCCACAGACTCCTGCCCATCTTGTCAGACAATTTATGAAATCTCTCAAATTGTGAAGGATGCTCTCTGTTATAGGATGACACTCGCGAGAGGTTGGAAAGTGTACTTGCATTTGAGCACAGACGCACATCCTTCAAAGTCTCCTGCATAGAGAAACCCACTGGTGCCAGTGTATCCTTATGGCTCACCAGTGAGGAACATGAACACGGCCATATGGAACAGATGCAGGTTTCAAAACAATGTCTGTGAGCAGTCCTGTTAGCTGAGCCCAGAGAGCAGGAGAATAGTGGGTCAAAAGTGGCCAAATAAAAAGGGACAAATGCTGGAGGGTGTGAAAAAAAACAGACTTATGCCTTGCAGCCCTCAAGGCTGCTCTGTTAACATGAGGGCTTGCTGCATTTATTTAAGCAGGATGAATAAAAAGATCTTGTTGGTGTTGGATGCTGAGGCAGTGTTTAAGACATCCCTGACTCACAGCTCACAAGCTGGGACTCGTTTTGCAAGTTCAGTCCATGTTCAGATAGGATCAAGGACTGTCTCTGGGTTGGATTGCGAAGGAAGCGGAGTCTTGCCAAATATGCTCTGCCCACAGCACCGTCCAGACCCGTCAGATGAAATTTCTTCTAATTTTACTAATGTATGCTTGGCCTCGATTCCATGTTACCTGAGGCTACAGCTGTAACAAAAACACGGCACACATGCTGTGGGTGGGAACATGCAGCTGGTGGGAGTTGAGGCACGTGAAAATGAAAAACACAACCCTTTCTTAATTGCAGCACAGAAATCAAGAAAGAATATTCTTCTGATTCCCTGCCTTCTCCCTCTCTCTGTGGCACGCCCTTACCCATAGCCCTGTCAGTTGCCAGAGAAGATGACACCAGGTTTTCTCCATACTAGGTTGCTCCATAACCTGAGCAACGTTTAGGTTTTCAGGCAGAAGTGGGCTTATATGCCACACGCAGCTTGTGTTCAGGTGTGGCTCCTGTGCTAGGACCACCCCAAACACCCACATTGTGGGTTGTACTGGTTGGTGGTGTAATCTCAACCTAAGGATGAAACCATCAGGCCATTGTCCTGCCACCATCCTGCAAGAGATCCACTGCTGGGATGCAGCGAAAGCCCTCAGGACGTACTTGTCTCCTACCCAAGAGCTTGTTCTCTGAGGGAGGTGGGTTGTACTGCAGCTCTGGACTGTGTCAAAATCTCCATAAGCAGCTCATGGATTTAGTAAAGTTGGACTTCTTTGGGCCATGAGCCCTGAATATGCCACTTAAAACAACAACGCCATGGTTTCACTATAGAAAAGAAATGAAAACAGAGGCCCATGAGAAGGCACTGGCTTGATGGGGAAGAGAAAAGCTACCACTAGCATCCATGGGACTTGGTAGTGAGGGGACATGGGGAACCTATTGGCTTTAACACAGAAACCAGTGCTGAGCCTGGAGCAGGACCTCAGGTTGTTCCTGGGCCAGGTGTGCTGCCTCAGTGAGGGGGTTCGCCCTGGGGCAGCATCCCTCCAGCTGCTGGTACTGACCCCCTCCTGAAAGGGAAGAGGCAGAGGAGAACTTCTTGATTAAGCCCTTGTTTCTGCCTTTGGGTGCTAAACACAGTAATTAGAGGGATACTCCATTGAAGGACCAGAACACCTTGAGGTACAAATATCATGCTCATCATTGAAATCAGCTGGCCATCACAGCTCTTGACCTCCCTGTCGTGTCACCTCACTGACATATACTCCCAATGTCACTTCTTAGGGGTCACCTTGATCTCTGGTGGCTTTTCCCATTAGAATCTTTTGCAAAAAGAATCATTATGGGTTGAAGATACCCATGGATAGTGCTGAGAAGGCAGGTTTTGTGCTGGGAAATTTGGGATTTCTGTGGACCCGTAGAAGTTTGAAGCTTCTGACGTTAGCCTGAATCCTTGTTCCCAAGCTTACAGTGAGCACTGCAGATCTCAGGAGTATTTTCAGTCTAAAAATGTACATTCAGCACACACAACACAACCTATTCTTGTATGTTTTGAACAACAGCATTTTGATTACTGGCAGCTTTTTTTGCCAGCTGATGTTTAGCAACTCCACCTACTGATGCCCATCCTGCAGGATGATTTGCAAGTAAAGATGATGCAAGAAATAGAAAATGGTCACTTCCACTTCTTCCACTTCTTCTTGTGACTGATTTCCCACAGTTGGTATCTGTTAATGATCTTTTTTTTTTTTTCACTGGTCTGTGCTGTGGTTTGTCTCAGATGCCTTAAAAGCATTTGCCCAAGCAATGCACTGTCGTAACAGAAAGAGTTTCTTTTCCTCACTGTCTCTGGGGGAACCTCCACCCCACTCTAGGCAAAAAGCATGAGATGCTAAGGCTTAAAATTTATGGAGCCTGATTTAAAAGCCAGGACATCTCCTGGTCTCCAGGGAAGGGAAATGACCCTTGGCTTATTTTGCAGTCACTCCTTTTCAGAGAAGGAAGTGCTAATAAGAACTCATTTGAGGCACAACAGCTTAGGACAAATGAAGGCCAAAAAGCAGCAGCATAATTGCTGTGACTGGGAATTAAGAGGAGCCAAGAAGAACACGTGAGAAGTTTCCCTTGTGAGTGGTGCTCTGCAAGTGATAGAAACCAGTAGCCATGCTAATGTCTGAGGCTGGAACTACCGAACATCCAGAGCTGCCCATGGGTGGCTGCTTCCCCTCCAAAAGCAGCTCCACCGCTTGGAGAGTGATGCAGGAGTCAGGCGGCAGGGACGGCTCCACGGTTGCAGTGGTGGAGAAGAGACAGAAGGGAGCAGCAGCATTAGGAAAAAGCGTAAAAACCCTTGTGGACATTGATGGGAGTTAGAGGTGCAGAGGGAACCCAGCCAGCAGTGTGTCGCACGCCCCGCAGATACGTGAGTGCTCGAGCCGTCTGAGAACAGCGCTGAAACCCAGTCACGCTCATCCAAGGAGCCAAGGGGAAATCCGAGGTGGGATTTCAAAGCATGGCATCCCCAGCCACGTGTTTGTCTCATCCCGTCCCCTTCTTTTTGAAGGCCCTCCTGCAGATATCCATATCTGCATACCGTCTTTCCCCCCTCTCCTGGAGACCTCAGATTAGACTCCCAGGGGTCAGTCACCTGTCATTCAGGTGAAATGGATCCGCTCCCTGAAACAAAATCCTGCGGGCACTTGGCTGGTGCCGTTGGTGGTCCAAAGGCATGCATCCAAATGGTGATGACCCCGCTCCAGCGCCAAGCGGCAGCGTGCACACACAGGAACACACACCCGACACGCAACGCTGCTGGAAGTCAGAAGGAGCCGTTAGGTTGTCTTACCTGGCTCGGCAGTCACGCACCACCAGATTTCACTCGAGTGTTGGGTCCAGTGACTTTGTTAGGCGAAATATCTTGGTCCTCTCAAGACCATTGGTTCTCGGATAAAAGACTGGGAATGGGATGGACCAATCTTGATGTTACTCGATGTTCGTCAGCAGCAGAGGAGGGCTTGCTGAGCTGTGCCTTGGTGACGCCAGCAGTCAGCCTGCAACCCACTATTGCAGAGGAAGGCAGAGAGTCCCTGTCCATGCTCTCTGAGCTGAGTTTTGGACTTCAGACTCAGTAATCACTTTGACCCTCAGCAAATGTGAGCCAAGAAAGAGGATGTGGCAACACTGCCATGTACAACTGTTACACCACATTTCTTGCTGCACTTCCACTTAACTCATTGCTCAAGGATGGCCCACAGCCCTCTGGCCAGGATTTGCCAGTGTTATACAAAAGTTCAGAGTGGTAATGTATAAAATCATCATTAGTAACTGCTAATAGTGTCCAGACAATGTTCAAAGTGAACAAAAGTAATTTCTGAATGAAAGACTTGCACACAGAAAATGGTGCATGCCCTTTGAATGCTATAAATAACTCTTAAGAAAATCAATTATCAGGCAGTAAATCTAGGAATCCTGGACAATACATTTTTTTGTGTTCCTCATTTATATGGCCTTTTCTTGCTGTTACATACTTCAAAGCTTCAGAAGGGGATTTGCTCTCATGTATGTCTGTAAACACACATTCCCACCAGATCTTTCAGAGAATAGGATACCTCCCTGTAGTGTCCTCATCCTCCAAGTGAGGGAATGGCAGCATCTTAGCTTCTCCCCAGGAAGTAGTTCACCCTTCCTTTGCCAGAGATGTTTCTTTAAGCCCCAGCTGCTGGCAAAGACCCCTGCTTGCTTCCAAGGGGCACATGCCACGAAGGGACAGGTTGCTCAAACTGAGTCCGTGAGACAGAACTGCTGAAACTTGGTGAGCGTGCCCGAGAGCGACCTGCCAGCTCAGCTGCCTATTCTGAAGCTCTGTCCTGGGGAAATGACACCTGAGGATTTCCAGTAAGTGCTGCATCCTTTCACGGGCTGCTTCTGGGAACTCCCAGCTGAATCACCCAGCCCTCTGCAGACGTATGCGCATTTCCTGCTGTTTGTCTCTGGAGAAACCAATTTATGTGCACCCTCTTAGAGCATGTGAGGTGCATGGGCAAGGCCAGTCAGGCAGATACCAGCCAGACAAAAGAGTATTTTCAAGACCTCTTCAATCTGCAGGTCTTTTGCTGTAATATTGTGAAAAGGAAGCATCCTGAGCCCTCAGAGGAAGGTAGTAAATAAACAAAAATATTCCCTTAGAATACATTTTTGGGAGAATAAATTCCTTCCTGACTTGTACAGGAGCCACAAGTTTGTATTACTGTCATATTATTCTGACAGAGCCATGTGAGTGACACCTACACTGAGAAGAGCACCCACCACACCATGCAGATCTCTTCCAGGTGGAATCACCCATCCGCAGCAAGCAAGTCACTTCTCAACCTGCTGCCTGAGAAGAAAAAAGCATCCTGATCCTCTCGTCCTGATCCTCTCTCCACAAAGCTCATTTTCCAGCTGCAGCCTCACTTCACTGATCCTCCTTTACACAACCCAGTGTCTTCATAACCTTTCGCTGCCCTGGCACAAGCCATTTTTGTAACAGATACAAGATTGCTTTCCTGATTGCACATCACTCCACTTTCCATTCCTCTGGGAAGGAATTAGACTTTCCTTGTCATGACGCTGTATGGAGACTCTCTCTCGACATGGTTGGCACTACTTCCCAAAGCAGTCGCCCAGCCTGGAGGTAGACCTGGCATTTGCTCGAGATGGAGAGCTTGCAGCTGTGTCAGGCTTTCCAGATAGCATTTGTCAGAGCACCTACAGTTTAAGCAAACAGAAATATAAAGAGCAGGCTGACTGTCCCTACCCTCGCTAGCCAAATTCTGCAAATGTTCCCCAGTAAAATTCCCAAATGACGTCAAGGCATTTAACTCATTATCATCACAGAGTTCCCCCCAGACTGCAGGGTGTCCAGACAGATGACAAATATCATATCTAAGTAATATGGATCACTAAAATCCACTGCTGCAACACAGCTGCTTTGGATGGGAACACAGCAGTTATCCCAAGCCAGGAGTTACACAACCGCTGCTAAGAAAGGAGGAAATCCACAAAACTTCTGCATTTGAAATCGTAGCAGAAGATTAAGTACATTAAAACTGGGCCTAACCAATGACACTCAGACTCCAGCATCTGGGATCATGGTGGCTGAAGTGACTACAAGCCACTAGGAAATTAAAGTAGCTTTCTATATGGGAAGCTGGATGCCAGCAGTGCTGCGGCCCCTACCAGCACTGAATTAGTCCTGGGTTGACCCAGGCTGACAGCACTTCCTGCGACTTCTGGATTGTCTTTGGACGCCTCTGCCAAGTTGCAGCTTGTTCCAAGCCTGCCGAGTTCATGAGACCTGAAAACACGCAGCTGGCTAAGAGCTGGCAGCACCAAAGGCAAGAGCCTGGCTGCCCATCTGCCAGCAATCACGTCGGCATCTGCACAGACCAGGCATCAGGGGTGGTGCAACCTTCACTTGGGTTAGCAGTCCCAACGCTTGTGGCAACGGCAGGGTTGCACGGGGACAGACAGGTCCTGTCCCCATCCCGGACAGCTCTGCGCGGGGCGGCAGCGCATGCAGAGCAGCCTGCCTCCAAGCAAGCTCCAGCAGGAGCAGCGGGCAGGGAGGGATTTGCCCTCCGTTACACAAGCCCACGGAGCGTGGGGGTGACTCGCGGCACCCCGGAGGGCGGCTGAGCGAACTGGGCTCCCTGGAAGGGATGTGCCTCCATCCCTCGGGAAAGAGGCACAACCTGCCCTTCCCCGCGGCCCTTGGCCAAGCGTGTCCTCGGACACTAATGCTGGCTGAATGCTCCCCATCTCCTGTGCAAAATTCTTCCCCAGGCGGGGTACTTTTCTGCAGATGCAGTTAAAATCGTGGTGCCCTCTGCAAGCCACAGGGCGCGTGCATTACAACAAAACGACAGATCCGGTTTGCAAATCGGGGTGGCCCTACAGGTGCTGCAGGCTGCAGTAGCAGGACACACAGAAGCATAAGGACACGAGTGAGTGCTGCAGTCCCTGCTGGGACTACTGGGGCAGCGGGTCACGATGGCTGGTGGAGCCGGCCGGGTGTCCGTGCTGGCGGTGGCACGGTGGCCAGCATGCATTACAGGTGTTTCCTCAACTGCGCAGCTGCTGGGCCTGAGCTGAATTTTTGAAGAAGAAAGCAAAGCCCTGGTGGAGTGCTTTTGTGCACGTGGAGGGTGTGCCATGGAGCCAGAGTGTCTGGGACAGCCGCGGTCAGAGGAAGCTGCTGCGGCTGCTCGCGGAGGAGGAAGTCGGCATCCCAAGGCTGGAGGCAGGGCGAGCACTGATTTTTTCCCGGAGGTGGCGGGGGGGAGCCAGAGAAGGGAGCCCAGCCTAAGAAAAGAGCACGGAAGGAAGAGGCTCGGAGAGCACGATGCTGCTGCGTCCATGGCAGAGAGGGCTGGAGAGGAGATTGTCCCCACGGTTTGTCCCAGCAGGGAGGAGGATGCCACTTTTCAGCATGTGGGACAAAGGGCTGAGGTTTGGAGCTGGAGGGTGGAAGGAGCAGGGATGTGTCAGGGGAGACATGGCTGGGGGAGGTGGAGAAGTGCTTCCAAGTGGAATGAGCCAGGAAGCAGTGACTGGAACCGGAGGGTGAAAAGCGAGAGGACAAGGAGAGAGGGAAGATGTCACTAGCGACCAAGAGTCATCATGCAGTGCTGCCACAAAGGCCCAGGTTGAAATGTGTGTGAGCTGGGAGGCATACTGGAGCAGCCAAGGTGAATGAAAAACAAAATTTTGCCTTCGGGTACCTGCAGGAATCATGCAATCAGTCATACTTTGTATACCCATGGCTTCATTTCACCATCATTTTTGTTTTCCTTGGTTAAAACCCTTAAGCTTTACCTGGCACCATTTAAATCCAATGAAAGGGAACACAAGAGCAGGCAAAGGGCATCTATTTTTTTGCTGGAAAATCCCTATGTGTCTGTACACAAGCAGAGAGCAGACCAAAGTCACGCAGTCAGGAGTCGGCCAGAAACCTCCAGCAGTATGCGGGGCTGGTCCCCAGCATGTGCTGTAGGCATGTCCTCCACTGCATGGAGAAGCCAAGCCAGAAAAAATCAGAGTTCAAAGTCCCCAGGGCAACAGCAACTAGCCATGGAGCAAAGCCAGGGCAGGATTTCTAGGGAGCTGGGGCGGGAGGAGAGGTCTGCTGTGTTGCAGCCAGGCAGCAGGGCTCCCCAAAATGGGTCAGAGAGTGGTGCTTGCTGGCTATTGGTTTTAATAGTTCTGTCAGACCAGACCCCAGTGCTTCCTGCCTAGCCCTGCCCAGGACTAAAAATTGTGTCCGTCGTTGGGTCCTGACACCTATGTCCCTTTGAACATACTCTAGAGATGTCGTAATCAATGGGAGATTGAGTAAACTCCTTACCCAAGGGCAGAGAAGCATTTAGGAACAGCCTACAGTGGAGCTGGCAGCATCCAAGGGCTTTGCTCTCCAGCGCGTTGCATCCCTTGGTTTGCTCTGCTCGGTCTCTGGCACTCATTGCCATCGAGAGCCTTGCAAAAATGACCCAGTGCATGGTGGGAGATGGCTGACGCTAAGGCTTGGCAACATCAGGACAGATCTGCAGAGACTTTGCATCTGGCTCAAACTAGCGAGAGTTCAGGAAGAAGTGTGTAAGTGAAGAAGCCTGTCTTGTTGATGTGGTTCATAAATTGTGGGCTGCGGGCTGAGTTTTTCGTGTTGGCGTCTGATGTGTACCCAGAGGTTTGAGAACAAGTAGCTCCAAGAACAGCCAAAGAGGCAGAGCCGGGGTGCCCAGGGCTTTGTGTCTTCTGACTGGAGACTCTGGTGCCTAATAAAACATGAGATGAGGCCATGGCTGGGTCGTCATAACATCTTCTGTAGACACCCTTTGTGCCTGCTGTGGTTGAGGTCATTTTGTAGTTTTTCCCTACAAGTTAAGGAGGTTTCTGTCTCCTTAGTGTGGACACAAGTATTCACACAACTTTTCTGAGTGTAGGGTATCTGAGAGCCCTCCCGTTCTGCCAAATATTTATTGCAAATGGCCAAAATGATCAAAAGTTGACCTAGAGGGAAAAAGGATGATGTAAACACTCACAAATCCTGAACAGGGAAACTGCAAGAAATGAAACCAGAAAACTGTATCTTTTTAAATTAGGTAGAGTTTTACTGAGGAGTGGTGTGTATTGTGGCTATCACATGCAGAATTTGTATGTATTAAATACTTCTGAAATTATATGGTGCTCTGTTGTGTGTTATTTTATTCCTATCTGGGGTTTTTACCTTCAACAACCCTGACAATGAAGTCTTTATGATGCTTGCTAAACCATCCTGCAATGTCAGAATTGTGATCCGTGCTTCAGCAAAAAGAAAAGCTGGGGTCCGTGAAGAACAACTTGCGAGAAAACATGTAGCATCTGCATTGCCCCACAATACATAGGAGAACAGATACTGTTTTTTCACTTTTCCTAAGAGTGTTTGCCATACGTGCTCTGAATACTGGCAGTCTGTGAGGGCAGATTCCCAGTGATATGGAGACAGACCCTTGCATAGGGGCGTAGGGGTAGTTTGCAATAGCATTGAGCTGACCATGAAAAGTGTCCAAAAGTTGCTTCCTACAAACAGGATCTTAATTCACCAGTTCTGCTCCTGATGAGCAACACCTCAGGCATTCTGGGTATCTTCTTGGTTTTTAGATGTGACTTGGAGTGTGTTAATATTAATTATGAGTACCAAGAGCTTTGCAGGTTCTGCTGATTTGGATGGAAATGCAAAGTAGATCCTGTCTCATTTCATGTTTCAGCCCCATAATTGGTGGTTTCAATCCTGATGGCAAAATCACCATGGTAGTAGAGATGCAGGAATAGTAAGCCTCTGTTCAGATTCCTAGCCTGATCTTTGTTGTCTGAATTGTAAACCTGAAACTATTACAAAACAAAAGCTGTATCATCTTTCTTAGTAGATGTAATTTATAGAGCATAATATATAATTACCCTGCAACATATATTCCTTCCTTTATGTAAAGTCTTTCACTAGAACTTTACATTCAGGATTAAATATTTGTCACAGAAAAAAATCTTGGCAAATATATGTATACATGAACATATATATATATATACATGCACACTTATATACATACATACAAAGACATGCACGTATTTTCATGAGTTGGCCATTTCTCACTGCCAGAGCCTTCTGTTAGTGCTGGGTGCAGGTGTTTGCCTGCTAAAAATAGTATATGCATGATGTTCAGGCAACAGTTCTTATCAGCCCTGCCTGCCCGTGGCTCCATCCCCCCAAGAATTACTGAGCTTTTACAGCCTGCCTGAATAGCTGAAAATAAAGACATAATTAAGAAAACTGAATCTGGCCAGCTTGGTTTTAGGCACATTTCTCCTGCTTTCAGTCTGAAATCAGCTTTCTATGAAGCAGGGAGGAAAAATCTCAATGAGAATCTGGTAAAGGATGAAGAAAGCACTGAATACAGAGATCCAAAGGGAAATAAAGGTGTGTCTTGGGTTTCGTCTTTAAGCATGAGATAAGAGTGTGGCCATGAAATACTTCAAATAGAGACACTATTAAAACCTGAACCATGTTTTCTCTTTCTGCAGCCTTTGTTCATGGAATCTGCAAGGTCTAGAAATCAGAGTGATGCTGAATATACACCAGGAGGGGATGTTTGTATCTGTAGAGTCAATGCATGGGACCAATAGTGAGTACCTACGTGTGCTGGGTATCCACAGATTTTAAAAATATTGACAGATTTTGTGAGAATGCAATAGAGAACTGTGCAAACAAGCAGTGAGCTGCCCAAAGAGCTTGTTCTGTTTCCCTCAAGAAAGGCTGAGTTGTCACTTGGTGAGTAAACATATTTCTAGAGAAAAGGCACTTTCATGTAAGATGTGAAACACAAAGCTGTGCAGAGGTTTGGAGCCAGGAGGGACTGAGGCACAGGATGATGCAACACCAGCAGCTCATCCATTTCTGGGCTTGACCCTGCTGCAGCAAGCTTGGTTTGACCCTCACCCACCCTTACCAGTTGTGCCTTGCCAGTTGGAGTGCTTACCCACTGGAACAAACTGGGAAGGGAGATTTGCCTCTTCGGTCTAGCTGGAAGCTTTACTGTAGCCTCAATGCAAGTTACAGGGCTCAGCTTGGGGGTCACTGGATGAAATGCTGTGACCTGCAACATGCAGGAGGTCAGCCTAGGTGACCTAACTCTCCCCTTTGGCCTTAGGCTCTATGAATACTCCCGCAAGACCAACTGCCTTAATCCCTTACCAAAGAGATGCGGGGATACTTATCTTCTCTCGTAAGACTTTCCATCTCCATTACGGTGCTCACTCTTAAGCAGCTCACGTTCACCCATATGGCCAAGCACATACTTTGCATTTGTCTTCTGCTCTAGTGTTAATGATCCTACCAGATGCACTCACATATGACTGCAGGAAATTCACTCAGCATGTGCAGTCATTTCGGAATAGTGCATCATGTAAGAGATACTGGCTTTTGGGGGGTAAGTGGGGGGAGCTCGTATTGACATATTCCAGCAAATTTCAGAGAACAAAAGACAAAAAGGTGAATTATCTTCTTTCTGGCAGAGTTTTCTGCCACCTACACAAATGTCTATTCAAACAAAGGATTTTCCCCCTCCTCAGATGTCCTCAGACACTGAATTTGCAATATCTGATAACACACATTTCCATAGCAACAAACAGTGATGACCCAAACACAGGATTATGTGACTTCACTCAGAGTCGAGCAGAATATTAACAAGGATACTGATAGCTAATACTTTCCACTTCTGTGGCACCTCCCTGCAGAGGATTTCAGAGAGCTTTACGCACATCATCCCCAGTCTGCAGATGGAGAAGCGAAGAAGGGAAGAAGAAAGACCTATTTGGATATCAGGAAAAGAGGCTGGGCTCAGAGTGTTCAGAAGAGAGGAAGGAGAAGCGTAACCAAGACCAGGTCTTCTGAACTGCGAGCAGCACATATTGCTGATAAGGTTCTGCTTTCCCCCATCCGTGGGAGCCGCTCTCTTTGGGATAGCATGTCCGCCTGGATGCTTCCTATCCCTTCGCCTTGTTCTCTCATTCTGGACAAATACAGAGGGTCCTCTGAGGTAAAACAGCATTTGTAGGTCCAAATGCCTTCTGCTAGCATGCAATGGGCGTGCATTACCCCTCCCTAACTACCCACAGGCTGCTGAACCCATTGTGACCAGGCCCAAAGGCATGGAGGCTTTATTCATTCAAAGAGATTTATGTTAGGTGATGTGAAGGCAGAGCCAGTTTGCAAATACGAGGTGCCTGGCCTCAGACCTGAAATACATGAAATGCAAATCCAGGAGATTAAACTTCAGTGAAGAGATGGTAAGCAAACAACTGCATGAACAAGCACCATGCAACGCTCTGCTGGAGTTGAGGGAGAGAGGAGAAATCCCAGTGTCTGAGCTTACATCTCACTGACGGCAAGTTGAAAAGACTGTTGCTTCTTCAGAAACTCAAGGAGTCTTTTAATTTCAAAAGAAATTTAATGAAAATGATAAAAGGAAACGCATCCCTATCTCTCCTCCCTCAGATAATTGGGTGTAAATACAAGTTTCTTTTCATGCATCAAACCTTTTATCTGTAATTAGAATTGGCTTCACCCAGAGTCACTGGTATCCCATGCAAAGAGAGTTCTGATGGTGTAATAAAATGCCATGTGATTATTTATTTATTGCTATAATACATGTCAGAACACCTTCCAGAGATTTGCCTGGGTTTAGAAATGAAGTTCTGGAAGGCTGCTCTAATCTGAAGCCCAAGAACTGGTCCTTTTGCATGTCTCTGCAATATTGTGCTATTGTGGTTGTCTGTTACCTGCGTTCGAAGAATTGAGGAATTTATTCAGCGAAGTATTTGGGCATGTGCTTACCTCCAAGTATTGTAGAAAGTACCTTTAGAAACCAGAGAAAGTTAACCAAATGCTCAAACCCACACTGAAATAAACTTAGCTCTTGGTTTGCTGTGAGTTTCAGAAAACCAGTAAAGGTTTAGAAAAGCAGATCAAATAAAATATTTCTTTCAACCCTAATAATCCATTTCACCTGGGACTACTTGAAAACTTCTTTCAATGGAAAGCAAAAGGATAATTTGGGGGAAAAGGGGCCAGAGTCACAGAGGTCTTTTGCAGTGTTGGCAGTAGTCCAAGGAAGAAGGGACTAGATGCTGCCTTTGGTATAGACCAGTGGGTCTGCATCTTCTCACCAGAGGAAAACCTCCCATTACCTTTTCTATTTTCTCCCTCCCATTTGAGATTTTTTTTTTTTTTAAATCTTAGGTTACTCTCACAATCTTTTGGAGGGAACTAAGAATATTCTGTGACAAAAGACCTGGCTGGGAATAGGGAGGAATTTCTGAGCAGCAGACCTGGCTGGGGATTTGAGGCAATCCCATATCCAGTTGCCACCCTGGTTCAGGAACTGCTGTCTATGTGTAACAAAAAAAGGTGCAGTGTAAACCAGCTGAGTGTTAAAGTTCTAAGCAAGCTCATAAATTAACATCCACTGTGAAAGAAAATACATGAACGTTGCTGTGCACAGTTATTGCACATCTCTACTGGAGAACAGCTGCAAAATCCCTGAGCAGCTACTGAAGCCACAGTCTCCACTACCCAACTCAAAGAGATTTTAGCTACGGCTTATATACCCTCTCGAGAGTCAACCTGGGCTTTGGGAAAAACAAACAAACAATCAAAACAAACAAAAAACAGAAAAACAACCTTGCCTTGGAATTTGCACATGTGACTTAAGCAACCAGCTTGTCAAAAGAATTTTTTTGTGGTTCATTCTAAAGAGGAGATATTTGTTATTCTCAGAAGATGCAGCATCTTGATGGAATTTGCTGATAGAACATTGATGGCGATGGACAGCAAAATTCTTTTTCATCCCTGTGGCTGGAACAAAGTGGACACAGTGTTCTGGCCAACACAGATCATATCACACTTGTACATGGATACTGAGATGTCTCCAAACCTTCAAGTGAATTAAGGCACAGAAACGTATTGTGCAGCAAGGTTTCTGTTGCCTGCCACCTTCTTCCTAGTAATGCTACCTTAAAAAAAAGAAAGGTATGGTGATTTTGTATCAGCCAATAAGCTACCTAGAAACGGTGAAGCAAAACTGGAGGGATGGAGCATCGTTCAAACAAACAAAACCCAGCAGTTGGATGTGACTTGGAAGCCAAAGTCCAAGAGGTGGAAGCCAAAAGCAAGCTGCAGCGCATCCTGCTGAAGTCTGGAGGAATCATCATAGCCTAAGCTGTCGGTAATGGCTTTGCAAACTCCCCCCACCACGAGTAGTCCTGCTACAAGCAGGAGGCCTGTCTGGAAGTCCAAGCTTGTGTCCTCTGATACATCCAGATACATGGACCAAAGAAGCCCTCTTGATTCCTGGAGTGATGTTGGCCACATCCCCCTCGGACTTCATTCAGGGCTGGCAGTGGTTACACCACCGTGTTAGGACCCTGTTGGCAGACCTTTTGCTCATTGTTTTCTTCAAATAAAAAGCAGGATATGATGGGCTAAATTTTGCCCTGAATTCTGTGGATAGGATGACTCAGAGACTGGGATACCTCAGGGGGGAAATGAAACCAGGCCGTTCGCTTGCTGGGAGAAGGAAGGTCTTTGCAATTAGGAAGCTGATGCAATTAGCCCTTGCTGTTAGGGAGCTTGGGTAGCCTGCTCTTGGCATGGCGGTGGCAGCCAGACACTTCTCCTCACCGAGTCACCGCTGACGTTTCTTGGTTAAGTCAGTGAAGAAACACTGCTGGGGAAGTGAGTTTGATGCTTCCTGCAGGCAGGTATATATAGACCAGCCAGTGCCTCATGCTGTATCTAGATCCCTTGCTGCACATGCATCACCAGGTCAGGGTGGATGTTACACGCAAACATGCCAGAGTTGTAATACAATGAACCTGTGTGACCTAGAGAGAGACCAGATCCTCGGACGCTTCCTTCCCCACCCTGTCGCAGAAGTGTCATGCACATGTACTGCTTCTTTCACCTCCTACAGAGCACAACTGCTTCCAACTCCAGGCAGTGCTCTCCAGGGGCTCAGCTCCAGCATGACCACCATGCACCAGGCTTCGTTTCCACCACTTACATTATGTAGCGTATCCTTTTCCCTATTTCTTTGTGAGATGGAAGAGAAAGTAACTTTGGAAACTTCTGACCATTTAGACATACTGAAGAAAGTGATTTCTTTGCAAGTTGTCTAAACCCTTAAGAAAAGCTTGTAAGGATGAAGCTATGAAAACAGGATGAGATTGGAATGAAAAAAAAATGGTGTTTCAAAACAAAATGTTAAAAGGAGGAGGGAAAATCTCAAAATTTTTGAAGTCTTTTTTGATTTTGTTATTATCTTCCTCAACCGCTTGCATCCCCACCTCCCACCCCACCCCCCTACACAGCACATGTTTGTGTTTGGCTTAGCCAAAATTTTGGCAAATTCCGCTTATCTTCACAAATAGCATCTGTCTCTCCAAAACTCCATGTTTGAATGAATTGGTTTTCACAGAAACCCGTCCAGCTCTAACACAAGTCGGCAGGAGGCTAGGTGCATTTTTCTTCCCTGAAGTGATTATTAAAGCCTTTTTCTATCAAATCGTCCTGGGAGTAGGGCCTAAGGAAATGCTCAAATATGGGCTGAGTTGTAACATCGCTATTGCTGAGCGGGGAGGCTTGTCCCCAAGGTAACTTGCACTGGATAAGTTTGTTTGCTGTAAAAGTAAACACTGCTATAGTAACCTGCCCCGTGCAGAATGGCCCGTGCCAGCAAATCTAATCATTTGCTGCATTCACAGACGTAACTGCAGGGCAGATGCACCCAAAATGCCTTTAAATGACTCACTGTGGAGCAGCACATTGGTCAGTGCACGATATTTTCCAAAGCTCGTCCCACTGTCTCCACCTCCTCCTCTGTACTCTGGCCCAAACGGCCCCAGCTGCTCCTCTCCAGCTCCTCATTGGATGGTTTCTCTTTTCCTTGTCTTTTCCATTATTTCCTGACCCAGTCCACAACGACTCCCAGTTTCATTCTTCTTGGAGTCTTTAGCCAGTCTCCATATTTTTCTTACCTTGTTGTTGCAGTCGGTCTTACTGGCTTCTTCTACCTTGTACTAGGGCTCTTCCCCAGAGCTGCTTTGCCTCTTTGCTGCCATTTCAGTGCCTGTTTCAGACTCCTTGCCCAAGCAACCACCTTCTTCTCAGCCTCTAGAAACTGCATCTTTGCCTAGCCAGGACAAATGTCCTCCAGCCTGTTTTCCCAAGGCCTCCTTGCCTCTGTACCAGTGCAGCATCCGTCCCCTCCTCACACTTTCTGGAAATCCTTGCCAAGGGTTTTGGAGAGGTCAGGTGTTTTCATGGAGTCAATGCCAGATCACAGTAGGAGAAATTCCAGAGGGCTACATGGCCACAAGTCTTGGCCCAGGAAGTAAGCATGCCATATAGTCCTAGAGGCTAGCAATATTTCAGCAACCTATGCAAATGCCATACAGAAGCACCACAACCAGTAGGTCATGGCCAAGAGAGAGGTTTCTGGACAAGATACATCTGATGATCAGAGTGGTACAACCCTCCTTAAGTTTTGAAGAACTTCTTTTCCACATCTCCCCTTTCAGGGCCAGCTCTCAAGTCGTGTTACCCATGGCACACCTGCCCAGCTGATAAGAGAGGGCAAAAAAGCTGATGGAGATGAATTATCACAGCCACTCAGGATGGTTGGGCCTGCCATAGGTCTGGACCCCAGCTTGCACAGAACTGTCCTTGGGGGCATGCTTTGCTTTCCCAAGCACTGGTGTGAGCACTGGGCTGTCCTGTCCATGCTGCTGTTCCTGTACTCATGGCCCCTAGTAGGAGGTTGCTGACATTTCTCCTCCTGCTGATCTTTATTTCTGCTGCAAATTCCTGCAGCAACAGCTCAGAAAGACTGAGGTCTGTCAGACTTGCTCCTCCTTTTTACATGACCACCTTTGCTTTCTTTCAGGCACCTCCAAAGAAGCAGTTAAGCCCTGGGGAAAGCTGTAAGGTCTGTGAATGTACAAAGCAGTAGGCATTTGCCTTTACTTTTACTGATCATCTTACACAGCCAACGCCTGTATAGCTTTTAAGTCAATCATCCACACACATCTATAAACTCAGTCCTCAGCCATTCAAATCAGGAGCACAGGAGAGGCGTCCAATTCCCTCCCTACCTCATGCACACAAAAAGTATCACTGCGCCTCATAAATAAAATATATGTTAGAAGTTTTCCTTGCATCAGGCACTGTAAACAAATGTATTCAGCCCTGTTTGCGCGAGGAGACTTATGTACCAATCAGTGCTGCAGGAAATCTTGTTTATACCTGCACAAAAGTTGCTCAAGAACAGTACGTCCTTGTGAAACTATTACCTCTGTCCCCTCCTTCTCTCCCCCAACCTCACGACAGCCAAAACCTGGGAGAGCTGAAGCTATTTGGCCACAGGGTTGGAACTACACAAGTGCCGCATGCCTGGATGCCGTGGATTTGTTTATTTAGTGGCTCTTTGCCTTCTTCTCATTCCTCTTCCATCCCGATTGTTCTCCTTTCACATTTTCCTGGTCCCAGATTGTAATGAGACACACATGCACCCTCCTCTGGGAGGCCATGAGGAGCCAAAAATGTCCCTTTGTTGAGGACAGGGAGCAGCATCCCATGCAGAGGGACAGGGAGTGGGTGAAGAAGCTGGGCTCCTCTCCCAGCCACCACACACTTGGCAGTGCAGCTGAGCTGGTGGCAGATGACAGTTTGCTCCTGGCACTGGTCTCTAGTAAATTACAACAGAATCACAGAATCACAGAATGGTTGAGGTTGGAAAGGACCTCTGGAGAGCACCTGGTCCAACCCCCTGCTCAGGTAGGGACACCTAAAGCAGGTTGTCCAGACCCACATTCAGATGGCTTTTGAATATCTCCAGGGAAGGAGACTCCATAGCCTCTCTGGGCAACCTAGCCCAGTGCTCAGTAAAAGGAGACAGTAGCAAGGAGGGATGCAGGAGACTGCTGGAGACACAGCTGCTTCCCTTGGTGGGGACCAGCTGCAGGCAGTGGCCCTGGGCTCTGCTGGCACGGTGTGAGTGGAGGAGCCAGGGCCGGGGATCTGACTGTAGTGGAGGTTTGAGGGCAGCACACACCTTCTTGTGTCAGAACCCATCCTTTCCCACTCTCTTAAACTCTCAGCATTCAGAGTGCACTTTACCAAAGGGCATCGCCGCACCTGGGTCGTGACACACTGTGCTTGGAAGGAGCGCAGAGGCAGGGATGGACATGATAGTGATACAGGCAAATACAAGAGAAGTGCTTTAACTCTTCACTCCAATATGTGTCTCTGTGCATCCTTAGTACAAAAATGGGAAGGAAACTGTTTGATTTTGGGGAAGTCTGTCATTTTGGGGAACAAATGTGAACTATCCTCTCCTGTCCCCTGTCCTCAGTTTCTGCCTTGCTTTCTGTTTGGCTGTTGTGATCAAACATCATGCAGGAGTGTGTAGAAAGGGTTGGAGAAAACACGAAGTGCGGCAGTTGAGCCCCTTATGAAGTATCAGCACAAAAATCCTGCCCAAGCCATGCATGTTTTTGTGTACTGAATGCCAGCAGCCTGAAGGAGGACCACAGCTGGATCCAGCTCAAAAGCTCAGAATGTCACTGACCACTAACAATGGCTGGAAAGAGCTGAAGACAGATGTGACTAGCTAAAATTAGAGAAATACGACTTCTCTCTCTCATTCTCTTTTTTAGGAAAGACAGCAGCCTCACTGAGTTTTAACTTTTTGGTTTTGCTACTGATCTGAATTCTGGTAATCCATGGTGGGCCAAAGGGGACTCTGAGCAGCACCATTTCTCCTCTGTGTCACAGAGGTTGTTGGACGACTGCTTTGCAACAAATCTATTCAGAGCAGAGACATCACAAGTCAGGACCTCTTCATACCAAGGGGAGACTTGTCTGTTTGTACAGAAGAGCTGGAGCCAAGCTGAACCTTCTGCATGGCCAGCAGATCCCATGATGTGCCCCTGGCAAGAAGACATTTCACTCAAGAGGAGCAGGTGATCAAACACTAAAGAGTCCATGAAAACGAAGGGGATCCTTTCATTATTATTTTCAAGAGAGCATCCATGATAATTGCTTCCTCTCCTCCCCTCATGACAGAGACCAAACATAGGGCACCAATTTATCACTTGCACAGAAACAGAGGCCGGTGTGAAGTGGGAGGATGTCACCTTCCCCAGGACAATCAGTGGGAACAGCATGAGCTGTCATGCACTTCTTTAAGCTGAAGCCACTTCATATTCCAGCTGCTGAACCCTTCCTGTGGTTAGTGGCCATGCTTGCAAAACTTGGTTATCACACCTTGAGTAATTAAGTTGATCCCATATAAATGTATACAAATAACACACCTGAGTAAATAAAAAATATGGCATGCAGGCAGGCTGTGCTGTATCTGTTACAGAGACTTCTTCTGAGTGAGAAAATTGTTTGTCAGGTAGGGTAATGGGTATGAAGAATCACTGCACATGTTCCCTTTTACTGAATTCAGAACCAAATCAGAAAATCGTAGCTTGAGATGGGACAAGGACGGTCTTTCCGATTATTTACACAAGTTATGGAATTTCACTTCACCATTCCTGTGCTGCCCTCATATCTTCTTGTTGATGCAAGGCATGCCTTTCAAAAATTACCTGATTTTGACTTACTGAATACTATATACAAGTGTTAGGGATTCTGTCGCATCCCATGGCAAGCTCCTTCAATGGTACATTGCCTTCTCCAATTAAGAGAGAAGTTCTACCTAACTTACAAGCAGGACTTGTCTGCATGGAGCTGCTGGCAATCAGGTATGTCTTTTACTCTCTAATTATTTGACCTTTAAAAATTGGGCTAGGCAGAGAAATGTCAATGGAAGTTAGGCTAATTGATTTCTTTTGCTGACCCAGCTTGTATTACCTGGAGACAGAGGACCACATATGGAGGTCCTGTTATTAGTGCATACAAATCCACATCTGGGGGCTCTGCTAATGCAACCATTCCAGCAGAGCCTCTGCAGGGGAAACTTGTCCTCTGTCACTGCTTATCCAGCCTGCTCTTGGTTAGCTTCGTATCTCTACACTAGCTCAAAAATGTGCATTTCTAAAATTAAATTTGAGCTTTGGAGTTTACTTGGCTTGTGAAATTTCATTTTATCCACTTCCATTTTGTTTAGTTTTTATACACATATATACACATATCTATATAGATGTGCATTCACCCATACACAGAAACATGTAATGTCACAGACTAAATATAGGCCTTTTCTAATGTTTTCCAGGCGGTTTTCAGGCCCAACAGAGGAGTTGTTTTTTTTTCTGTCTAAAGTACTAAGCAGATAAATATTGCCATTTCAAAAATAAACTTCCTCAAAATTGTCCTTTCTGCTCTGAAAGATCATCTTGTTCTTTAGGTGATTTATGAAATCAATCTGTAACTACACGTGTATTGTTCAGAGTGTTCAGCAAACAAGCGGTGAGTGTTTGAAATACTTCAGGGCAGGAAGACGCACAAAACATTAAAGCAGTCTGCCAGTTCGAGTACACTTGAAATTCAGTGTCTTCTTTCCCGTTAATGAATCTCACATCCTCTTTGCCTCTTCATATAGGCATAAATGAGCATTGACATGCAGTTAGTGCAAGGCGTTTGAGGTGCATAGACCAAAAGCTGTTTAAGCTGGGTACATCCTCCACTTTTATAAGTGATGGGCCAAGCTCGTTGCATGTTTTTTGAGTGATTGTTTACTTGATGCCCAGCCAAAATATCTACCAGACCTTTTTAGACTTCCCATACTAGGGCTGGCAATATAGGGATTCCATCCAGGTAAAATGTAAGAGTGTGATTAATAGTAGGAAAGTGGTGCACCATGACTGTTGAAACCACCGTTTGGTGACAGGGTTGGGCCAGCTCCAGTTTAACCCCAGGGGTTCCCATGGATCTGCCACCGGAGGAAGGCATCCTGGCAGCATTTCTATTTCAAGGAGCTGGGACTGGAAACTCTCCAAAGAGAAGAGCAAAGAAATCAACCTTAAAAGTCATGAGGCTTGAGAGTATTATAGGAGTCCTGAAGGCCACCGGCGGAGTGAGGCTGGGCAAGAGTGTACAGCAAACACATCCTCCTGCAAGACCATTCATGCAGGGAGAAAGTGCGCCAGATGGGGAGGAGAGGAAAGAGAGTGAGAAGTAAAAGGAAGAGCTGGTAACTGGGAGAGGAAACCCCATACTAGAGCTGAATCTGAATCACAAGGTGCTAGGGTTGAACCTGGGCAGGAAAAGGGATACACAGAAGTGTGCCGGTAGCCTCAAGTGGGTTGAGACTGCAGCAGCCCAGGGAACATGTGATGGGAAGGTGGCATGGGCATGTTGTAGCTCAGCAAGGTGTTCCCCCAGCCACCTTGCAAATAGGGAACTGTGAAGGGATGGGTGAGGAATCTCGGACAAAATGTCTTATTGCTGCTGGCTGCAGGCATGTGGTAATAATAGAGAAATTAGAATTCCATGGGAAAGGCAGAAAGCAATGAAGTGAAAAGAAATAAAAACGCACAGCCCTTCTCCTGAAACAGGTGGAGTCACTGGGAAGGACAGTGCACGGCTTGCAGCCCTCTACTGAGAAGGACAAAGAGGTTTTGGGACTGTCCCCCCATACTGGCTGTGCACAATGCTGCCGTGCCCATAGCATGGGATTCCTGTAAGCAGCAGGAAGTGCCTTGGGAGCAAGTTGCAGCAGCAGCAAAGTATTTGCTGTGAGCCGGTGCCAGCATCCTGCCGTGCACTCCTGCTCCCCTGCCATTCCTGACAAAGCAATTCCTGCTGCTGTGCCATCCTGCTGGGCATCGTGAAGCTGCTTGGGAGGCAAAAGGAGACCCCCTCTCTCCAGGGTGGAGGCACATGAGTGGGGACCGTGAGAGTCCTCCCGGCTAAGCCGGTGCCTTCTGTTTCCTGGGCTGACTTACAGAGGTTTTGCACAACCAGGTGTTGGTGTTCCTGCTGCCTTTGGTGCGCTTTTTTGGCACACAGCCTGACCACTTGCTGCAGACTGCTCCCCTCATGCTCCCCCCACATCCACAGGTAGAGAAGCAAGGGATAATTTAGGCTGGGAGGCACCTATGGAGACCACTCAGTCCAACTCAGAGTAGGTCTACTCAGATCAGCTTGCTTAGGAACTTTTCCAGTCCAGTCTTAAATACCTCCAAGGACTGGAAATCCCACAACTTCTCTGGGCAACTTGTTCTGTATGACCACCCTCATGGTAAAAATATTTTGGTTTATATCTAACTGGAATTTTCCGTGTTCCAACTTGAGACATTAGAGGTCACATACGTGCTTGCTCTATTTGTTTATGAGTGTACACTCTCTGCCCCCACAGCCTCCTAAAGCACAACCTCCCCAAGCCCACTACCAGTGGTGCAAGAAAGGTCCTGGCTCAAAGGCTAATCCTGGTGGTCTAGGACAAGAACAGCCTTCGGGTGGTGGTGGCAGGGAGATGGGCAACAGATATTCTGTCTTCATACACATTCATGCTATGTTAAGACTCATTTTCCCATAATAACGTATTTTTCCAGGTCAGGGCTCCAGGTCTAACAGTTCTACAAGCATTTGATTTGCCTGGAGAATATTGTAAAGCTTATTAATTTCACTAGAGACTGCTTTGCATAAATTTGTTCAACCAGCACTACAATAGCTCTTTCTGGCCAAGACTGAATGAGTTACACATCTAGTATTATATATCTCACACATATTATATATGTATTATCTACATGCATATAAACGCACACATACATTCATCACCGTGATACATCCTTTTGTGTCAGGTATGTGAATTATTTTGTTTATAAGAAACAGAGTTCCTTCCCCGTGCCAGGACTGAGAAGACCTGCGTTCCTTTCCTGGCTCTCCCTGGGATCCCATGTGATCTGGCCAAGTCATTTCATGTCTCTACCTCTCATTTGGAAAGCAGGAGCAGCCCTTCTGTGGCAGCAGCAGCACAGTTTGCTTTCATCGGGGCTGCAAAGCGCCCTGAGATGCCAAGCGGGAAGCTCGGGGATGTGTCACTGCTGGCAGAACAATGGCAGTTCTGACATTCATAATGCCATGGTGATGTGAATATCCAACATAGCAGGGCTTTGTTAGAGATCCTGATTAATCAGTGATTAATATCACTGTCATTTCCTGTAAGCTTAGAATAACCTGTGCTCTGTTCTTATCTAAAGAAAAGGGAAAGAGAGAGGGGAAAAAAATCATGCTTGAACATACTGATACACGCACTTCCATCATATCTATAAACAAAGACAGGAGGCTCGTTTATGAAAAAACAGCAGTTCCCAAACTGGCCTTATTCCTGTGACATTTACGCTGCTCAGGTTCATGTACTTCACACTCAGCTCCAGTAACCCTCCCTGTTTCTCAAGTGGTGCTGGTGTAAAGTGTTAAACCCACTGAGCTTGGGGATGATAACTACACGCTGCAGCTATTTTCATCTTTCTCTTGTGAACGCGCTGTGCCCCTCAGCCAATCCAGCCTGGCAAAAATCTCCTCTGGGCCACAGAGTGCGTGGGAAATCTCTGTTATGCCTTGTCGCAGTATCTGTCACTGATTAAGTTGTTTCAACAAGAACACCTTTTGGAAGGATACACAGTTTTTAGAGGAAAATAAAGTTATTAAACATGATGTTTGGAATGTTTCTATTTCACTGGAACATCTGAAGCTAGCTTTACCATCAAAGCTAACGCATCACATAATTACTCCCAAGCTGCTGGCCATGGTACACCTCCAGCACCTCTTTTGCCCACATTGCATGGCCCAGACAGAAGAATTTTGCCCTCAAATTCTTGCTATGCACACATATAACACATATTTTCTTACTTAACAAAGCTTAGTTGTATAGCATTGCTCTGCAATAAATTTGATCTCTAGGATTTAACTACAAAGGCCTATTTAGAAACTTTATAAATGCAGCATATACCCCAAAGGACAAATTCTACACTTTCACTAAGTCAAAACATAGAAACTGTTTAATCATTACAAACTATGGGCAAGGGTGCTAGCAACATTTCTTCAAAAGAAGTCCAGATTTGACAAATAGACACATCCACTTCAATCAAGGAGCTAAGAAAAGAATCCAGCTCAGAATCCACAATAATCAAATGCAAGAAAAAGCCAGGGGCAAATTTCATTCATACCTAAGGTCTGTAAATTAAGTTGCATATGAAGATGTGTGTTTCTAAGAGGATACTTAAGCAAAGATAAGCAGTTAAGTACTCACAGCTTTGCTTGTGTCAATGTTATCAGTAGACATTCTTTTTCCATAACACTTTGAGTGATTTTTTAATGTATAGATAATACATTCCTCAAATGTAGCCTATATACCAGCACTGTGAATGGCTATACCACTAACAATGAAATTTTGTGTGCTTAAATAAAAAGATTACCCCATGCTGGATTCTATTTTCTGATTTTGTTTGATGAAGCCTCTTTAAACACACTAAACTGAGTATTTCAGCCATGGCTTTCTCCACCACTGCTGCACTAGACTGCCCTGCCTGCTGAGAGAGGTGACAGCTCTGTTTTGGTAGCAGGGAGGCAAGTTTCCTGCCAGAACACTTGCAGTTCTTAAAAAGGGCAGGGATGGGTGCTACAAGGAAGAAACTATCAGTTTTAAACAGATGCAAATGTTGTGTCCGTGCTAAAACAGCCAGATCTTTCCGGGTTCTCCAGGCCAGGGAGATCCTTGGGGAGGGAAATTCTCATGCCCTGGTTGCTCATGGTTTTCTTCACGAGGCCTCTCTGTCAGCAATGGCCAAAGTTAAACTCTGTTTTCACTCCCAGTCCACTCTTTTCCCATCTTCCTCCTTGGCAAAGTCTACATCTCCCCGGTCCTTAGAGCTCTACTACAATGTTTCCTTCTGCTTTTCACTTAAGATCCCAACTCTGCTGCCCTCTCTTCTGTAAATTCATCCTTCAAACTCCTCCCTGCTCCAGGTTTCCCCAAACCAGAGTAATTTCCCCCGGCTAATGTGAAAAAACACTGCCAGAGCCACCTCCTCCCTGGCGCCCTTCTGGCCACCTCGTTTCGAAGGGTGACAGTGGGTGAGTTGGGCAGGGAGGAGAGAGGCAGGGGGGAGGACAGGAACATCGCTCGTGGGATTTGATGGCAGCAGGATGGGGCGTGCTGAGCTGTGAGGGGCTGCCCGCACTGCTGCCAGGGAGTGGGGAACGGCACATTTCTGGGCTCTGGATACGACACCAGACATGTCAGCCTGCTGCTGGATCTGGGCACACAGCTCCTAACAGAGACGTGGTCTGACACTCCTCTTCTTTAGCAGGGGGCCGCTGTCCCGAGTATTAAATCTCACTTGCGAGTGATTCAAGCGTATTGCTCCTCTTCCCCCGGCTCAGCTGTGTCTCCTACCTGCATCCAAGCGCTAGTTCGTATTGCCAGCTCTTTGATGCTAGCTGAATGGCTCTTGCAGACAGGGGCTAAACAAATATGTATAACATGCTCAAATAATCTCAGGTATTGTTGTGACAAAACCTACAGCAGATTTTTTTTTTTAATTTAATAATATTGCTTCTGTCATATTAAAATTGAACCAAGAACTGCACCAAGCCCTAGATGCATATGTAAAGGAACATTTCCTGGTCCAAGGAATTCAGAGACAAAGTATTGAAGAAAGGAAACACAAGCTGTAATGATAGAAATTGAGGACTGGGAGAAACGCACTTATCAGGGTCACGCAGGAAGTTTGTGGCAGAGTAAGGTACCAACTGCAGAATGCGTAGGCACCAGCCTGGGCCTCTACCAAGCAACTATCCAGCTTTCTTAAATATCCATGGAATAAAGAAAGGCTTGTGCAATGATCCACAAATAAGGCAGAACAAATGGAAAGTCGTTACCCTATGGTAGCGTGTCAGACTGCAGAAACTGAATTTGGGGGGTTATTACCTCAGAGTAGAAATTTGTAGATATTGCCAAATACTAATTTTAAAATTGTCTGTTTTACGGTGCTTAGAAAAAGTAAGAAATCTTATTCTCAGCCTGAAGCAATGCAGCAAATTCAGTCCAATGGAGTTAAACTGGCAATGTTTGCAATCCAGGATTTATATGGCAGTGCTTTATCAGATTTCCAGAGACATATAATGCCTCTTTCTGCTGCCAATAAAACCAGATGCAGAAGTATCTTTGTGTGTTTATTTAGCACAAGGCTGTTAATGCCTGGGAGTAGCATACACTGGGGTGTGGCTTCCATGTCTTGCACACAGAAATCAGTGCTCAGAGGCCAGAATTAAAACAGACCAAAGCAGAAATGCAACAGACTGACCTTGGAGCCAGCAGGGTGGGAAAAAAGCTTATGAAAACCTAGACACAGCACCAGGGTCAGGGCTAATTTTTACCCCTTGGAATTCAGAGGTGCTTGATATAAAGCATTAATGTAAGCAAGTTATCTGCTTCCCATTTCCTTAAGGAAACATATTTTCAGGCTGCAGGCAGTCCTTTTCATCTCAGCTTTGCAGGTGAGAAAGAAAATCCTGGGTTGGCTCTTTTAGTGAAGAACTTTTTGCGTAACTACATTAAGACAAAACAAGATGCCTTTATAGATTAAAGAAAGGATTTCAGCTAAGCAGGAGATTGAACAAACCTCTAAACTCAGTCCCTGCCTCAGGTGCTAATCCTGATTTTCTGACAGGTTGGAGGTGCAGTCTTCTCCACTGGATCTTCACGGCTCAGCTCGTGTCAGCGCAGCACTGGCTGTAAGCCTGTCCAGTGCCCGCAGGGTTAACCTTGGGCAAGGAGGGGTGTTGCTCCAAGGTGCCCTTGGTGGAAAACGGTGGTCTCAGTGGTGTTACCACCTCTCCCACCCTCGCAAAGCTGTTCATCAACAAAAGGCTATGCACCCTGAATTGTCCCATGACACACAACCCCGGGAGCACAGAGGACCAAAACACCCACAACAGAAGGGTTGTTGCATTAGCCCATTTAACCACTTTGCATTTTGCTCTGCTCTAGTGTTAGGAAGGCAACCACATGCCCAGCTAAGTCTTTGGCTAGGAGAAACAGTGTGATTGTCCATGAGCACAACAGAAAAGCAGTTCCAGCCTTGCTGAGGACTGAAACTGGGGTTAAAGCCAGGGTAAAACATTGCAAAGGTGAAAGTAAGAGGGCCTATTGCAGAGCAGGGTGAAGGCAGAAGAGCAGCTGGCCTACCAAGGACAGTTCTGGAAAAAACTGGAAGGACAGAAGTTTCTTTGCACAGAAAATGACCATGTCCTATGAAGTCATCATCCTTACTAAACCTAAAGTCATGTTTAAAGTGAAAAAAGAAACTCTCTGCCTCTGAAGAAGCAGCAGTAACCTCTGATAAGTGGGAAGGGAGGGAGGAGTGTGTTAATTTCTCATGGCTCCTTGGCAAGCTCCAGCAGTGTTTGATTAACTGGGAGCAAGATTTATGTGCTATAGAGTGCTCTGGGGAGGTTGCTGATGCCAAAGCTCTGCACCTGGGTTTTGAAAGCATCTCTAAAGTGATGAGAATATACAGATATTTCTCTAGGAAAAGAACCCCCCCCAAAACCAAAAATGACTACTGCTTTTTGGCAGGAGAACGGGAGAGTGAAATTTCACCTAGGAGGGAGATTTGCAAAGATACCAACAACCACTAAATGTCCCACTCCCACAGAAAATGGATGTTAGCTAGCATTTCATGGCCATGTACCCCTGTGAGAGGTGACCCTTTACCCCTGATTAATTTGGATTCTTCCATACAAGGAAGATTAAAGAAATATCCCACTAAATCATTTCAGGACTGTTATTGTTTTGTTTTTTGTTTGTTTGTTTGTTTGTTTTTGTTTGTTTTAATCTTAAATTATTCTGCTCAGTATAATCCCATGGAAACTTGCTTCACAAGACAAAGGAGCTCAGCGTCTCTTAATGGTTAGTGGAGTCACATTCTTGTGCGACATCTGCCTCTAATATGATTACTTGAAAATGAGCACACCAGTGGGACTAGAAATGTAACCAGGAATGTTATCAGCCTCTCAACAGACTTGGAAATTAATTTTCATCACATATTGTTTGAAATTGTATTGTGCTGAGCATTGAAATTGGCCTGTGTTACAATTACGCTGCACTGATGATGTTCTCAACCCCTTCTAGAAGCCATCAACAGTCTTCAATATCTGGGCGTTGTGCAGCCTTTGTCTGGAAATCACATCCAGTCTGCACAACTTTTGCAGGCTCTAACCAAGAGGAAGCTTTTCAAGAGGACACGTTAGCACCAATTCCTACTGACAGTGGTTTCTTTCAGAAATGTGCTGCTATCTCCCACCAATTAATGCTGCGTTTGGTCAGAGTTCTCATTCAGTATGATTCCTGTTTCACGGCTGAGCGCCATGGCCTGGGCTCAGCTCTGTGTTCTGCAAGAGCTATGGTGACTTCAGACCACAGATAAACGGGATGGAAAAGGAGAAGAGGTGTCTGTACCTCAACAAATGGGAGAGCAACTGCAGAATGAAAACAGTTTTGATGAGGGGAAGCTGAGACAAACTGGATACCCTGGCTCATCTTGTCTTTGCCACCTCTAAGACAAGACTTGAACAGCTTCTGGGGGCTAGTGGTCTTGCACAGAAAAAGGGAAATGGGATGATGATTCTTTTAATAGAAAAGATGCAGAATGTGCTCTTCTCTGCGCATGACTGCGTCTGTCTCCTGTGGATGCTGAGGAGGGTCAGCTACATCATTGCCCTGCTCTTCCTTGCAGAGGAACTGCGACTGACAGCAAAGACCAGAAAGTGTCAGAAAGCTTCTGAAGGTCCACGGGGTTTCTCTGCCCTCCCAGTCAACTCTCTGCCCCCATGCATCCATGCTAGTGTTCAGTGGTGTGACCTTATGACTGGATGGGGCACAGCCACCTGCTAGCAGGGAGGGCAGAGCTCATAGCATAGTCCCCATGTGCTCTGGAGTGAGGATGGCACCCACGGAAGTGACAGCTGAGTGGCAGAGTACTGGGAGAGGAAGAGAGTTTGGGGTGTGAGAAGATGCCTTGGAAGGAGTTAAGGGTGTTTCTGGTGGAAAAACAAAATTTCTTTTTCAGAATCTTTTGGAGTCTCACTTCTGACCCACACTCAGGGCCCTGCAATGCCTGAGGCAGACCCTGCAACATGACAACAAATTCTGAACTGCAGCTAGCAAGGTGTTTGTCTTCTAGCCATTTTGTGGTAAGGTGCTGCCTTTGCTATTGATTCCCCGGGCAGAGACAGACTTTCCCTCTGAGCGGTGTCCTCTGCACTTGCCACCGCTGTTTTCATGCCAAGCCTTTCAACTGCACAAGGTACAAGCACAAAGTGTGCATTCAGTCTTTGAAACAAAAACAGTATCTCAGGGGCTCCATACGAACTAGACCACTAGACCCCTGCTGTGAAACAGGAGATCCCTGAAGGAACACAAGGAAATAAGCACTATTGTGTCCAACGTTGTAAGAAGTCAAGAGCCATTTAGCTAACTCCCACTTCACCCCTCCAATTACTCAGCCTGGTTCAAATCTAGAGAGGACTTGAGGAAAAGAGAAGCTAAGATTCTGCATGCGAGCTGAAGAGACCCTCAATTCAAACCAAGTGGTATTTGGCTCTGACAAAGTCAGCATGGTGATATGGTCTGCGAACCCCTGCAGTGCTTGTCTTGTTTCTGGGTGTCCAGGCTCCCTGGGACTCGATGTTCATGTGAACAATGAGTATACAAATTCTTCAAATGCCAGGCACTTCCTGGCACTTACGTGTACTGGATGACTTGTACTCGCTGCTCCCTGCGCAGAGCTCACTGCTTGATGATGCTTATGCCTTTGGTAATGTTGGCAGCCACCTCCAGACTCTTATCTGAAGGCTTCATGGTCACCTTGTTTGTCATCTGCAAGCTTTCACCAGAGAGGTGGATCACCAACATTCACAGGCAGGATGGAGGAGAAAGGCAAAGTAGGTTTACCTTCAATAGCTGCAGACCTGTGCAAGTTCTTCTCATAGGGTCAAAGTTAAACTGATAGCAGTATCATAAGTGCTGGTAGACCCCATGGAAATAATTGTGGTGATGCTAGCACAGACACTTCTGTTTTATTATTATTTTTTTCTTTCCAAAGGGGTTCTCCAGCAAAGAGCTTTCTCAGCGGTCTTCAGAGGCATCAACTGTCCTCTTTTGGAGGCTGAAGAAAGGCTGATTTTTGAATCTGTTTTGGTGCTGTAGGTAAACCTCAGGACCATTCGGACAGATAAGTGGTTCATCTCATTTTGAATGCAAAATATGTAAATGTACATGCAGAAGGACTTTTCCACATTTGTAACTAATCAGCTGCTAAGTGGGAGTGATCCAATCCAACACTGTCCCATAACCATAAAATGTGAAGGGTTAAATGTGCTTTATGAGGAGATGGCTGATCTGGAGAAGAGATGTTTCTGGTGGTGAGCTGGTAGAGCCAAAGAGTTTGCCAGTAATCCAGTCTGGGCCTGCGATACTCCTCTTCTGTCAGCATGCTAGCCATAAAATTGTATCTGCGTCCGTACACATACTTACAGATATATATGCAAATTAATCTGCTAATTGGCCTGTAAATGGGATGTTGGATTTATATAAAGATGAGACATAGTGCTACTGAGGAGTGCAGGGATTTTATCCGGAAGCTTATTTGTAAAATGCTGACATTTAAATTAAATGCAGTTCTTGTTTTTTTGCAAGGTGGATCCTCAGCTGGGGGCAGATTGTAGTGGCACTGCTGATTCCAATGGAGCTCCCACAGCACTGACCAGCTGAGTATCCAATCCATGCAGAACAATATGAACATCACTTCCTCTCTGTTTTCTTGTTTCTGTGTGAACACTGGTGTGATTCCTCTCTCTGATGAAGTGGCAAAGCCATCTTCCTGGATACCAGCTGGCATGGTGTAAGTAAGGCTGTACTGTGTACTCCCTTGATGGTAATTTATGAAACTTTCACAGGAGTGGGTTTAAGCTTTGCTGCAGACCTTGATTTCTTGAAACTCAAATCAGATCTCTATGCATGCAGAGTAGGGAGGCTATAAATAATTCCTGTAGTGTTTTATAAACTATTCTAAGTAGCAAATATCATCTGTTAACTTTATTGGAACTGGTACATGCAGCTAAGAGAAACAAATGAACTGCTGCTGAATTAATTTGCAGCTCATCCAGAAACTTTTTTGCACTTTGTCTGGAAAGCTTCCAGGCAATGGAGCATCTGGCATGCAAAAAGTGGGTGGCTTCCTAGGAAAGGGGGTTGGTCTTTTCTTTTTTTTTTTCCCTCCATAATTTGTTTACAAAAATAACCACCTATGGTCAGATTGAGCTCTGCCAACCCGCCTGGAATAACCCATTTTAAAGGTAACATGTTGAGTCAGACTGGTCTTTGTCTATCACTGGTGGAGCAAGCGAGGAGTCTCCAAAGAGAAGCAGGGCTTTCTTTTCAATACCCCCCTTAGGGTGTGATACCCTCCTGGAGGAGTCCACCTCTCTCCCCTTTGCTACAGTCGGGACCCAAGCAACTCCCTTATCTAAGCACTTAAGTTTTCCGTGGTCCCTGGGAGAGCAGGAAGATTGCATGGCATTTTGTGGGGGGGTTGCCAGTGGCTGAAGGCCAAGTTGGACTCAGTGCATCCCTCTCCCATGGGCTAGCAGGCAGACCTGTGCCAGAATACAAGCAGCCTGTGTTTGGGGGAGAGCTTTATAAATAAACCTCCCTCTTTTCTAAGAACCTGCCCAATTTTTTATGCCAGCTGCTCCACTGTGTCTGGGGTCATTTCTGAGATAAATGGGCAGAATTTCCCTGGTGACAGCAAGAAGCTAGGCAGAGCGTGTGAAGGCATCGGAGAGAAACAAGAAAAGGATTTTCTAAAACACTCCTTCCCAAAAGCACTTCTTCCAAAAATGCAGCTACAAAATCTGTTCCTTCATCTCTTCTATATGAGTTTGTTTACTTCTGCTGGTCCAGGCCAGGCCCCCCATTGCACACACTGCAAGACGTGGCCCTGAGCCCTTCTGCTTCCATGGCCCTGAGCGGACGCTTGTTCCAGTGGTAATAATACTGCTAATAAGGATAATGACTGCAGCGCTGTAAGAGTATATCTGATGTTTCCACAGGTGATGTAACTTCTCTTGATATGGAGATACCGCTCAAAACCCTTCAGCTATATTTTTTATTACACTTCATTTTCTTTTATCTTTTTTTTTTTTAATACAGTTCTGATTCTAGTATAAAACAGCTGACACATACAGACAAGTTTGTACAAGCAATTAAAATTTTGGGTGCAGAGACCAGTGTCCTAAAAATTACATTTCTTTTGAGGTGGGGAGGAAACACAACGAGAAAGAAACTGTTCTAACTTTTCAAACAACAACAAGTTTGAAGTCATTTCCTAGAAGAGAAAACAATTAAAAGCCAAATCATTGCAGTAAGTACAATATAAATCCTTCATCAGCAATTAAAAAAAAAAAATCAAACAAAATATCTAGAAAACCCTGGGAGGTTAAACAGAGCTGTGTTGGGATAAAGATGACACGTGAAGGAAGAAGGTGTACTTCCCATGCGTCATCTTCTCATGGTGCCAAGGTGCACCGCAGCGCTGCTGCTGAGGCTGCTCAGAAACGTGCTAGGCTAAACTGCGATCTCAGCTGCAGTGGCACAGAGTTGGAGCAGCTCCGCTAACTTCAGCCAGAGATGCTCCTCCAAATTTTCTCATGCATGGGGATGGTGAAAGTTTGGTCTGCTATTTCTGGAGCATGTCTGTCCCCTTCCTTGCAGGTGTGTGCTGCACTGCTGTAAAAAAATCACCTGCTGCCTTTGGAGAAGCAAGGGAAAAACTGCACATGTGGATAATGAGCAAGGTTTTTATAACTGAGGTTCTTAAAACATCACTTTTTGTGACTGCATGAATTTGAAGCTTAGTCAGGCTACTATATCTGAAATGTTTCTTCTTAGATCTTTTGCTTTCAAAAAGTAAAACAAAGCAAAATCCTTCTTTCAGCTACAGAAAGAGGCATGCTCGTGAGGAGCTGCTGGAGGTGTAGCAGAGAGCAGGATCCCTTCCCACTTGAACCCAGGGCCGATGCTGAAGTGGTGGCTCTGGCACTAATGGGGTGACTCCATGCTGTCCTGGGACGTAGCCAGCCTGCCCAAGACATCCACCAAGAAATCCCCTGAGGGAAAGGCTGCCCTGGGGTGCGTTCCCCGAGGCCTCCTCATTGATGTGCCAGGCCCCCGGCTGATCGCACTCTCTGCTTGGCACCATGGCTGGTGCCTGCAGGAAGCGCTCCAGACGGCGTGGGCAGGCCGGGAGGGCAGGCATGGCCCCCACAGATGGGGCCAGGGAGGCGGGCCAGGCCTGGGCGCGCTGCCTCCCCGCCAGGCAGGGCCTCACCGGGCATCCCACCATGCTGCAGCAAAGCAAGCCCACGTTCGACACCCACGTCCCTTTGGAGGGGGACGTTTAGCAGCTTTGCAATGCGCTGTGCCAGTTCGCAAGACCCAGTTTTTCACCCATTCTTCCACCATCAGGAATCAGGCTCAGGGATCCTGGTGGAGCTGGCGGTGCCCCTCCCCGGCACCCGGAGAGCCCGTCCCTGCCAGAGCCAAGAGCGAATACCAGAAGTATGAATCCTGCCCTAACAGCTCCGCGTTTGCAGAGCTTAATTAAAATGATAAAACAGCTGCAAGGCCGGGCAGGCCCACTGGCACGCGGCTGGCGGCAGCGACAGGGCGACGGGCTCGGCTGGCTTCTCAGCGCCGAGGGGGGGTCCTGCGTGTGGCAGAGCGGGGTTCGCCCGGCGCACAGGTCCCAAATGCGCCCGGAGCTTGGCTGAGCAACTGCGGCGGGTTTCTCCCCATATCTGTAAATGCGTCTTTGCTGAGACAGCCTGACACCTCCTCAGGAGATCCGCAGGGATCTGCACCAAGGAGCACAGCTGACGTTTTTCTCTTCACCCAAGGGATGGCCAACTGTTGACATTGCAGGTTCAGGCCTTTGTTGTGGAGGCATTTGGGAGAGTTGCCTTTTTGGGAAAATATGGAGTGGTAAGGTCCCTCCCTGCCCAGCCCTCAGGGAGAGGGGATGTTAATCAATACAAGCTGAGGGATTTTGAAGAGCAAAATTCAAGCCTTTTACTCCTGCATTGTTTTCCCTCCACCTCACAACAGATAGACTTCTCCAGCCAGCTTGCACCCCTCTGGCCTCTGCTGACTGTCGTCGATCCAACTCTCACCACTGCAGTCACTGCTTGACTCCATCCCTGGAGGGATTCAACCTATCTCCCCTTAGTTTAGAAAAGCTTCAAGATTCACCTCTTCCTTTGAACTGAACCCACCTGCTGACCACACAGAGGTCCTACCCTGACACACTGTGCCTCCCATCCCTAGGAGAGACTCCTTTCCTACCCATGGACTCCCCAGCCAGGCACAGTTCCTCTGGAGTTTGATGACTCTCCTAAATTCCCAGCTGGCTGCATGCACAAACACGTGTATCCACATCAAAATAGTCCCAAGGACGAGAAACCTTTCACAGATCTGGTTCCACATCATCACCAGGCCAACATGCTCCTCTCCCACCTTTCCCATGAAAGCTCCCCTCCCCTCTCCCCATCCACAATCTTTTGTGGGTTTAGAAGATTAGGAGTCAAGGCAGTAGGAAGCACGTTCACATGGCCAGAACAGCTGCATGAGCCCTTAGTGCCTCCTCTCCTTGCTGCCTGTCCATAGGAATAAATGTTCTTAAAATGCAGATGGCTTCCAAAAGGCTTGAATTCTTACTCATTTAATATCTGGATCCTTTGCTGTTCCTAAAACTTGGCTATCTTTCCAACATCTAGCCAGTCATTTTAATGTCACAGGGACCACTAAAGCCTAAGATAAATTTTTTTATTTTCTGGAGCTCACTGGCTCTTACAGTGCCCTCAGATATTCTCAGTGCTCTTCTTCCTCAGGAGCATAGCTGAGCTGTTCAAGGACAAATATTTCAATTGCAGACAAAACAGAGAGCTCTTGGAGGCAGGTGTTAAATTCTGGTTTATAGCTCTAGTGTTTCCAGTGCCTTTTTCAAGGTTTCTAGATGGCAGATGTAATCCGCTTCACTTCCCTTTCTGTCCATAGGTCTCACGGTGCCCTGTGAGCCTGTGGCATGGTTGCCTCCTGGTAAAATGCGAAACATCAGAACAGCACCTCCACAAACCTGAGAATGGGAACAGAGACACAACAGACATGCAGAGCACCCCAAGTTCACAGGTCGGCATGGGTGTGCACCCCAAAAACAGCCACTGACTGAACTAAGAAGAGCATTGCAAAGCTGGGGAGAGCAGCCAGGGGCTGCTTCAACCCCTCTGCCATTAGAAGACATCCCTGTGGCACTGGCCTCCTCTCTGCCACAGATGAGGGGAAAGACTGTGAATGTATCACTTGTTCCTATGGGACAGCTCTGGCCTATGAGCGACAGATCAGGGTACCCACGGCCTGAGCATCCCAACATGCACTGTGCAATGAGAAACACCCTCCCATCACCTGGAGTTATCTCTGTTGATGCTGCACTTCAGGCTGACTTTTGATGCCCAGTTGTCATCTAGCTTTCAAATTCATCATGCCAACACAACAGGATCTACCTAAAGCACTGCTGCAATGAATCTCCCATTGTGTGCAGGTAAGTTACCATTTCTCGGCAGCAGAAGAGAGGAAATAAAAATGGGATCAAAGACAACCAACCAGTTTTCATGGAGCAGAGAACTCTAAGAATTATTGCCTCTGAAATAACTATTCCAGTAAATAGGCACCAAGTACAAGCCCCTATCATTTGTCAGTGATGTTCTGTACTGCCTTGTTTTTCACTTAACTTCTTCCATGGCCAGGTATAATAGAGCATCAGAACTGAGTGGCCAAAGTATCAGACAGGGAATGGGGCATCAGGAGAGTCAGTCCCAGTTATAATGCTATGACCCTGGGCAAACCACTTCTCTGCCCCTTTGTTTATCCCTCCACACACTTCGTCTGTCTTGTCTGACTAGATTCTGTGTGCTTTGGGACAGACCATCTCTCAAAATGTGTTTGCAGTAATTTCCCTTGGAGGGCACTGGAGAACATAATAAGTGCTTAGTATCCCATAAAAATATTTAGTAAATAACAGGCAATTGTGAGTCACTGCCCTGTAACTCCATGTCTGGTTCTTGGTAAGTATTTTTATACACAGCTAAGAGATGCAAGTACCTACACCCCATCTTCAAAAGAAGGAACCTAAGGGTCTTGACTCATGTGGAATTAAAAACGCAATGGCTGAGGCAGGCAGATGTCCTGTTCAGCCTCCTCTGCAGCAGAGGTGCCTCGGCAGGATGGGGAACGTGAAGAGGACAGCCGGGAGTAGTAACTGGCTTCAGCTGTCCCATTGTATAGTGGCAGTCACAAGTCCCTTAGCTCGCATTATCTCAAGCCTTTGAGTACCTTCTGAAAACATAGCTTCATTTCTTGGCACTGAAGAATTTAGTGGTCTCTTGGCATTAAAATGTATTTATGTTGTTGTGTTTGTTTTGCCTTTGTTCTTCACTGGTCTCTGAGCAGGACTTTGTCTTCTTTACAGTCTTGTTTCATGATTTAAAAAGGTTTGCTGAAGAACAGCTATGAATCAGCTTTGGTTTGCAGTGCACTTGAAAAGCACCCAGGATGGGGAAATCTTTGTCTGTTAACGCCCCGTAAGGGATGTGCCCCATTACACTTTTCTTTTTCCACCTGTTGCTCAACTTTTTTTTTTTCATTCATTCAACTACCTGCAGCTTTCTCTTCAGGTTTTTTTACAGGATCGTCTGGCTCTGCAATACTACAAAGGAGTTTTGGCTGGTAAAATGACACCAGGTTTGGTGCTCCTGCCCCAAGCAGAGGAGAGCTCATATTGCCGAGGATGTCACCCCTGACCTCCCGGCCCTTCCACCGCTGCACTCCTTTGGCTGCTGATTGACCCTTTTGCTAGCCCAGTGAAAATTCTTGTTCAATCCTGACAAATGAACATCACAAAGAGTTAGATGACATTGGAGGGGGCGGCGGGGGGGGGGTTGGAAAGATTGTGCACGTACAACTCAGCTGTGAGTTTGATGTGCACAAGTGTTGTTTCCATACCCAATAATGTCAGCCGGTCTCTTTTCCATTGGCTGGTTTGGCAGTGGAAGTAAAATTGCTGTCAGGTGAGAAGGCAAGAGGTGATGTAAAGAAGTGACTTTGGCTTGCTTTGGTGAACAAAAGATCTGATGAGATAACCACGGTGGCCAGATCAGCCAGATTTCTAACCACGTTCAGGGGATCCTTTGAGGAGATGAGATGAGGTGCCAGTGTATTCTTTTGCTCATCGAAGACTCTTCATGTAGTCCCACAGAAGGGGGCAATTTTAAGTATTTCCCTGCAATACTTTTGCCTAAGCAGTTAAACCAGCCCTCAGCTTTCTGTGCCCTCCACTAGGGGCTGCGCTGAAACGAGGACGTCCACGCAGCTGTGCCTTGGGAGGGGAGAAGTCACTCCTGCTTCTTAGAAATGCGCAGAAACATACGATGCAGTGAAAGAGCAGGCAATATTCAGAAGGCAGCCGGGTCTGGGGGAAAGTAAGCACTTCCCAGATCAGACCCGTACTTTGCCCTCCAAATATCCATGCCATCAGGGCTTTCAGCCAGGCCAGCCTGTAAAGGAAAATTTAAAAGGGAGAGAAAGACTCGTGTTAGTTGGTACCATCACAACCTGATTGACAGGGCTCTGCTTTGCTGTCACCCCTCCCTGCAAAAATCCTTTGCAGACAAAACCAGAGCTGCAGGGCCACTGGGTACATTTTATTCTGGCAGAAATGACCAGGGTGTTCATCCTGGGTCCCAGTGCATTCCTGCTCCCACTTGTCCTTAAAAGGCATCACCCACCTGGCCCGATCACAAACTTGAACTGAACAGCCTCACGCTCACCCTTGCATAGCAACTGCTGGGTAGTGACAGATTTTAAGGGAATTGGTGGTTATCTGATACATAGTTGAGCAGCCATGTTCAAGGCTATAATTGATCCTTGCTCTTTCTTTTCTTTGCCACAAGCCCACCTGCTGACTGCAGCTCTTTCCATCAGGTTGTCCACTAGAAAAAAAAAAAAAAAAAAAGAGGATTAATCTGGCAGTGAAGTTCAAATTACATAGGAGTTATTTGACAGAGTAATATCTGTGTGCTGAGCTAAAGAACCAACCTGGGAGTAAAAATCACACAGGGCTGCTTTCTTCATGTTTAAAGACTAGAGGCCAGACTCAGCTGGCGACACAGTGTAACAGATGACAGAGGGCAGATCTGTATTTTTTATGTTCTTTTTCAAGGGGTTCTGTCATGCTGTGACATGTGCTCCGGGATAATACCACTTTACCTTAAACTGCTCCCTTTGGGTGAATTAAAGGGCTAACAACTTGCATGTTATTCCAGCTGTAGGCAAATAGTGTTGCACAGTGCTTGGTATTTGAAAAGTAAAATCACATTGGTGCAAATAAATGACACTGGAATCACTGATGTTGCAGCTTGAGAAGTATGTAAGGGTGAAAGCATACATCATTTATGAGCAGTTCGATATGGTGGTAAAGACCTGAAAGAGAATCATTGGCCGTGTCCTGCAGCTATGCTTGGTAATGTTGCTTAAATTATTCTTTCTACACAGATAAATCATTGCTTTCCTTTCTTCATTTTCTGTTTTTATGACCTTAGCATATGTTCATATTTTGCAGTTTTATAGTAGCCCTTGTGTGTTTGTGAACATCAATGAATTTAGCACAAGGGCACTTTGAGACAGAAACCAGCTTAGACGTGAGGAAACCATCTTGATTTACCAGCTTAGAGGTGAGGAAAAAACCTGGAGTTGGCGGTGGGGAGGGAAAAGGTGGTTAGAGGCAGCTGAGAATACCAAGAAAATCCTGGAGGATCCAACCCAGCATGCGAACCTCAGCTCTGGTGTCAGCACCAAGGGAAACCCTTTGCAGGAGAAAGGATCATGAAAGCATGGCCTGGGAGTTGTAATTACTGTTTTATTGCCTGTTCTGGCAAACTGATGTCATGGCAACACAACCAAGGGAAAATCCCCATTGGCAGACTTTGGTTTGGGTCACAGTCTGAGGTTTGGTTGTCACACTGCCACTCCCCGCCTCAGTTTCCCATCTGCAGAACTTCAGTAATGGAGTTCCTCACTTCACAGGCTAGGTCTGAGCATCTCAGTTAACGCTCACAAGGGCCAACGAGCCTGCAATAATTGTGTCCCAGGTGTGTCACGAGGCTAGTGCTTCTAGAGAAAAAAAATGCTTCCTTTCCATGGCCTTTCTGACAAAATAACTGATGAAAGATGTGTTTGTTGGGCAGGAGTTTGCAAATGTTAAGCTGGACCTCAGTCATGATTATACAGGACACTGGTGCAGCCCATAGCACAGCAGCTCACAGCCATCAGGAAGTAAATTAAACCCCTGTTTGCAGAAGGGGCTGCACACTCATGTCCCTAGAAGCCAGGGATATACCAATTTTTCCATCCTGGGTAATTTCCCACTGTATAAATTGCCAGTAAAATGAGAAGAAAGAAGGCTGCTCTCACTCCGTGCAATTACACACTAACACCAGGGCTCAGCTGGCAAGCCAATATGTGAAAGGTGGTGTTACGCAGAACACCACTCTGGGGGACTCTTCTCCAGATTTTGAAGATGATTGCAGGTCAGATCTGCTTGGGAGACAGCTGAAAGGTGCTTGGCCTGAAAAACCCTGAAAAACACCCTGGGACTTCAGACCGCCTACAGCCCGCATCTCGCAGCCACCTCAGCAGGGTGCTCTGAGCACAGCCGGGTTTTCAACTCCCTGCAACAGCGTTTGCAAGCGTCTGTGCAAATCCATGTGTGCCCCTGGAAGGGACAGAGCGACTGGACAGGGCGTAGAGAGTGGAGCATCCCTGTGGCATCAAAACGCACACGGCATTAACAGCAATCATTCATTAGCCAGCATTTACGAATTGTTTGCTTTTTTTTTCCCTAACTTTTCCTTGTTCTTCTTCTTCCAACTTGGAACATTCTATGATTCTGTCAATATGTGCATGTGTGGAGAGACAGACATTTAATAGGATGTTGGAAAAAAAGGAATAAAAAATGTCAGGAAGGAATTGCAGCTGGAAGATTACATTTGATCTTTTAATTGAGACAAAGAGGGATAAATGAAGAGATGCTAAGTGATAGTGTGGGGCTGACAGGGAACTGAAGATAGAGTCACTTAAAAAAAATCACTTGGCGAATTATGCAGATATGCTTTTCTTCGAAAAAGGACAACATTGGAACTTTCTTGAAGTTTTGGATAATTTTATGATAAATTTAATACCTGAACTGGCTTGATTTACCATTTTTTGTAGCCAATGCACTGGGCTTCTAGGTAAAATATGTTTCTGATCCATATGTCATGTTCCTCTGCAGTCATTGCAGCCATCTCAGCCTGTGACAGGGTTTCTGCCTTGCTACGGAGCACACCTGCTCCATGGTCTACAACATATTCACCCTTAGTTGAATTTAATTCGGAGGTATTGCTCTAATTTAGAGGTTGTTCTTGCTTCAAACATCCTCTTACATTTCATAAAGTACCCAACTGCAACTTGAGGAGTTTTAGAGAAATAATGTCCAGAATTGTACTAAATCTGATTGGTATTTTCTGCTTAGAATGCGCTTTCTCCCCTAAAATTAGAAGTTCTGGGAAAAGTTTTGAGTATTTCTAAATATAATATTTCTCAAGCCCTCCTTCTCTGGCAGAAAATGGTTTCACTTTTTTTTGTCTTTGAAATCATGGCTTGCTTTTGTTTTTTTTCTTCCTTCTCCCCTTTCAAGTCCAGTAACAAGCTGCTATTTGAAAGCCACAGATGACAGCATTCGTCACCCTCTTTCTTCACTGTCTTAGCATTAGATGTCTAGTGAAAGCTAAGCTCAGTCTTTGCCTCTTCCTAGAGAGCAGGCGATAAATTGCCAGCTGGGTCTCTCTCTATGCCCACTGTAAAAGGAGTGCAGAAGACCGGCTAGAGTAAGTAGATAACTCTCAGATGGCTAAAATTGCATCAGATGATTTGCACCCATAGCGACCAGAGGAGAAATGAGACACAGGCAAACAGAGGATTGTAAGAAAGGTAAAAAGAAAATGCAGCCTCAGCTATCATAAAATTCATGTGACGTTTAGTGACAAGTGAGGAACAAAGGGACTTGGGATGATAAGTAAAAGGGGAAAAATATGGAAGAAAACTATAATTCAAGCATTTTAATAACAATATCAGTATTTTAAATGACTTTTTTTTTCCATACAAAATTCAATATTTCTCATGCATCTATCTTCTTCATGTTGGAGCTCATTTGTGTTTGGTTTTGATATCTGGGTATTATTGCCAAATAAATGCAACCCCTGTATCTAGCTGAACAGTTTCTGTTAACACTAACAGATTCCTCTGCCTTTCTCTTCTTCTCTTTTCCAGCTTCAGCTGTTTTCACCTGCCTTCACACACGCTGTGTGCTGCTTTTCCCAGCCCAGATGGCTGCAGAGAAGACAGTCAGCCACCACAGAGCGGGCACTACAGGACTTCCCCATCAGTCTATGGAAGGGCAATCAGTTTTTCCCTTTCTGGTGTCACTCAGACTGCTGTGTGATGGGAGACTCAAGGGAGGAGAACTGCTAATCCTTGCGTGACCTTGGATAGCTGGCAGATGTGGACAGTGGTTGTACCTGGAGGGAGGGTGCCACGACAGATGGGGATGGAGCAGCCCCAGAAAAAGTTTTCTCTGCAACACACAGCACAAGCAATAGTATCTCAGAGAGGTGTGCATACCACTGCTACCCCATGGTCCATCTGGGCCTCAGACGCTTGGCTGTGTCTCCTTGGTTTTGACTAATCTGTCAGGACAGTCAAGGCATGCTCTGTTGTATCAGTAAGCGTGTCTGATGGAGCCCATCAAGTGAACAAATAGTCTTTCAGGGTAAAGCTCTGTTCTCCAAGGCAACCACTGTGGGTTTTCCACTGCTCCATTAGTTTCCATTGCTGGGTTTCCCTACAGTTGCTGTAGATTATCAGGGAGTTGCATCATTTGAAAGTCTCACGGGACCAAATGTTCAACATGTAGATCTATATTCAAGCCTGGAAGACTAAGTAGATACTAGACTCCTAGGTCCATATGGAAAGCATAAGCAAGACAGACATGATTTAGCGTTGCGCCAACAAAAATGAAGATCAGCATTATGACTTGCCATCCTTCATAAGACAATGAATTTGGAAGCTGAAAGAAAAACAGGGAACTTTGGAAGTCTCTAATAGCTATTACTGGAAGTGGTATAACTGCAGTCAAACAAAAGTGTCCCGGTTCTGATGTTCTAATATATTTTGTAATTTTTTTGGCAGAGATGAGAGAAAGCTGTGAAAATTAGGTTTTATTTTCCATTGTTTGTTTCTATCAGTTCTAATGATATCTGCAGAAGATTGGGCACATTGGGGTACCCTTGAATAAACATACATTGAGATGTGATCCTTCTGCCACACAACCGGCCACCCAAGTGCCCAAGGGAGACTAAAGGTGGGCAGGGATTAAGAAGAAAAGCATCCAGACTGGAGTAAGGCAGTATAAAGAGATGACAATAAAATCCAGGTCTAAATGTACTTTCCCTCTCGCGTACTTGATCAAACTGCCTGTTCCCTTACATTTGTAAGTGCTATATGCCTGACTGCCAGAAGGATCTTTATCTACCTGTTCTTCTCTTTGAAATGGATATAAAACCAAATACCAATGGACCACTGCAAAGGATCTTGTGCCATCTCTGCTGGCTTGGTAGCTTCTTCTGACATGCCAGTGAAAGCATCTCATGACTGATCTGACTCGGTGCTAGCACTCAGTGTTGCCATGACTCTTCATTTTGCAAACGCCTTTCTTCTTTTCCCAAAGTCAAATATGGAAAAGCTGTGACAGCAGCATGAGCAAAAGGATATTGGAAATAATCCTCTTCGTTCAGCCTGCATGCAAGATTTAGTGGTGCAGTAGCATTGCAAGAATGATTTCCATGCATCTGATAACACTGTGACACCCTATAATAAAACGTATACCTTCTGTTTCATTTTATCCATTTAAGCCCTTTGAGCAACCAGCAGTTGTTGAGTTCCCCACTCCTACTATTAATAGTCGGGGCAGACCATGTCTGCCTACTTAGATTTATTACATTTTAACTAATCTTGATTGAAGTCTTCGTATGTATAGGCTCCAGAGCAGTCAGTCACCAGGGTTACACACAACACATACGCATACACACACGCACACATACACACAGAGTTTTTCCTGAAATTAGCTCAGTAGATCTGAAGTAAAAATCACCTAATGTAAAAAAAAAAAAAAAATTGATTCCCCTTTCTCCTTATGAAAACTGGAGAACTAAATAAATTGTCTATGCGGAGATTCCCTTGAATAGGGAAACTTGTACAAACCCACACGTCTTGCCTTTACTGAGCAGCCATGATATAAAAGAGTTCACATGCAGGAAGGCAGAGAATTTCTCCCTTTTACTGGTATATTTTAGCTGAATATTTTTGATAATAGACTTTGTGTTGAGGGACTTGTCAGTGATGTGAAAATCCACTTGGGGCAAATTCATGGTGCAGTTTCTCACTATGGGCTCTCGCAAGTCCCATGTACGCATCGCGCAGGGACAATGTAAGGGGCAATGCTGTCCCCATGGCTGAGAGCAGAGGGCTTGGACCTCTGTCCCTGCTTACTCCCCCAGGACCGCAAAAGAGCTGGGTGCCCTGCTGAAAAGGACTTCTGAAAAGGCACAGAGCACTTTGCTTCAAATGCAACATTGCAATGCCTGTAAGCCAAAATACTTCATTTAATTTTCATGTTGCAGTTTCTAGCACTCCAATAAAAAGTCAGTCATGCTGACTTCCTAAATAATATATGAACTTCAAACATTTCTCTGAGACACGTACAAAACCTAAAAATAAATAAAATAAATTCTGGGAAGGAGGAATGCCATTCTTAAATTCAACCCACCATGAGTGGTTCCAGGAACTGAATTTCCCAGTGAATGGTCTGCCAGCAAATACACCCAAACTGCAGGCAGCCCACTCTGGGGGAGCTGTACAGCCTCAGGAACCCTGCCCTGGGAGAAAAGGCTGTCACCCATTAATAATCCTAAAGCTATGGTTTCTTTCACTTGAAGCTGATTTGCCCTGGATGCCTCCTGCAACTGATGCTGGGGGCAGGTTCGGTGCCGGGAGGGAGCAGAGAGGCAGTGCCCATACCCATGGAGACAACACAAAGCCACTTCTTATTCCCCAGATGAGGGAAAACTCAACTGAGCAGGGCTTCTGGCTGCAGAGCCCCAAGGTTTGCCAGGGAAAAATCCCATGTAGGAGCCTCATGGAGTGCCCAAGTACAGATGGGTCAGCAGCCTGGGCTCCATGGTGAAGCCCTGCTCTCCAGGGTCCACGGTGGGTAGTTAGCAATGTCATTGGCCTTCCACTCTTTGCTGTGCTTGAAGGAAAGGGTTGATAAGGTTGATGGACATGAGTGTTGATGTGCTTTCCACAGATTGCAGGCTTTATCTCCTTGGCGTTGCTCCTGAGTTAGCAAATGCCATTTGCTAGCCCCCTGTTGCAAGAACAGGGGTTTTAAAGATTCACTTCAGAGGTCCTTTGGCTGGGGCTTCTCATGGCCTGCAGCTCCATCAGGGCACTGGGTTTGTCCTAGCTGAGAACACGTGGCAGCCTGGGCAAGACATGATGTGCAACGCAGGCAGGGTACGGCTGCGGTGTGGGATGCACCAGGAGCAAGCACTGTGCAGGAGCTCTGAGGCCTTCAGCACACAGCGAGCTTCCTGACCAGGTATAGATCTCCTCCACCGTGCGTGCAGGGCAGGTCCCGGGTGTCCAGGGTGCGCTGAAGATATTCAGCACATGCTGCACATACAGCTTGAAGGTGGGATTTGGGGATGCTATCAGCTGCACGTCACTGTGTGAGACTGCACATGAGCTGCAGCGCCCTTAGTTCTGGAAACCCTGGGAATAAAGCTGGCTATCTCCAGAACCCTGCATTCGGGGAGGGGCAGAAAGAGACTGGTAAGAAACTTCTTTCTGGCTAGTTCAGCAAAAATCGCAGGGGAATGATAACTACGGAGGGGCAGTCTGAGGCTGGGTGATGGGATCTGGCTCAGCAGGGACATTTCCACCTATTAGAACCCCTCCTACTGTCCGTGCCCAGGACAGAGGTGACAACTCTTGCTTCTTTCCTTTTGAGAACAAAGTAAATGGGAGGTGATGGAGTCAGTGCTAGGCGTGGAAAGGGGATGCGGATACTGGTCAGACACTTGCGTGGATGTTTTAGAGAGCGACTGGGTGATTCAGCGATTTTGGTCAGGAGTGTGATTGGCTTGTGACAGTGGCATACACCACATGCAGCTAAAGGGACATTGCAAATCCACTTGAATCATAAACACATCAGCTGCAAGGGATTTGCATCTAATGTCTTTCTTGGCACAAAAAGGACCCCTCATCCTCAGCAAATAAACTGGCTGTCTCCTGTCTGCTTTTGCTGTAATACGTAATGCAGGAGATCAACAAATCATTGCCACCAAGGAAATCTAAAAAATTCTGTAAGCAATTTCAGAAAAAGATGCTCTGCGAGCCCACATATAGCAGAAGCTGAAACAGGAGATAACAGCACAGGAGAGTGATGTACCCATCCATCACCAACAATGAAATTGGGAAATTTCAGGACTTTTTCTGCCTCACACACCAATTGCAAAACTCCATATCTTATCAGTTCTTCCAAACAGTGTCCAGATTTCCTCTGTCAATCATTTTTAATTTGCAGCCATCACTTTATAGCTGTTAATGACATTTTTCACAAGCTATTGTTACCGTTACCAGTGGTTTGATATGTCTGTATATACACCAGTGAAAAAACAATTGTGAGGCAGACTGAAGCACAGAGATTAAAATACAGTTTTAGGAATATTGAAGCACAATGGTAGGAAGGGAGGAAGTCTTGCTAGGAGAAAGAGAAACCTTCGGCGGTTGCTTTGGAGCATGCCACTGCTGTGTTCCCTCCCGGGGACGCTGGGCTGAGGAAGGGGCTGTGCTGCTTTTGGCTGCCCAGAAAATCCTCCCCATTTCCCCAGGTGTGAGTTTTCCTGAAACAAGCCTTCTTGCCTACAACCCGTTCCCCTGGAGGCTGCACAGAAAGTGCGAGCCCAGGAGCGGTGGTGGCCAGGACACCGCAGCCCTCCCCAGCATCCCCATGGGCTGCTTGGGCTTGGGACCCCTGACCCCAGCCTGCTGGGACTCGCCATCAGCACCGAGCCCACCGGCGAGGGCAAAAAGCGTCCCTGGAGGTGCTTTCCTGGGCTGACCTCGGTGTGGACGCAGGGTCAGATCCTGCAAACACAGGAGAGGAGAGGCTGTTGCAATCTGGGAGAAAGCGAATCAAGACCTGGCAGGAGGGTTTGCTTGAACCACGCTCCTTTTACACCAGCACAGTGAAAAAAATCTAATTGAAAAAAATCTGATCCCATTTAAAAGAAAATAAGGGGTTTAGCAGAGCGTATCAATTTAGTAATAACAGCGCTTGTAAAACTCTCTGCTCTCTGCTGGCCTCCAATGCCTTGCGTAGTTACGAGCAATTATTTAGTGCATTTTGCTTTCCCCTGCAGGAAGCCAACTGGGAGCTGCTTCTTGGAAGAAGCTGAGCTGAATCAAAGCAACAACCCTCTTGCTAAAACCTCTGTGATGAGCTAGCCCAGGAGGAAGAGGAGGGCTTCAATCAGCTGCCCCACTTCTCCTCCTGGGAACCATTTTGGAGGAAGCCTTCATCATGAAGCCACAGCAAACCCCCAGCCTGGGCCTGCTCCTTTTAAATGTCACCTCTTTCCCCAGGCTTTGCAGCAGGACCAGGTGGGCTCAGCTGAGCCTGGCATGACAGGAATTTTTTTAAAAAATGATCTGCGTGCCTGTCTTGAGCCTCCTTGTGCTCACGCTCCCCCCACCCTGGAGAGGCAGGAGGGCTTTGCAAGGCTGCCATGGTCCAGGCAGACGTGAAGCAGCTCCACAGGCATGATTGATGGGTGCTCTGGTAGTGGGAGTGCCGAAAATAATCCCAACAAATGTTTCCCAGTAGCACCTGGCAGCCAACCAGAAGAGAGCACTAGCATTTCCTAAATACTGAAAAAATGACTGTCACCGCAGATGCCTCACTAAATATAACCCCAGTGAGGTGGCAGCCTGTGAGAGGCTGGAGAGGGGCGGCTACACGTGCAACGTATGTACCATGCTGGTCCCATCTGAGCCCCTGGCCGTCATCCCTGGGCTGCAAGATCTCCAGGACTTTGCTGCACAGGCTTCGAAGTCCCAGACCTGATGGTGAAGTGTCTCTCAAGGAGTAGGGGCCAATAAAATACTGCAAATTGGAAACACAGAGCTGTATGAGCAGGGCAAATTCTTTCCGTCTATGGGCAGGAAGCATGATTTTGGGTGTCCTTCCATCTCTGGTGCTCCCTGGGAGGGACTTTGCCACATTTGAGGCCAGGTGCTTGGGGCTATGGGATGCGTGGTCCTCCAGGGTGCCTGCTCACTGCCTCTGCCGAAGGGCCCAGGCGAGCCTCTTCGAGTGCCACCCAGCTAAGAGCTGGGGCAACTTAGAATCACAGAATGGTTTGAGTTGGAAGGGACCTTAAAGCCCATCTGGTTCCAACCCCCCTGCCATGGGCAGGGACACCTCCCACTAGATCAGGCTGCCCAAAGCCCCATCCAGCCTTGCCTTGAACTCTCCCAGGGATGGGGCAACCACAGCTTGCAGACCTAAAATGCCAGGGCTCTCATGGGCGGTTCACAGAGCAAAGTGCAACCCAGTGGCAGGGCAGTGAAAGACAGCATTTAATTTTTAAAGTAGATGGAGGCTGTTCTTTGCAGCCCTCTCCCCTTTGCCCCTGGGTCTCACCTCCAGGATTAGTTTACCAGCAGAGTCCAGTGGTTCCTCAGGTGACGGCACTGCAAAGCACCAGTCCTAAAAGCAGCTCTGTATTGAGTTACGGAGCGAGTCAAGGGGTAGTGCTGCCAGTGTTTGCTTTAGCAGCTTGCTGGGCCACCATATGCATCCATATATGTGATTTTGATGCTGATACATGAGTATAATTTTCCCAAGGTGGCTTTTATAGTATGGGAGTAGGGCTGAAGGGACCTCTCCCGGGTCACTCTTGAAATCTGGCCCCTGGGAAAAGCCCCTGTCAAGATGTTTCATGCTTCTGAGATGCAACTGTATCACTTTAACAGACAAAATGTTAAGTAAGGTGCATAGATTTGCTCTTCTAAGACAGAAGATCTTGTTAGCAGAGATTTCATTTGCTCTTCAGCCTGCTAGCACCCACCATCATAAAGTCCATGAGGTCAGCCCTGGGCACGGCTGCTGTAATGCAGACATAAATTTAAGAAGATGCATCCATCATGAATCCTACCAGGACAGAGCCAAAGAGCAGAAAATGGAGTTTTTAACAAGGGATATTTTTTTTGACACTTACACTTGCCGTGGGACTCATGAGCTGTGGGGAATGACAAGCAAGAGGGTGGAGGAGAGCCTTCAAACTGGGGAGCACAGAAAGACCCCCAGTAAGGAGGCGTTACGAGCCAAGGGATCAAGGCCTGGGTGAGGCTGCAGAGCAAGGTGGTCACTGCAATACACCCAGTCTGTCTTCATCTAACTGGGAGGGGGAATGGGGCAATGACAGCACCATGGCTCTGCTTTCACCTGACTCCTACTCAGGTCCCCAGCGCGCTTGTTCTCCAGTTACTTGTGCCTGATAAAACTCATGTCATGGCATCCTTGCTAGGGATGTGCTAGCAGCATGCTAACTTGTATAGCAGTCGTATTTCATCCTGCTGTGTGAAAAGACCCAAAGATAAGAAAAAACACCTTAACCCATTAAAATTTTCTGATTTTGTAGTCCAGGAAGTTATGAGAATGTCCCTTCAGGGAGGGATAGGAACGACCTTGCTAGATATTAAGCCCAAATTTCTAGCAAGAATAGCCCAAGGTACAGTCCTCTGTCAGCTTGCCCAGATGGGCTGAACAGCCTGTTTCCAGTCTAGGTGCTGCAGTCCAGGTTGGTCTGCATGGTGCAGCCCATGGGCGTTTGTCTGCTGGCTGAAGAAGCTACAGCAGCATTAGATCCCACTGCTGGAGCACTTGTTGGTGAGCAATCTTTCATTGCCTTCACGATATCTGCCAAAATTTGAACTTCATGTTGGACCCCAGCTTAATTTCAGCAACGCAGAAGGAGCATATGAGTGTGAGATTTATTTTCCAGGATTTGGCCTTGCCCTTTGATTCTGAGTTGCAAGACACGGCAAGCAACCTTTTCCAGCTCTTATTCATGAACAGCCAAAAAAATATAGAATAAAAATCCCAGCCTGTGATGTTACTGTAAACTCTAGGCTGTATCCTGTCTGTATGTTTGTATAGTGCCTGCTACAGCAAGCCCAGGGGTGCTAGAGACTTATCATCAGACAGGCAGTTAGCAAAGAAAGGCAACTGCAGACTTCCATTTCAAATTCATCACAGAACATGCTGGCAGACAGGGGAATTTTGGAAATTGTTATCCAAAGTTGCCATCTTCTAGATGCAGCCCCTCATATGCAACTGCTCTCTGGAAGCTCTTGCTTGTCCTTTTTTTTTTTTAATGATTCAGGCTTTAGCCCATCCAGATAAAGGATTAACTTCTGAACCAAGGAGTGCGGGGTTTCAGACTTGCAGGTCCTCTCTATCAGGAGCTGTTGTAGGAACGGTTCCTACAGCAGAGTAGGTAAACAAACGGATATAGAAGCTAGTCCCCCATAGGACAGCTGGTGAGAAAAGCTGTAAGGGCAGTAGTGTCATTTAAACAAAAATATCTAAGTTAGGATCTCCTGTACAGGACACAGGCCCTTATGCATTGCCAGTGTTTGTCCACACCAGAATCTATGGTTATAGGTGATCCACTTTTGCCTCCAGCATTATCTGTACTATGCATGGAGCATGTGAATTTTTTGATGCAGTACTTTGAAAGAAAGGGGCAAAACCAATCTCAGTAAAAGGGATGTACAGCTTCATCAGTGCTGCATGCATTTCGTGGTGTCCTTTTTTGCCGTGTGCTTCCCTCCAGCCTGGCTGTCTGTGTCCATCTGTTGCCCCTGCTCTTATGTTTCGATTGTAGGCGCTATGGGATAGGAAGTGTTGCCTTCATGTGGGGCACCTGTGCAGGGCCTGAGCTGCTGGCCTTAATGCTCTGACGTGATATGCAATGGTCTCCGATAGCGCTGGTTATCTGGGGACTCAGCTGTGCGTCCATCCCTGGAGCATCGTGTGGTGTCCCTGGGTGGGGATGCCAGAGTGCTGGCTCTTGGGAGTCTTGCAGTGTGTGGCAGCTTGGGGATGTGGTGTGTGGGGTCAGCAGCTCCCTATCCAGAGAGGAGAGGAAGGGTTTGGAGAGTGAAACACTCAGCTGAGACATGAGTGATGAAATTCAGTCCCCTTCCCAGCACATTGTAGGGTAAATCACCTGCTCAGGACCTTGTTCCCACCCTCCTGTTTGTGTCTTTCCATCCTTCATCTCATCTCTTTTTGTCTGCCCTGCAGAGTTGGTTTTGTTTCACACTCCTGTTTGTGGCATGCAGTGGAACAATAGGGAGAGTATCAATGTCAGCAAAAAACACCCTTCTGGTTCCTCACCACCTCCTGCACAGCTCTCCTTCAGGCAGCCAGAGCAGAATCGAGCGGGCCTGACAAATCACGAGTGTGACTCTTTGAGACTTCATTACAATAAATCTCACAACCTTCAGGTTTACCCAGGTGCCCCATCACATCAACATGCTTGAGGATGCTCTCAGGTGGTTTTGGAAGAGGAACCCTCCATGGCTGAGACCAAGAGCTCTGGATCTTCTCTCTGCGGCAGCTCCACAGCAGGATGATGGCTCCTGAGAGGCATTAGAGGGCATGAAGTAAAATCAGCTTATGAGAGGCTCCCTAACTCCTCATGCTCATCTTCTTCAGGAAGACCTATTGCATATTTTCCATTCGGTTCAGGTATCAGCGGAGTTAACAGGCACCTTAGGAGCCATTAAGATTTTAATATTCATGCCATTTCCTAATTGTTCACTTCCCAGAGCCTTTTCTTCCTGCCAGGAGATGATAATGTTCCTTGCCTAGAGCCAGATTCCTCCAGCTCCCTGACTAATTTTCCTACAAATTTTGCAGCAAAAGCAGTTGGCTGGTAAACCTGTTCAACACTTAAAACGGCACCTAGGGTGAAATTCATCTCCCTAGCTCCAGACACCTTCATCTAGCTGGTTACCATTTAGTCTGCTGTTGTCTCTTTAGAGTCAATGGCGTCAAACAGGATTAATCTCATGCTAAAACAGATACCTACAATCTATTAGATGCATCCTTCTCTAAAATGTGTTATGCGACTGTGAAGGGAGCTCTGATAAGACAGCAGCCGTGTGAAGGTCTAAAGCATGGTGAGATGAATCCTACTCTTGTGCCCAGAACATTGTTCTCCAGTATTTAAAACTGGTTAACAAGAAGAATGGAATTATGAAAAATCTGCACTGAAAATCATCAAAAACCCTGATTTCTTTCTAACTGCTCCAAATGAATTGTTTCTATTACCTCCTAATCCCAACCATCCACTTGAACCACCAAATCCTAATGACAGGCCCCCATGAAGTTTATATGAAGCTTCTGTATCACCTTTCTGGGTGTATGTGCACAGTTTGTCATCTTATCTGCAGCGAAGTGTCCCTTTCTGTAACCGAGCAGCAGGTTTAGATGCTGGAAACATCAGTTTTCCAGTCCTGTAGCTGTGGCATCCCAGCAGGCAGATCAGCTGTGCATGTGCACTGCACACCCATGCCCGTGCCAGGACAAACACAGCCGAAGTGAGCCCTAAGTTCTCCTGAACCTCGAGGTGGGGAGGACAGAAAGGCCTCGGACTTGAATTCTGCATTTTCACTGTTCTGTCTGTAAAAGCTTCACTTCAATGCTCAGTCTTTCATTTAACGGGACTTTGGCACATGCCAAAAGGCAGCCACCTAGTGAACTTCCTAGCTGAGTAAGGAGATGCTGAACACCAGGGACCTTTGGAAGGAGCATTGCCGCTCATTTTAGGTCTTCGAGCAAAAGTTATGCTCCTACTGTGTGGTTGCTCAATGAACTGGAAACTCTGAGTCTGCAGATATACACACACACAGGCACACGACTGGTTTGCAAGCTGCCAATTACTGCAGTAAAAAAAAAAAAAAGTTCGATATTGCTGAGACACCTGGCTGAAGAGGAAAAATAAGGAGTAATAACAGCACAGAACTGGCAAGACAACTGTCCAGGGGTAATAAGTGAACTTTTAAAGCTCAGTTTGAAGACTAGCTGCAACTTGCCACACAGGAAAAAACAGAAGACAAAAGCACTATTATGCTTTCTTAAAAATGTAAGAGTACAGCACACACATTCCCTGACAAGGTCATTAAACATCGGTTCAGAGACCCATGGCAGCAGACGCCCGGGCCCTGGTACAATGGGTGTTTACTCTTTGATTCAGCGAGGTGCTGGTATGTGCAGGGGCTGCTGTCGCCTGCAGAGCACCGGTTTTGGCCCAGTGTGGCTCGTAACCGCTTGGTTTTGTTGGTGCACAGAAATGCGGCTAAACCCACCCCTTCAGATATCTAATTTGTTTGGAATGACAGGCATGTCCTGACTAAAAATTAATTCTGCCAGGTGATATAACTTGTTTGAATTTGCAGGAATTTGCCATTTGGAAAAAGGAAAAAAGAAAAACATTTAATTAGAGATGGAGCTAAAGCAGCTAATTTAATCTTCCAATGGCAAAAAAAAAATTACAGGTTAAAAATGAAGATTATATGCTCTGGGTGAAGAATGCTCCCTCCTTTCAGGTATGCTTTGATGAGGCTTCTTCCCCTGCTAAGAAATACAATGCACACTTTGCTTGAACTAACGGCAGCACTGGCTTGATCTCGTTGTTTGTGGTCCTCCAGCCTCTGTCCATGATGACCCAGTCATGGTGGGGATTCATCAGGGAAGCTTTGCTCCACAGTTCGGCTCTTTGCAACGTTACCCATCAGGTGGGAAATCTAAAGCTGGCTGCTGTGGCCAAGGTGTGGAGAGCAGCCCTGCCTCTCCAGGGCTTTGTACCCCCCGCCTGGCCCCTCTCCTTGCCAGGAAGGAGAGCACAGACACTCTGTCCTCTTCCCTGGAGCTGAGCAATCCCTTTCACCCTCGCTGTCTTATCCCACCAAGATCCCGTGGCACAGCCCTGGCAGCAGAAATGATGCAGCAGGGAGCTGGGTCCGGGTAGGTATGGTGCCACCATGCTCCAGGCTGGCCCCAGGGCAGCCCTACAGGAACAGACGGCTTTGCCACGTCCCCAGAGCCACCATGGCCCCAGCTCAGATGTCTCTGCCGCCTTGCAGATGGGCTTAACCTCATGCCTGCAGAAACCCAGGAAAAAATCCCACCACCTCCAGCACTTCAGGTCTTTAACAGCACCAGAGCTGTGTCCTGGCAGCGATGGCTTCTGGGCTCCCTCCTCCTGGGGGAGGCTGGGGACTCCATCGTTCCCACCACCTCCCTGGGGACGTGCACCGGGGCCAGGCGGGACGCGATTTGGCGAGCTACGGTGCTCGCGTCGAAGCGGTTCGAATCCAGACGGGTTCGGACCCACCCTTCGTGCATCTACGAGCAGATGGTCTAGACCACTGAAACCACAGTTTCTGGAAGTAGGCTTCTCAGATGGAGTCGCTTCCTGACAGAGCTCTTTGTCTTTTATCAGGAGGAGCATAATCTGAAAAAGGCTAATTATTTACTGGAGGGTTATTATTATTATTTTTTTTAATCTTTTCTCTTTTCTTATTAGTGTCCTTCCAGTTTATTACTCATCTGTGGCTTTTTTACAAGTTGTCTTTCAGGTGAGGCACAGTGAAGTGGTGTTACATTCCATACATGTAGGGGCTTAGCTGCAGCTTCATTGTGTATTCAACCCTATAATTAAGGCTCAGATGGAAGACTTTATGCCTTTAAAGCAAAGAAATTCTAGGTTTCTTGGCAAAACATTTGGCTGAGTACATAGAGAGCACCTTAAGTACTTAAATGGTCTCTACGTGAGGAAACCTGATGCCAGAAATGATGTACCTTAAAGGCAGGCTGTTGGGAAAAAGCAAACAAACCAAAGCTAAAACACTTGATGTCTCAAGGTGCATTCTTCCTGCGCATTATTTTTTTTCTTGGAAGATGCTCTGTGAGAAGGATTGTATTCTCTAAAACGTCTCGTTGCTGGCACTCGATTGCTATTAAAGTGAGCCGCATAAGGAGTGGGAGTCAGCAAAAACCACCCGGCTGGTGTTCAATAAATGATGAGGGACTCGACCGTTGCCTTTAAGCAAATCAATACAGCGCTGCTGCAGTGAGGAAAATGCGATGGGAGGAAGCTGGCGTCTTTCTTAGGGAAAACATCTGCGGGGAGGAGGAGCAGTGTCTGCTGTGGTCCGTGGCTCTGCAGGGCCGCCCGAGGGCTGTGCCGCTGCCCGGGGAGGGTCGGGGCGGCCGTGGGCAGGAGGAAACGCTCTGCCCTCACCGGTGGTGCTTTCTCATCTGGGTATGTGCCATTACACATGCATCACGCATCATCTTCCCCTGCCTCTCCTCTCCTCTCTGCGTGCTGCTCCGATGCCTTTGCCGCACCCCTCGGGGCCTCCTGATGGGCAGGCTGGAGCCACTGCTGGAAGAACATCTTCAGAGAGTGGGTCAGCAGAGCATCCCTGCGACCCACGGGGAGCACAGACCAGCTGGTCTCTTATTTTTCATCTCACTCTGAAGCTGGAAATGGTAGGGAAGGAGGACAGACGCTGTTTCTGGGCTCAGGACAAGCAACACAGGTCACAGATCCCCACTTTTGCAGGAGGGTGCACTTGTGTTCAAATACCAGCGGAGTGCAACATGGGCCAGCAATGTTAATGACCACCACGGCAGTAATAAAAGACAAAAAGAGTACTAACGCTGACAATAATCCTATATAGCTCAGACAGCTCCTTTTCCACCAGTCAATATCAAAATACTCCAAAAATGGATCAATAACATTTTTTATAGATGAAGGAACCGTGGCACAGGGCTGTGACCTTGTCACCATCATCCAGCTGGCTGGCAGTGGAGCCAGCGGCAGAATTAAATTCACAACCCATGTTTTAATCAGCCTAAAACAAACTCAGCTTTTTACAATGCCATTCTAAAATCTGGCAGAGAAGGGCGCATGTATCCTCCACTCACCTCCCCTGGGTTTGGGGTCTACCGAATGTAAATGCAAGAGCAGAACGAAAGCAATAAAGATTTCTATCAATGGGGGACCTCCCACTGCACAAGGAATGTATTTAGTTTGACCTTCAAAAGTAAGCAATTTGCCAAATGTCAGCCCAGGCTTTTTAAGAGTATCTGTGTTTCTTTCAAGGAGATGGTCTGCGTATCAGATGAGCCAGAATCCTCTGGGATGTGAAAATTACAAATGTCTCTCTCTCTTTCTTACTTTTTTTTTTTTTGTTTTATTATTAGGCATCAGAGTAAATAAGCATAAACCCTACATGGAGCATCTTGTTGGGGCATACATTGTCGATGCTCCAGGGCGCAAATATTTTACACACCCTCCCCTTTGATTTTTTTAATGGAATATGCAAATTGTGCATGTTTCAGCTGGGATTGTCTCCCTTTGATCTGACTGCTCTCCATCCTGGAATTTCTCACAGCAGGGAGACCAAACCCAGTCGTGCAGTGAAAGGGAATTTCACCCTGCACTTTCTCTAAACCCGTCAGTGGCTCGGCAACCTCCCTGCAAGGACTTTGGCTGATAGCGGCAGCTTTGGAATAAAGTCTCTGGAGAAAGGAGGAGTTGGAGAGCACCTGCCTGGGGCATGCAAAGGATAGGCAGAACGGGTTGGGTGCCTCCCTGTGAGGATTCGCCTACAAGGGGAATGGTTAGGTGAAAGAAAGTCAAAATCTCCTTTGAACTATGGTGCCCATTCTCAGTGTGAGAGGGTGGAGGCACAGATAGCCGTGGCGGATGCACTCTCGTGTGCAGCAGCATCCCGGCAGCATCCCCTGCCTCGCCCAGCACCTCTTGGCCATGCAGGGACTCAAAAGTAACCCTGGGTGCAAACTGGCCAGGGGGAGCACCTCCAGGGGCACCTCCGATGTCCCGCTAAGGACAGCAGATGCTCCATCCCCAAGCAAGTCACAGGAAGACGGTTTTAAATAAATGCAGCAGGGGGAAGGTGGCAATAAGAGCCACCTGCAGACACGAGGCTGGGGCAGGCGCGGAGGAAGAGGTCAGCTGAAAGAACAAGCGGTGCCTAGGCTACGCTGCCAAAACAGCTCACGCCGGGGCTTGAATTACCGCCTTTGTGCAAACAGCCCGCATGGCTGCCATGATCAGCTCCCTGTCTTTGATGAAGCAGATAGGGACGAGAGGAAAGCAGGACGAGGAGAGAAGGCAGCATATGGCAATACGCTTGGGTTTGTGGCATGAAATGGGCTCCTGCTCCCGCTGGAGCCTCTGGCTCCAGTGACAGCAAAAGCCGAGCTGGGAGGACCTGAGGAGTTTTTTTGGCACACAGGGGAATGAGCTGTCTATCAGGCTTGTATTGATGGGCAGGGAACACAGCCTGTGTGCCAGGCTGCGCTGCAGCAAACCAAGCGCAATCCGGAGCTTGCATATTCAGAGAGAACAATTTGAGCTGCCTGGAGAAAAATCATACTAATGCTGGGGAAAAGAGAGAGGCAGGGAGAGTGTCCTTGCTGAATTTGGAAAGTATTCCTGTTTATTTCTGCTTGCCTCTGGGGGAGAGGGCAGCACAATGAATCATTCCAGCCACACAAAGAGCATAACTCAGATTTTACCTGAGCGAGAAGAAAGCTTCTTCAAGGCTCATAAATGTCTATTGATTTGTGCTTTCTATTTGTGTGCCTCTGCATTTCCAGCAGCACAAGTGGAAGGAAAGCATCCCTGAAAAAAGACTATCAGCTGCGGTCTGACCCTCAGCCCCTTGGCCAGCGAGGAAGCCGCTTTCCTCCAGCGATGGACTTGGTCCATCTACCGCTGATGAAAGCTGGTGTGTGTGGAGCCCCTGGCCCGCAGCAGAGCCCGTTGTGCTCCCGGGTGCCTCTCCCCTGCACGTTCGCCTTTGGGGCGAGCCCAGGACACTGCCAGGGGTCAGCTGGGGGGGAGCCAAGCGTTTGGCCAGCAGTGTCGTGGGGCTTATCAATGGGCTCTTGTTCAGCTCAGGATTCCTGAGCTCCTGAGTCACGTCTTTGCAGGTAACTATAAATCACCCTGCAAAGGCTTCTGCAGAGCCTGGGGTTTTGCAATACTTGGCCCTTCATGGTTTTGCCTCCTCTGCAAATAACAGGAGTGGCCATTTTTGCTCTGCCTGAGCCAGGCTTTCAGGCTGCAGGCTCTGGGTTCACAAGGGATTTGTTGGTCCCACTGGGCTGGTTCTTCTCTTTTGCCAAAATTATTCATTAAAAGCAGCTAGAAATACATTAAGATCCTCTATGCTCTTTGTTTTTCCATAAAAGGAATAGTTGCCACTGGGCTGGAAAATTGGCAAAAGCATCCATAAAAGCATCTCCAAACAGGCTGAGGAAAAGCGTAGGGATTGCATACCTGGTCAGGTTGGCAGCTCCAGCCCAGGACCCTGCTGCTGGGTGGCCTTTCCCCACGGGTGAGCTCAGGGTTATTTCCCGGTGTTGCTGAGACAATAGTCAGCTGGGCAGAGGCAGGTGACATTTGGCATCCACCTTCCTTCCCCACCCCAAATCTTGTCCACCTCCATGGGTGATGGAGTCCCAGAGGACAAAACTTGCACACTTCACCCCCCAGTGAAGAAGTATTTCACCCCCAGCAGTTTCATGGTGCAGCAGTGCAGCTGGGAGCACGGCTGCAGGGATGCACCTGCATGGCCAGATGTGGGGCATGGGGTGGCCTGGGCTGATGGCTTAGGAGTGCCATGTCCATGGTGGTTCGTCCCATGTGGGAAAGGGGGCCCTGCCACCACTCCCACATGTGCTTCAGGAGTGAGGGGACATGATGCTGTGGAGCCAAAGCTGAGGTGGTTTGCACCAGCTGTGAGGCCTCTCAGCCACGGGTACCCAGGAGCACTTGTCCAGGCCCGCAGCCCATGCATCGCTGTATGCACACCACCTCTGTGGGGTTTGGCTCTGGGGCCTGTCATGCAATGGCAAAGTATTCGCACTCCCTCAGCCCTGAGCCAATTCACAGAATCACAGAATGGCTGAGGTTGGAAGGGACCTCTGGAGATCACCTGGTCCAACCCCCTGCTCAAGCAGGGACACCCAGCAGGGTGCCCAGAACCATGTCCAGGCAGCTTTTGAAGATCTCCAAGCAGGAGACTCTACAGCCTCTCTGGGCAACCTCTGCCAGTGCTCCATCACCTGCACAGCACAGAAGTGCTTCCTGATGTGCAGAGGGAACCTCCTGTGTTCCCGTTTCTGCCCATTGCCTCTTGTCCTGGCACCGTGCACCACTAAAAAGAGCCTGGCTCTGTCCTTTCTGCACCCTCCCTTCAGGTATTTATAGACATTGATGACATCCCCCCTGAGCTCTATGACTGAAACAAGTGCGCTGCAGGCTTTAACATTTACTGCCTCATTTTTTCTACAGGCTCTTTCCCATTCTAGGAAATTGCTAAATTCATGGAAAAAAAACCCACACTATTGCAACAAGCCATCAGCATGGCCGTCATGTCTTTGTCTCATGTCCAGCCAGCTCTGCCCAAGAAAGCAGCTGCTGAGGCTGCTCAGGGTTGGATTTTTGACTTTTCCACTTTTCCGGCTCACTCACCCTCTCATTGGTGCCTTTCCCTCTCTCTGAGCTCATTTAATAATGCATGACAAGGAGCAGGGGCCGCAGGCTCCGCCAGCCCAGCCGTAAGGCAGTGCGTCTCTCCCAGGCCGGGCTCGGGTTACTGCCGCCCGGGAATTCGACAGATGGGAGCGCTGGGATTCTTTCCATGGCCCCCGGCCTCCCGGGGCTCTCAGGATAGCAGAAGATTATCGGGGGCAGATCCCAGCACAGTCTCCAGCATGGGAGAGGAGGACCTGTGGTGAGAGCTGGGGGGTGGTGGTAGAAGTCATTATTTTAACGAAACTGTTGACAATGACAAGATGGCATGACAGGGCATTTACAATCAGCTGGCTAGTAGGATCGGTTTGGCTTCTTTAAGCTGACTTCATTTTCACCATCATGACCCAACTAATTACAGAGAAACAGAGTGGCTTCTCATGAAGCCACTCATACTCTATTATCTGCGGTGCTACTAAGGGAAATGCAGCAAGAACGGTTAGAAACATGGTCCCCTGTCCCCTGTGTGATGCTCGTGTCTCCTCTCTCTTGTTTTTTCTGCGCAGAGTCAGAAGTGCTCTGCTCCGAGGGAGTTAGACGAAGATGCCCAAACACCGGGGGCTGCCCAGACCCTCTCAGCCAGTGGGGACAGGGCTGCGGTTTCAAGCCCAAGTGCTTCTGCATGAGCATCTCTCTGCCTCCCGGAGCCACTGCTGCTTCCAGATACCCACTGCTGGAGACCTGGGGCCTGCCTTCCTGGAGGGCTGGGTAGCCACAAGTCCCAGGTAGTGTTAGTGGCTTTGACACCGTGGGCCACAGCTAAGCACCAGGCCCAGCTGTCCCCTGTCACCATAGCTTGAAATTGTCTGATTTTAGAAAGGTGTCTGGAAAGAGGCTCAAGACGCGGGCACAGAGCATCCTCCTCCTGTCCACGAGTGGTGCAGCTGGATCCAGACCATGTGCAAACACACAGGCACTTTTTGTGCAACCTGAATGATGCTGACATAGGGGTGCTGGGGCAGACTACTGTGCTCAGGGTCCTGTTCCACCCTACCGGGGCTTCTGCCCTCCTCCCTGGAAGGGACCAGGCAATCCGGTCCTTCCCTGTTCATCAGTGGGACTTTGCTTGCAGATCAGTCCCGTTTGTGTCAGATGCCCTGTAGATCTCACACGGTACAGCAGAGGAGGAAAAGGAGTTTTAGAAGATGGTCTGGTAGGTAAAGGGAAAGCAAGCCAGTTGTGTTAAGTATCTATCTGATTTCCCCTCTCTCTACTGTCTGTGGGGGCTGAGATCTTCAGATGACAGAAGATGAGACAGAAGAGCCTGGATTAGGCGAGCAATAAAGCAGGTGAAGTCTCTGGAAAGAAGAGCTGAGACAACCGAGAAGGTGTTGCAGCCAAAGCTATGAAACAACCAAAAGAGACAGCTCATTTGAACAGGTTTGTGTTCAGAAAACAAAGCAGTTGCAGTGGTTGTTTTCTCCTTCTTAGGGCTCTGTATCTTCTCTACACCGAGAAGTGTGGATGGGATCAGCAGGGTCAGGAGATTTGGGGACGTCAGACCTTGCTGGTTTGTATGCAAGTGAGGCAGTCCTGAACGGTGGGCTGAAATCCACGCCCAGCCTCCAGCCCTGGGGCCCATCCAGCTGCCCACCACCACCTCTCTCGTTCAGCAGCGTCGTGGCGCGTGGCCGGACGTCCCTTGGCTGGCTCGGTCACGGGGGACTCGCTGCAGGGACAGTGCCAGGCACACACATGGGACAGAGGGGCACAAGCCCTGGGACAGCTCAGCCGCTTCCCAAAGCGGTGGGGGGAGCACTGCACGCTCCATCCACCCCAGAGCTGTGCAAGAGCCATGGCAGGGTCAGGGCAGGAGTGCCTTGTGTTTTTGGGAACCCTGACATGGCAGTGAGAGCGGCTAGTGGGTGATGATTTCTGAGTTTGGCCCCAATCATTTCTATCTGGGGAAAGACCCGGGTTTCTTTGTCCCCAGGAGTCAGCTTTGCTTCCTAAAAAAAGCCCATCCATCTTCTACATTTCACCCCAGATCGAAAAGTTGCTTCTTTCAGCAAGAGCCGTCTGCACCGTAGCAAAAACATTTGTCACAATTTTAGAGTATGAAATCTCGCAGCAGTTGAAGCTGGCTATATCTTACAGATACGGCAGAGCAGGATGGAGGAGTCTTGCAAAAGCTGGCATTGTTGTCGGAAACGATAGCTTAGAATTTGGAAACGCAGGTCTGGCCCATATTGAGGAACTCCGGGGACCATTCACATGCCTCTACGGCTGCTTCCTATGGAAAAACTTCCTTCCTGGTTAATACCACGTGCACGCAGAAACCTGCAGCACTGCCCGGCACGTTTGCACCCAGCAATGAAGCAGCTCAGCCAGGGTGCTGCATGCCTCGTGTGACTTTATCCCTCGGTGAGGCCGCTCGGTGGGCTCTGTCAGTCCCGGGTGACAAGACGCGTAGATGGAAGCCAGCATTTGCTCCCTGTCTCGGTTTGCCCGCTCCAGCTGTATGTGGGGACTTAAAGCCCCATGCGAGCGGGGACGGAGACGGCTCCTGCACCAAAGTATGTCCCTGCTTGGCTGACGCAGTTCGGGCGAGAGACAAGGGGACTTAAGACAGCTCATGAGAAAAATGCCATTATGCTCACCTTTAAACCTTGCCTTCAGGCTTTTGGGCTTAAAAATAACAGCCACCGTTGGCCATTTATGTTTAGCTCACTGAGGTTTTTCTTTCCTGCAGGAATGCAAGGATTAGATGGTCTTCTCCGTTTGTGCGGTGACTCCACCAGAGCCCTGCAAAGCGATCATGTTCTCCTCTGCTAAAGCCCGGGCTGGATTGGCAGCAGCGGTGCAACAGCAGATGCATGAATGAGATTCCAGTGTGCTGCGTCCCATCCGGGCGGGAAGGAGGGGACCGCTCCACAGGACAGGCTCTGTGCGAGCTGGAGCAGGACCTTTGAGCCAAGTGAGGATTTCAAGAAAAAGGTGGGTGGCATCCAGCTCGGCTTCGCAGGCGATGAAACCCGCTGACCACAGTGCCATGATTTCTGAGGGTCGGATCCAGCTGCCAGGCTGAAAGCAGTGACAAGCTGCCCGCAGGTCTCAGTGGAGTAAAGTGCCTGTGAGTGACAGCAGGAAGCGGCTGCAGAGGGGTGCGAATCAAGCCAGCAAGTTGCACAAGTTGCAGAACAAGGTTTTAGAGCCCTCTGCCAAGTACCTTGACCACTGTAAGCACCTTCTGGTCTCTCTGGTTTGCACCTTGGGGTCTGGAGAGCTGTCATTACGCAGGACATTTCAAAAAATGAGTAATGTTTCTTGTTCTCACTGGTACATTTACTTCTTTTTTTAGAATTAAGCAGCTTTTTGGCCCAGTTACAACTGGGGNNNNGGGGGGGGGAAGGATAGAAATAAAAAAGAACATTTACTAAATGAAGCGTAGAATCCATGGTTCCATGGTCCATAAAGCTGAGAGCAAGCTTACTCCTAAGAGTAAACCTGAGATGTAGGCTCTGCATCACAACAGAAGACAAACTTGGCACAGGCAGAAAGCCTCATGTCTTCATCCCTCAGGGGATGGATGAGTGATGGAGCAGTGCCCCAGAGCAAGCCTGCTACACCTAGAGACTGCCTTGCAGATACAGGGAGAGAAATCCTGTTCAGCAGGAATTTCCCTAGCAGGGACAGCGATGTTGGACTGGGTGCTGGCTGTTGGCTGGGTATCGCTGAGAGTTTGCTCGGCGGCACAAGCCCTCTGCCCTGCTGCAAGAGTGATCTGGCTGGCCAGACAGAAGGATGCAGCAGCAGACACTGCTGAGCTCTGGTCTGTGTGCTTCAGGATATGATTCACAGAGGCACTGGGCTTCCCCAGAGCTGGGGAAGTGGTTTCAGCCCAGATCATGCAACATCTCCTCATCCGTCACAGCACCTCAGGATGTCTGAGCGGCACGGTGCCCATCAGAGGCTGGGGGGATTGCCATGACTTTCCCCTTCAGACAGTCTCTGGCTTTCCTAATGCCTCCTTCTTGGGTCATTTCACCTGTTTTGGGGTGCGTTGAGATAGGTGGTCTTCCTCCAAAGCTGCTTCAGCCTTGTATGGTCGTTACAGAGCAGTTTGTTAAGTGTAGGACGTAGTACAGAACATCAGGGGCAGTGGTCCTTAAAACATCCTTGTCAGAGAAGGAACATTTGCAAAGGTGAACCAGAGTTAAGATGAACATTTAGCTCAGATGTCAAATGCCAGACTGAAAATGTGCTTGGTGGTGAAATAAAGGTTGGGAAATGCTCTTGTGACGTCCAGTTTAAGAGACTGAATATTGCTTTCGGTCTAGCTGTAAAAATGTGGAGCATCTAGAAACATATTGGGCTGCTGAAAGAGAAAAGTGGTGGATGATCATTCACACTAATCTAGTAACATCAGCAGTAATTTGAATCAAACTAGCAGAGGAGAACAGAGCCCAAAAAAGAAATGTAGGATCGAACCTGTAGATATCGCTGATATTTATTGTCCTGTATGAGCAAAAAAATTTCCTTTTGAAAATTGGGTGGATCCTCCAGCCAAATGAGAATGTGTAAATGGTATCTCATGTGGAGAAGAAACTGCTTGTTGTCATCATTAGCAATAATATATTAGCACTGGATGTCCTGATGAGGGCCCTCTGTTGTCAAGTAAATATGTCTGCAAAGCTTAGCTACAGTCCTTCCTTTTAGAAAGCACCTAATTACATCTAGAGAGACCCATTGCATATTTTATCGTGACGTGTCCTCATTGCTATTCTTCTGGCACTGCTGAGCAGTGGTAGGGATCAGGAGACCTGGGAGCAGATTCCTTAGCAAAGTAGAAATCAGCAGCAGTGCCTGAGTGTATCATTAATGGGTTTTATTTCCACACACCATCCCATCTCCCGGGTCTGGAGTGGCCAAATGACAAGTGATTTTCTTTCCTTCTGAGCTCCCAGCGCATTGCCAAGCTGCAGTTCCCAAGATGCAGAACACCAGGAGATGGTCTACCACAGCCACTGACGCAAATCTCGGGGTGAAAGAGGTAGCTTACCCAGCAGGTCTTCACAGCACTGAGCGCCCTGTGGAAATTCATGAAAGAGCCTTTGCCCAACCATGGCACCTCAGGACCACTCCAGAGGTATTTAGCAGAGCAGTTTCTCTCCTGGTGAGGGGGAGTCACCGTCTCTGCCTTGTGGGCTAGAAACCAGCCCAAAGAAGTTACAGCGAAACCTCCTGGTGATCCCATTTGACTTATGTAAATTAACTCTTAATTAGAGGAAAAAAGAACTGCCATTTTTTCTGGTGAACTCTCTGATTTGCAGCTAGAGCTTTAGCCAGTGGTACTTATTAAAACGTCTCCTGGGAGCCGTTGGGGTGGCACTGTTCGGGCAGGCCGAGAAGCGTTTGGAGAAGAGAACTGGCTCTCTCGATGCAAATGAGCCCTCTGAGATAGCTGGAAAGTCCTTTCTTGTGGGCTTTGCTAAATACCGTGGTCGAACGGGCCGTTATTGGCTCCCTTGTGCTGACTGTACGTGCTGCATGCACACCCTGGCATGACGTTATGCTGTTCGTCCAGGCTGCAGGTTAGGCACTAAAATTAAATGAGCATGGAAGCACTGAGCTTGCAAAAACAAGAGGTTCAGAAACCACTTTCAGCTGCACACCAAAGCACACAGGCAAGGGCCTTGCTTTGGTCACGTTTGCACTCATTTTCCCCTGGTGTAACCCCCATGACTGCATAAACAGGGTAAGAATCATACGGTGTCCATGTGCTTGTAGTATGACTTGGGCAGCACGTGAGGTATCCTAAAACGACAACACCAGCCTGGAGACCAAGTGCCTAGCTTTGAGCACAAGCATTTTCCCAGCTCAGTGCCCTTGTGCATGAACGGTCCCACAGGAAAGCATCACTGAGTGTTTCTCAGGCTTGCTTGGCAGGTCCTGAGACAGCGGAGACCAAGGCTTGAGCCAGCCTGCCAGCCAGGCTCTTCTCTTACCACCAAGCCAAAAAAGCCCAGACCACAGAAGCAAAGCCGCAGAAAGCTCCTCCGTGCGCATTTCTGCTGGCCAAGGAGGTCAGGGCCGCAGGAACCCCTCCTGCTGTGGTGGCCCTGGGCATCCGTGGTGGAGCCGGGAGGAGCTGGTGGAGCACAGAACGTCCCCCTTGCTGCGAACCTCCGCTCCCCTGCAGCACCCAACTGCAAATTGCAGCTAGGCAAAGGCACACTGCTTCTCTGCACTCTTTTTGTCGTATTTCCGGCACTGGTTCGCGTCCTGCTCCCTTTTCACTCTACCTTTGATCTCCCCTCTGCCCATCCCTCCAAGCCTGATGCAGTGAGGATTCTCTGCCCCACCAGGGCAGATTTCCTAGGGAAATCTCCCGGCCTGAGTCCTTGAGCCAGTCCCTTGCAGGGGATGGAGGCACATAGCAACGTCTATTTCCCCAGGGCACTGCTTGCGGTGCTGGTTTGCTCCTGCTAGTCCGCGCATTCCCGCCAGGGATAACAGTATTGTCTCAAGGAGCAGCAGGCGTAGGTACGGGATCAGGAGACTTGTTTGGTCATGCCGTGATTGCAGTGGGAGCCCTCTTATCTGCCCTTATCACACGGCGCTGCAGCACAACTTCCCTGGCACAGCCGTACCCTGAGACCCGGCCAGCGTGGGGCCAGAGGCTCTGGGGCAGCCCTGCTACCCAGAACTGGCTCTGGCCGCCCTCCCTGCTGCGCTACCGGCCACGGGCGGCTTCCTCGGGGACCCCGAAAAAGTGTGGAGGGAGTGGAGAGAGTGCAAAGGGAAACCTGCCCATGGGTGCATTCATTGCAGTATTCTCCCTGGTTGACCACAGCTGGGGCCAGTTTCTCCCTTGCAAGCAGCACTGGTACAGATGCTGCACCCAGCCACATCGCAAACCTCAGTAAGAGGGATTTTGGCTACATATGAGCCTGTAAGGGGAGCATCAGGACCTTGTTTTACAGAACCCTTTGCACGGAGGGCAGCCTGGTTTAGGCAGTGGCATCCAGGAGCAGATAATTAGCTCTGGACTTGTTTGAAATAATTGCTATGCAAAGCAGAAGCATGCTGGGCTGGTTAATGCACACCCCGCTCAGCAGTTGCTCGTCTCCTGGTGCTCCCGGATGGCCGGGGCTCGGCAGCAGCCCCTGCTCTGGAGGGGTTTCTTCAAAATAGGGGAGCTGTGAAAATGCACACCCTGTGACGTGCCCCATGCCACCCTGCTGCCCAAGTCTGTTAAGCATTAAAAAAAGGAAAAAAAAGCTGGAGAGCCCAAAATACAGCAGTCACAGACCTTGGAAAGCTTCGGGTCAGGTCCAAGTCTGGGCATATGGACCCCGAGCCATTGCTGCCACAGCACCAAGGCTCTCCTCCTCACTTTGGTGCCCTGGGGCCTGCTCTGGCTGACAGCATTTTTATCAGCCTCCCACAAATCCAGGAACAAACAGAGCTTTTCCATCATGCAAAGACTGCTGTGACTTATTGCAGAATAATATACTGGCGGGGGTGGAGGAACTGGGTGGTGGTGGGGGTCACGGTGTGCTGGGACAAGAGGCATCGGTGCAGAGCCGGGACATGGAAGTGGCACAGATGCAAGGTGTAAGCTTCAGCACAGCAGGCTGTTGACTTTGGGGAGGTATTTGGGCTGCAGAACTTAACCCCGTGCAATCAAATTATTGCAGAGAAAGGGGCAAAGACAATCATGGGAAGGAAAGCACAGCTGCTTGTTAGCAGCCAAGCAACATCTCACGGGCTTGACCCGCACGCAGGGCAGTGCCAGCACCTAGAGGCACTTCTTGTATATGATTATACAATAAATCACAGCGGATCTCACCCTGATGGAAACACTCTGTTTGTTCTTGGATTTAGGGGGGAGGCACACGGGGGGCTGGAGGGGCCAGGACTGAATGTGTTTGCACATTCCCTGCCCGTGTGGGATTGAACCCCTGTCAGCCCAGTGATGGATGCACTGCTGAGCCAGTGTATCTGATCACCACAATCATTAACCAAATTGTTCGAGGGTCAGGGGTCGGGGGGCCAAACACCATTTCGGCTCCCGGTTTTACAAGGTTGCTTTGTCGCATTGTGCATGACCGTAAGCCATTTGTGCAGGAGACGGTGACTGCAGAGCCCAGCCAGCACGACCAAGCCACTGGGGGATGCAGCGAGCAAAAAACAAACACAGAGATGGGGAAAAAAAAATGCGCAGACGTGGGCTTTTTCCCATGCAGATGTATCAAAATGTTAAAAAAAAATCAGCTGCAAGCTGGCATGCTCCTGGTCATCATGGGGGACAAACTGCAGTGGAAAAAAAGGGATGTGCTGATCCCCTGGCTCTCACTGAGGGTCTTCTGCTTATGAGGATGTTGAACCAGATTTGATGCATCACTGATGCATCTAAGAGGGGATTTAGGGACTTAAAATCTGCCTGGGGTCATCAACACACACTTTGTGAACTGTGATCCCTGAAGAGGTTATCAGGCTGCCAAAAGAGGGAAGGAAGAATCAGCTCATATTGGGTCAGATGAGAGGGAATGGGCTGCAACTGCAGCAGGAGGTTCAGATGGGTCTGAGATGGGAAGCAAAAACTTCAGGATCAAATTTCCAGACAGAGATGTGCAGTGCCCAGCAGCTTTGGGAAAGACGTTGGAGGAAGTGTAGGGGGAAAACGTGTGATATGAAGTACATTCACTTCAGGGACCGAAAATACTTTTGCTCATTCTTCAGTGTCACAAGAAGACATTATTGACATAGCTTATTTAGACAGCTGCTTGAAAATATTCAGGTTGAGTTCTTTCCTGTCAGAAAAAGAACATGAAAAAGAAAAAGAAAGTGCTGTTTCTTCAAAAAATTGAAGCTTTCTGTGGGAACATAGAGCTTTCAGCCAAAAGTCACTTTGCAAGAGGTTACACTGGCACTTTCCTGCCAAGGGCAAGATATTCTCTTGGCCTCTTCCAAGATCCTGTATACTTTTTTTTTTTTTTTTTCCCAAAACAACTTGTCATTAATTTTTAATGCATATTCTATTACAAAGAGCAGTGCAGTTTAGAAGACACTGAGACTGGGAAGAGGAATATTGATTTTACTGATGAAAAATGTTCTTCTGACATCCCACTTGTTCCTTTGGACGGAGATTTCAAACTTTATTTTTTAAAATTTCTTTTCAGTTTGGAAACAA